>CM055958.1:48934293-49183525 GCA_029490685.1 Schizonepeta tenuifolia | reverse complement strand
ATCTAACATATTGTGAGTGAAAAAAGGTAATAGGTCCCATTTAATATGAGTGAAAAAATGAAGTAAGACATTTCTATGTAGATAAAAAATGGCGGTATTTAAATTTCTTTGTAATGTTGTTCAAAAAAAAATAATTAATTAAAAAAAAAATGGATAAGTTGTATGTGTGTTAGTCTAGTGGTAATGTGGTTAATGTTCGGGTCGAAGATCATGGGTTCGAGTCTACCATCATGTGGTATTTAAATTTTTTTGTAATATTATTCAAAAAGAAAATGGATAAGTAGTGAATGGAGGAAAGTAATATTTTAAGGTAGTAAATTTAGGGGGGGTGTATTTAATCCAGACTTTCATTAGACTTTGTAAGTCATTGGAGTTGGGAAGTCTATGAATTTCCATTGGAGTTGTGTTGGAGTTCGCGGATTTATGCTGGAGTTCTGTTGGAGTTCGCATTGACTTTTGTTGGAGTTGAATTCCATCATCCTAGCGCCCACTGCAATCCAACGGGCGCGTGAAATGAAAATTCCTAGCCCCCGTTGGATATACAACAATGGCTTCCGTCTCCACATTCTCTCTCTCCACACTCACTTCTCCTTCTAATCTCTCTAACTGCCCTTCCTCTGCTCTCACCCCTCTTCATCTACAATTCCCTTGCCTTAAATGCCAGACCCAATTCAAGAACTCCGCCATTTTGTTAAAGTTCAGTAACCAGGGAATCACTCTTCTTGAGATAGGAACTGCTCAATCTAACCAATAAAAATGAAAGAGCAAACATTTCAATATAATGAACTGACAATTTTGCAAATAAGAGCATACGTAGAATTCAGAAGTTTCTTCAGGATCCTAAAGTTTCACTCTTATGGAAATTAAATGCTCTTCATAGAATTCATAAATCAGAAATCAAATGAGAAAACTAAATTAAAAACTTGAAAAAATTTACCTGGTGGATTGAGTCTCAAAAAACACTTTACACTTTTCAGATGAGTCGTTTTCTTCGGAATTTGTACAGTGATCCATGGCTTTGAAGCTTGGCTTAGTGATTCACTCTTTGTGTGTTAAGCCCCTAATTTCCCCTATGATTCGAACCTTTCTAGACGGATTGGAGCAGCGATTTGAATTTACAGAATTGGAGTCAGCTACAGCGAGAGCCACCTTTTGTGGAACCCAACGATCGGTGGCTCCCAGCTCCGGCTGGGAGCCTCGAGCGACCGCTCGTCGTCACCCGGCGCTGGGGATGCATTGGATTTCAAATCTCATCGATATCGATCGGATTTCATCACGCCTATTTTCTTCATCAAAGTCCAACGAAACTCCAACGAAAGTCCATAAGTAAAAAGTCGATGGAATGTTAAATACACCAAGATATTTTAGAAGTCAAACAGAAGTCGGAATTGAATACACCCAGATTTCAGAAGTCCAACAGAAGTCAGGATTGAATACACCCAGATTTTAAAAATCCAACAGAAGTCTGAATTGAATACACCCAAACTTCTGAAAATCTTTGAAAATCTAATGAAAGTCTTGATTGAATACACCCCATTATTCTTAGCCAAAAGCCGGGGAAAGGTGTAAGGTAGTATATTTGTTGAAAAATACTCCATCCGTCCACGAATCAAATCCCTACTTACCCACATTTTTTGTCCATGAATTAAATCATTACTTACCTTTTTATACAACCATACCCTCCTATTTTCCTTTATTTACTATCCTTTGTCATTGGTGGTCCCACCTCACAACAACTTTATTTCTACTTTTTGGTCATCACATCAACTTTATTCCCACTTTTTGGTCAATACCACCTCTTTTTTGTCAATACCATCTTTTTTTTGTCATTACCACTGTTTTTTTGTCATTATCCTACTACCCCTACATTCTAACTTTTACATCACTCAAAATAACTTTATCAACTTTCTTATTTTCCTTGTCGGAACCCAAATGAAGATATGATTCATGAAACCCAAATGAAAATATGATTCATGGACGTAGGGAGTTACCTTTCTTATCTTTCCATGTCCTTCATCGAAAAAAAGAAATGATCTGTCCATGTCAGATCTATTTTTTTTGTTTCCCTTTAAAGTTTGATTGTTAAATAATTGTGTTTGTACATGTTGTGGCAGATACAATATGAGCTTATCATCAAACCCATATTCATTTTAATTAATTCTAAAGGCCCATAATATTTGGGCCCATAAAGAAAAGTTTTCTGCAGACCACGTCCTAGAACTGATACGTAGATATAAATAAAATTTTATGGACAAACTCGTACGAAGCTTATTGCAGTTACATTGAGGCTGTTTAACATTAATAATTTGGTGGACTTCTTTTTCAAAAACAATTATTGAGCGTTGGATATGATCAGCTTCAGATATATACAGTGTGTATATTTTGATGTACGAAAATCACACTTTAGGACTTACTTATAACGATCACTGAATAAACATATCTATGAATAAACAATACACAAAAAATTTTGACAGGTTGTTTGACAGCTTAAATTCGGTATGCTGGTACTCACAATCAAATCTAAATCTATACTGAGTGATATATCATATATCTATATTTTTACTTTTTCTTTTTTTTTTAATTTACCTCTGAGCATGAACCTAACCTGTCAAATGGGTTCACGTACGATTTCCCTAAAGTTACCGAAAATTATTATATAGATTAATTAGCAAACACAAAGAACATGAATACGTTGGGGATGAGATATCCTGTCCCAAATTTATTAGCGTTTCGATTGTGCCCCTTCTCAAATTTAATATAGGTAATAATTTAATCACTAGTGGTTTTATCGACAAACGTCCATTAAAATACTCCCTCCATCCACGAAATGATTGTCATATTTTGGACGATACGAGTTTTAAAAAAATAGTAGGTAGTACTCCCTCCGTCCATGATTTAAGTCCTCATTTGCCCACTTTTTTTTGTCCACAATTTAAGTCCATGTTTCACTTTTTGTACATTTATACCCTTCCACTTTACCTACAATTACTACCCTTCCCATTATTACACCCTTAATCTTAAATCCTAATTACAACTAATTACCCACTTACCCCACCCCACCCCAAAAACCTAATTTCCACTCTCTGCGCCGCTCCACTCTCTTCCCCTCTCATTCCAGAAATTTCTTCCTCTCTCTTTCGCTCTCACTCAATATGCAATCCCTAATTTCTCACCTCTGCAATCCTCTCTCTCTGCTCGATATGATCTGCAATCCTCTCTCTCTGCAATCCTCTCTCTCGCATACCCACTAAAAATCCCTAATTTCTCCACATACTTGATAGAATCTCATGCTCGAGCTGCAATCCCTAATTTCTCACCTCTGCAATCCTCTCTCTCTGCTCGATACTCTCTGCAATCCTCTCTCTCTGCAATTCTCTCTCTCGCTGACCCACTAAAAATCCCTAATTTGTCCACATACTCGATAACAATCTCTCGCTCGATCTGCAATCCTCTCTCTCTGCATATGTATAATTCAAGCGAGGTTGAGTCGATGGTGGCGCCGCTCAACTCGATGGTGGCGCCGCCCGACTCCGGCGCTCAGTCAGATAAGGTGGTGGTGCCTGACTTCGGCGCTCGGTCGGAGATGATGGTGGTGCCCGACTCTGGCGCTCAGTGAGAGATGGTGCCGTTCTCGCCAGCCGCCGCTCGGTCGGAGATGGTGCCGAGGACTGACTACTCCGCTGCCTCGGAGAGTGTGCCGGTGTCTGCTTCTCATTCTCAGTCGGAGATGGTGCCGGAGACTCCCGCGGCTCAGTCCAACTTGGTGCCGATGACTGACTGGTACGTTTCCTCGCCGAGCGTGCCGATGTCTGCCTCTCATTCTTAGTCGGAGATGGTGTCGGAGACTCAGTTGCTGTGGTTCGATGATGAGAATAATGTCGACCTCACCTACGACGATTGGAAAGCCAAATACATCGCTTTGGGTCTGCTGCATCCCTTTAAAAAAGCATCCAAACACTAGGTGATTGTGTTCTAATCTCTATAATGTGAATGATGTAAACTTGCTGCCATGATGAACTTGCTGCCTATAATGTGAATGATGCAAACCTGCTGCCATGATGAACTTGCTGCCTATAATGTGAATGATACTACACTTGAAGGCACCTCAATGATGCCACTACTAGGTAATTCGTTATCTAGTTTAGGAGGTTGATTTGAGGATGCCAAATAATTCTAGAAATGCAGATGATGAAATCAAATACATCCATTTCTGATGCAAACTTGCTGCCTCTAATGAACTGAAATCTGAAAATGTATAAAACTGAGACAAAAGATGAACTTTATATTATGATAAAAGCCCTGTTTACATTCCAAACAACCACAAAAAGCATGACTCGTTGTTTGTTCTTGTAAACCACCAACTGCAAAACACAACTAAGATGAGCTAATCCTCTAAAACAATTTGATTTAGTCCCTCAATTAGGCTGTCAATGTTGTAGAACCTGTCTTCAATTGATGTCCCCTGATTTAGAAAGTCTAAGCTTTCCCTAACTAGTGCCTCATCAACTTCTAGGACTTCCAGTAGCTCTCCCAGCCTTTCAAGATGAATTTTTCCCATATGTGGAATACTGTAATTGTTGTCCCCTTTGCTTTTAATGATTTCTCTATAGCAACCTTGCAAGGTAAGAAAAACTCTATTTAACTTACTTGCTGGATAGTTTTCATATGCTTCTTTGAAATTGTGAACCAGCTCTGTCAAATCCTTTGCTGGTTTCTGATCTTTCAAACTCTGTATTGCTCTGAAAAATTCTAAATCGTTGACATTTGTATCTGGTGAGTTAGGAGGTTGTTGGATCAGTGTGATAGTAAATCCATCTGAATTTGCAGCCCTTAGGAAGTCTGGATCATCTCCCTTGATGTGTGATTTAGCATTGTCTTGTTGGATGAATATTTTCTTGGTTAGACAGCTTGGCCACTTGGCTTTTATAACAGGCAACATCTATAAAGATAAGAATCAGATACTATTCTTTAGTCCATTATGCAAACTGAAAATGCATTTTCTGATGTTAACTTGTTGCCTTTGATGCATATATTATGCATTTTCTGATGTGACATTGTTGCCTTTGATGCATATATTATGCATTTTCTGATATGACATTGTTGCCTTTGATGCATATATTATGCTTCACTTGCATGATGAGAATCAGATACTACACTTGTCTCCATTATGCAACTGAAAATGCATATGATGAAACTGTAGAACTTACATTTTCTGATGCAAATTTACTGTCATTATGCAAACTGAAAATGCATGCATTTACATGACCTCATTGATTAAGGAACTCTTTTGAATTGGCCTTGTGACTGATGTGATAGCATGCATCTCCATGGTGCCTTTGACTCTGTTTTTTGAATTTCTTTGTGCTGGTTCTTCTATGACAAAAGGAAAGATACCAAACTTTCCATCAAAGATGACAATACCCTCCTTGTCTATAATTGGTCTGAACACAGCACAATTGAACATGATTTTGTGGATATGTGCCTTTGATTTGCATACTCTATGTGGAGGAATCTACTCTTGCACCTAGTAGTATATGTCCTTTGTTTTGGTGAGGTAAAACCACTTTTCGTCCACATAACATGTGTTGTACATGGTCTGAAACTGCACTTTGCCATTCTCAATTGTGGATGCAAGCTGACTAAGGCTCCAATTAAGTCGGGTCAACTTGTTTTCTGGGGTAAGGAAGGGTTTAATGGCATTGGTATGTGGCACAAGCTGTTTTCTTTTCACCCATACTTGTATGAGGCTTTTACTCACTCCAATGTTCTCTGCTATTACTCTCAATGAGGACCTCTGTTGGACTGAGAGAGATTTTATTTTTTCTTCATCAATAGTCTTCCTATTTGCATTTATTGACCCTTTTCTCAATGATTTTACATGTACAGGAATACCTTGTTGTTGTTGAGTTGCTGCAGCCTTCCAAATGCGATATATGGTCTTCAAATCGACTCTAAACTTTTGTGCCGCCTCTATTTTTGCTCCATGAACCAACTAGCGATTAGTGCTTCGTTGAATCAACCACTGTGCTATGACATTTTTCTGGTTATCACTCAATTTTGGAACCATGTTTTCTGAATTTGTATTGATTGATGTTGAGTTGGTGAACTGAATTTAATGAGGAGTCTGTGTTGTATTTATAGGTGTGTTACAACATTTGAAATTCCCTCCACTGTACTGTATTACTTTGGCTCCAAATTTTCAATGAAAATGTCATTTTCCCTCTCAATATTTTGTGCCGATTCTCTTGTGCTTCTCTGTCCTGTTTCAATCCCTGCTTCTTAATATTTTTTTTTTCTTTTTTCTATTACTGCTTAATGATTAATGAAGATTAATGATTACTGTTTCATGCTTCTTTTTTCTTCACTGATTAATGATTAATGAAGATTAATGAAAATGTCATTCTTTTTTTTTCTTCACTGTAGTTTATGAATTCATGCTTAATGTTACTGTTTGAAGAAATAAAATTAAATGACACTCACAAACACACAAGTTAAATCACACACGCACACACACATTTTAAATTAAATCAAACACGCACACATATTAAAATCACACACGCACACACACATTTAAATAACACACACAAACACACAAGTTAAATAATTTAATTAAGCTCTTATGACTTTGTTAAATTAAATGAAAGCAAAAATGTAATGAATAAAATAAAATTAAATGAATCCACTCCCACAAGTTAAATAATAAAAAAAGGTACAAAGATTAACAAAAGTAAGTAAAAGATTAACACTATCCCTATATCCTAACTTTTACTCCACTAAAAACCACTTTTCAGTTTTTCTTAAACTCCGTGCCGAACCCCAAATGAGGACTTAATTCATGGACAGAGGGAGTAGTAAATTATAGTGAATATTACTGTGAGTGGAGTAAGGGTCCCACAATAAATGTGAGTGGAGTAGCAAAAGTGACAACTATTTCATAGACGGAGAAAGTATAAAATAATCATCATAATAAGGATATATATTAAGGATAAATGACCTCTAAATTTCCAAACTATTGTCACTCTCTCATTTTATAACCAGAAAAAAAAAACTGCCTCACAAAATATTTAAACTTTTAATTCCATCTGATTTTGCAACCAGCGTCAGTTTCTGGCAAAATTAAATTTGAGATATTGCATACGTAGAAAACTAATAACTTAAGTGGTATTAAAACGACATTGTTTGTATTAAGTTGATTAAATAAAAATACAAAACAAAAAAGAGGAAAATATTAAGAGATAATGTGAAAAAATAACTATTTTTAAAAGATAAAAATAAATTTTAACCTACTTTACTAAAATACATTTTCTTAAATATATACACAAATTCATACTACCTCCATCCCATCGAATACGGCCTATTTTCCATTTTGGGACGTCCCACTATACTTGGTCTGTTTCCTTTATAGGAAACAATTAGTTTATATATATGGTCCACCATCCCATCTAAACCCCACTAATCTACTCCTACTATACACTCAACCATCTCATCTATAACTTTATTAGCATTATAAAATATTGCATTCACACTACAACAAACACTTTCTTTATACCAATACCCTTTTTCTTAGTCTCTGTGCCCATATGAACTAGGCCGTATTTGGCGGGACGGAGGGAGGACATGAAGAGATAAATACATGAATTCATACATGAAATATAGCCATTCATGAAAACAAAAATACATATATAAATCTATACATGAATACATACATACATTTATACATGAATGCATACATATATATACATGAAATACGTAATATTAATATTTTTTTCCAGCAATTTAGATCAACCTTTCTTCATCTCCCTCACCACCTCCATACCCACTTTCATCTCCGCCGTCGATGGCCAAATAGCCTTCGCCACCAGATCCTCAAATCCACTGCCGCTGCCGAAGCCGAACTCCGACTATTCTACCGTCGATTCGGACGCCGCTGCTACCGCCGCCGATTATTTTCTGACTCTCCCCCGATGAATTCCTAATGTGCATTTTTCAGCCGCTTTCTCCGGCGAGAGCAAGCAAACATTTCCAGCCGCCACCGCATCTCGATCAACGCGCAGACGGAGCTCGTCGACGCCATCCCATCCCCCGCCTCTTCGCCCGTTCCGATTCCATAACAAAACTAACGAATACGACCGCAGATCTGTTAGCATCGGTGACGATACGCCGATTGTATTTTCTCAACGATGCAGAAACATCACCGATTGAAGCTCTGTGCCTACCGCGAGCTCACCGACGAGCTCGATTTTCGCCGGAATCTGGAGAAGTTCTCGTGTGGCTCCTGCAACTTTGGGGCTAAATTGATGCTGCGTTGATAGAGAATTCTTTATTCCAGATTTATTCTCTAGTGAATGCAATTTGTGTGTGTATGTGTGTAAGAGAGAGAGAGAGAGAGGAGAGAGATATTGGGTGTGTTGTGTGTGTTGTGCCTGTCGTGTGTGTGTTTTACAGCATGCACGGTGGTGTGGAGTTAAGACTTGGGCAAGGTGATTTTGGTGGAGTCCCTTATGATTGAATAGACTCAAATAAAAAAATTGATAATGGATTTGATATATAGATTTCGATCTATTTAATCATTGGTAATGATTAAATACTTATATTTTTTATTTTTTTGTATTTCTAATAAATAATAATAAAAATATTTAAATTAAATCAAAAAATTTAAAATCGATAATTTTATTGAATTAAAATAAAAAATAAACAATAATTAGACTTTCGGCAGCGGCAAATTTTTGAGCGAGCTCGCTGCCCACTTGGAGAGCCACGTGTGAGCGCGCTCGGGCATTGCACATTGGCGAGCTCGAGCTCGCTCAATTTTTTTTAATAAAAATATTTTAGTAATTTAAATTTAAAACATACATGGTTAAAAAGGAAAAAGTTACATGTCACCTCCGAAGTGTGTCCAAATTTTTTCGATCAAATCATCCTCGAATTTTGCGTGTGCTCTTTTATCTCGAAGACTTTCTCTCCGCTTTAGGTAGTCTTGAAACGTCGGTGGGGCTCCTTGTCGCGTACTCGAACTCGCTTCAGCTGTAGAGGTTGCTTCTTCGTCCGGGATTCAATTGGTTACAAAATCGCCCACATCTTTAACTATCATGTTATGCAAAATAATGCAAGCATACATGATGTCTGATAAAGTCTCCCGGAACCAGAAACGCGTCGACCTACTAATTATAGTCCAACGAGCTTTGAGAACACCGAAAGCTCTTTCCATATCATTGCGTGCGGCTTCTTGTTTCCTTGCAAACAAACATCTCTTCGGCTCAGTCAGGCACGAGAGAGTCTTCACAAAGATCGGCCAACATGGATAAATGTTGTCAGCTAGATAGTGGCCCATTTTGTGCTGAGTGTCGTTTGCGAATAAAGACACCGCCGGGCTCTTTCAGTCTTTCCTTGCAGATAATCCTGGAAAACATCCGACTCGTTGAGCCTATTGATGTCGTTGTTTGAGTCGGCGACACTGAATCTTCGCGTGTCAAATCCAAAGATCTTGAGAAGCAACGACTTCAAGCACGACAATAGGGTGTCCCTTCTTCTGATTCGTGTAAACCACTTTCCACCCATTCGGGCAATTTCCAATGCATGCAGTCAATGCTACCAAGCATGTCGGGGAAGCCGTGCTTTGATTCGTGCATTTGCAGAAGCCGATTGCAGTCAGCCTTGTTTGGTGGCAGCATATAACAGGCGCCGAAGGCAGATATGATTGCTCGACAAAAATAATCAAGTGATAGCCGACCAATGCTGTCTCCCATCCGTAGATACTCATCATATTGATCAGTGCAGCCACCATTTGCGAGTTGCCGTAACGACATCGTATGTTTCTGGAGTGACGTGAACCCCAGTTTTCCGTTGCATTCGCGCGCAGCTGAAAATAAGGTTCCTGAGCCTCCACGCTTGATAGATTATGTTGAATAATTTTTTGCTTATATGAAATCGGCGCCGGAAGACGTTTTCGCCCCACGTTGGAAACTCGGAGAAGTAATCTGCATGAAAACGGGTCTCGGCATCAAGACGGTCATTATGCACCACCGTCCGTTTCCTCTTTGAACTTTGGACGACATTGGCGGCCGCCGCCTTCTCCTCCTCTTCCTCGGCGATTGCTTTGGCGGCCTTTACCATGAGATTGCCGAACATGACGGGAATTTGGGTCGTAAACTGCCGGAATTCTTCCATTCCAACATTGTAAAAATCATCGTCGTCCGACATGATTTTTTAAATGATAAAAATAAACAAATATATGAAGGTGTTGAGGAGATTCGAAGAGATTGGTGTATGAAATGAGGGAGCTAAGGATGTATTTATAGGTGAGAATGAGAGAATTTGAAAAAAAAAAGGTGATCGTTAGCGATCACAACGGCTAGCGATCGCGCCAACCAGCGATCGCCAAGTGTCACCCCACGTCAGCGAGCACACCAGCGCACGAGCTCGGCTTAGAGAGTGTGCCCGCACGCACGCTGAGCTCGCCAATGGTGTGCGAGCGCTCAAATGTCGCTCGCTTGGGCAGCGAGCGCGCCGCTGCCCACAATCTTAAGATAAAAAAAATGAACTGAACAATTTTGTTGAAAGAAAAAAATATATACTAGTTCAGTGGACCGAAACGTGTCCAAATTTATTCAATCATATAATCCATAAGACGGTCGTGGGCACGCACATTCTGAAGCCGAGCTTGTCTCTCAATACATACGTTGAAGAGTAGAATTATTTAGGTGAAGAGTGGATTTTGGTGTGAAGGATGAATGAATTGAAGGGTTATTTATAGCTGAAGAATGGAAACAACCATTGAATTTTTTTTTTAATTTCTGAAATTAAAAAAAATGGATGAATGGAGACACGGCACATGTCCCCAAGAGGTATGAATTCATTGTCGAGAGCAGTGTTGATTTAACGACACCACCCTCGACACCTTATATCGAACCCGACCATCTACCTCACCCACAATGGGGATCGATACCGCGGTGTCGATCGAGGGGTGTCGATCAAAAGATCGACCCCACCCCTCGACACCCCGTTGTGGGTGCTCTTATGTGTGTGTTTTTTGAGTGTGTGTGTGTCGCGTGTGCTTTTAGTGCGTGTATGTGTGTGTTTTAGTGTGAAAATATCTCATAATAAAGATGATTCGTGTATATTGTCGTGTTTGTATTCGTATATGTATTGGTATGTAATTTGAAATAATAAAGATAAATAAGGGCAAAAGAGTATTTTTATTGAATTTTTGGTTAGTGTTTATTTTTTAAAAACCAATGGTTATAATTTATCTTTAATTTTTAGAAATGGTTATTTTAACTTTTTGCCCAAATATTAAACCCTCAATGCAAAAAGAGTAAAATATTAAAATTTGAATAAGAACCCAATTAGGATTTAAATCCAATAGAGCCTAAAAGTTTTTTTACAAATCAGATTCGGCATTGGCAAGTTCGAAATCGGCCATATCTGCTAGCGTTTATTTTTTTAAGTTCAAACTCTCAATTAAATTGGTAGTGCGGCCACCAGTGGTAATGATGGATGGTGGTGGCGTGAGGCTGTTACTATAGAGGGGTTAGAGATGAGAGATAGAGATAGGGGCATATAATTTTTTTTAAATAACGTTCATGTAGGATAGAAGAAAGTCGTTTTGTTAGCCAGAAGAAATTGCCATATAGGATTTTTCAAGTCTCCATGTCATCACCTATTTGGAGAAATTGGACTGGGTTGTAAAACTAAAAATTCGGATATTTTGGGGCAGATTTTTTTTTCTAGGTTGCAAAATAAGAGAATGACAAAAGTTTGAAAATTTAGAGATCATTTACCCAAATATTAATTACAAAATTAACATTAAAATCACATTATTTTTATTTTTTACATCGAAAAAGGTGGAACGGTGAAGTTCGCCCCATGGACCTTATTGCGTAGAGTCATAGACTGAACAAGGATTAAGTTTTTTTTTTTATTTATTTTTTATTTTAAGGTAGTACACAAGTAAACTAGTGTGTTGTGTTTTAGCTTAGCGGTAAATTGATTAATGTGCTAAACTAAAGATATTATGTTTGAGTCCACCGTAGCCAAGTCTTTATATTTATTTGTAATTATTATTATAATTATTGTAGAAAAACAACGTGGGACAAAAAATATCGAGTGGAATATAAATCATAAGGCTTTGTCAATGCCTACAATGTTGGACACGTATTCCAACCACCAACAACTTACTTGGTATACATCGTAGCCTGTCTTTACTCTGTGTGTAGTGTAAAAACTCCATCGTCCAAACTTGGTAGCCGACATTGGATTCACCAACAAATCACTATGCATATGTACAGCCCGCAATACAAGTTGTACATGGTACCGTCAGTTACGGCCCAGTTTGGTGGCCGAAATTATTGTAGAATTGAAATTCTGATATTTCTCACATGATGATCAAACATATCTACGGAGGCGATACCGACTCCCATTGATTGCAGCCTCTGATTCTGACCTGAACAACGTCGTTTTGCTCCGGCGGACCACTCATAATTTGACAGCACTCTCTACTTGGCGCCTGCTTTTCAAGGAAAATTATGAACCAATATTCAAAACTCATAAATAAATATAATAATTAAGTAGTAATTATTTACACTTTGTTGATGTTACAGCCACCAAAATGAATTTTCTTTTAATCTATTTAGATAGTATTAAATCTTTGCCGTCCGCAATTACGGCTCCTCATAAATAGTAATCAATGCTCGTCTCTATAACAATATAAACATTTTTAGAAAATATTGATACATAAAATTCGAAAAATACCGTATTCCAAAACTGAGGATCAAGTAAGCCGGCAGAAACGTTAAAGCCCTTCAGCAAATAAGCAGCCTCATAATTTTCACTATCACATATTCTCCCATACTGGGGCTGAGTCCTAGTGTACCTTGAGGACGTAAGTCCACTCTCAAACCTATCAATCTCATCGATGTGAAAGACGAGAGGTCTTTCACACGGATTCAAGCTCATGAGTCGAGTATTGAAAGTGAAGGGCCCCCGACTCCACGACCACGTCAAAAATGTTTGGAGTGGAGTGTTCAAATCCTTGGCGTTCAAGATAAACGGATATAATTGAATATTGTAACCCCATGAAATTGAGATGGACCAATTTCGAGTCAAATCGTAGCAAAAAGTATGTTGCAGTATTCGGCTGGGGTCAGATTCGTAAGCCCCCATAAGTTTCTTAACGGAGGCAACTCGAGTTGTGCCCGGAAACAAAGCTTGAAGATAGTCAAGATGATGCAGTGACACCAAAGGCGCTAGTGGATGTGCCGAAAGCAGGCCAAATGGATTTCCTCGTATGTCCATCTATATATAACACAACAATTATATTAATTATTCATATATACTATATTTAAAAATAAAAAATAAAAACAAAAAAACTGACAAATAAATAAAAGGGTAATACTCCATTTAAATAGAAAATACCTGATGAAAACCGACTTCTTTAGTAAGCGGCACGCCAATTTCACTCATGCAGCCACCGATCTTCTGATCGGAGCCGTAAAACGCGGCGTACCGATCAATGCAACGGTCCAAAATCCTGACGAGCGCCGCCGCCAAGGGGCGGCTGATGGCGAAGCCGCCGCCGCCGTAACCCATGGTATAAGAGTGCACCACATCTTGGTGCACACTCTCGGAAACGCCGCCGATATAATACATTTGCTCGTCGTCATATTTTTTCAGCACATTCACCAAATTGTGGGTGAAGAAAACCGTATCATCATCGCCCATGACGAACCACCGCACGTTATCCAAGCCGAGCTCGAAGCTTTCCTTCACGATGCGGGCGATGCGTACGGCCGACCTCGAGCCGTAGTAGCAGGTGTACTTGAACCGCGTCGTGTCGGCGGAGACCTTGTACGGCGGCGAAGTCTCCGGCCACAGATCGCGGCCCCCCTTCGGCGGCTCGTCCAGCCACACGTAGCCGCGGGTACCGTTGGGCTCCCACCAGAGCTCGGAGTAGAGGCGGCGGCTCCGCCACGTCTCGGCGGAGCCGCTGATGCCGAAGAGAATGTGAGATATGTTGGTCTCTTCCTTGAGCGCGGCGGCGCTGATGAATTCGCTGCGCTGAGGGCGGCTGCAGTCGGCGCAGATACTGAGCCGCCATTTTGCGGGGGAAAAAGATGAGATGAAGCAGAATGAAAATACGGCGAGGATGGAGATTGCTGAGAGGTATTTCATAAGATTTGGGCCTAAAATTGGGAACATTAACAGATGTTTCAAGGGTTTGAAGGAGTCTTGAGTCGGGATTTTTGATGAATCCGGCATGTCTGTTTTTTCCGTTGATTCTTTGAAAAAGTTGTGAAAATCTGGTTAAATATTGTTGTGGGGAATATTATATTATATATTAATATATAAATAACAGGTGTCCGATATCAGTTTGGTGTTGAAGAGAAAGTAGTTTTTAATTTGCTGCTTCGATTGCTTGACTTATGTCTTGACATTTTAATTAGATGTGTTCTCATTGATCTTTTCAGATACAAGTACAATATTATCAGAATTACAAATGAAATGATAAATCTATGTAAGTCACCATACTATCGAAATAATTGGTATAAACTATATATATATATATATATATAAAATGAAAGACAATTTCACACACTCTAGTGGAATTTGATGCATAAATAGGAGCGGATGTAGAAATAAATCCGAAGTGCTAAACTTGAATTTTTTGGATGAGGGGAAAACTAAATTACATAAAATTTAAGGAAAAAAAAAAATCTTTTATTGCGGGGTGTTAGAGCACGCCCAGCTCCCCCTATATCGGTCATGGATCATACCTCTCGTTCAAGTTCAAGGAGAAATTTATGTTGCCTCCTTGTTTAACTGGACTAGCTATGTTATCTTCTCATCTACCCTAGTATCACAAAAGTACCTATACATATATATTGCCTTTAACTTTGATCCGTTGGATCAAATTGAGACAATATTGTGGCCATTTAGATCATATACCACCAATGTTGAGGCAGATGGGTACCTAACATTCTTGAGACAAAGTGTTTAAATCTTTAGCTAATTTTGGAATATTATAGTGAAGGTGATATATATACACAAATTGGTAATCGAACCAAAACATTTATATCAATCTTCTTCTTCATTATACTACAAAGT
The DNA here is from genome assembly GCA_029490685.1 of Schizonepeta tenuifolia. Classification (NCBI taxonomy): domain Eukaryota; kingdom Viridiplantae; phylum Streptophyta; class Magnoliopsida; order Lamiales; family Lamiaceae; genus Schizonepeta; species Schizonepeta tenuifolia. Next base: position 49,168,423 of record CM055958.1, on the reverse strand, counting down.
GGAATTCTACTGAAAATTGTACGCATGCAGAAAGCCCACATGCACTAATTTGTTTGTACTGACCGACGTGGCTCTGCTGCAAATTCGCAACAGAAACTTGCAATTCATCAAAATGTGAAAATCTTAATTATAGACTTTTGTAATTTTGCAATCACTATTTCAAGCATTTTGTCGAGTTTTATGTTTGGAATCTCGTTTGACTAACGCGTCTATTTGATGTAGATATTGAAGCAAATTAAATAGTTCGAGATTCGACTAAATTTTTAGTAATTCACACGAGCCGGGACTCGAAATATATTCAACTTCATATAGATTCATATATATTTTTGAGAATAATAAATTAATTTGAAATTTAGATTATAGTACTATAATTTATGGTGGTCGAGATCTTCCTAATTTGGCGACGTTCATCATCATTGGTTTGAAATTAAATATAAAAGCAATTTGGGGATTGTTTTATTTTCTTTTTTCTTTTTGAAAGATTCATCATATAATTATCACCTTTATACGAAGTTTATAAAACTTGCAAGAACTAATAAAAAATTATTGTTTCTAAAATAAATTGTTGTAGTAGATAACATAAGAATTTGAGATTTAAAAAATGGTATAAGAATATATAGATTCACCCGAATACCCTCCGACATCACATTATGTGATTATGATGAGACATCATGTATCAAATAATGACAATTGACAAATGACTAGCTATATGTGACAGTACAAGTATTTTTTAGCCGGGCCGCTTGGACCAAAATATGATAATTTAACCAAGTTATAACAAATTCACTTATACTAAATATAATCTCTCATTTCACTTGTTAATTTATTATAAATTTATAATATTATTAACTGTTAATTATTAGCTTTAAAAGAATGTTTGCAATTGCATATATATATATATATATATATATATATTTATATATATATATATATATATATGTATATATATATATATGTGTGTGTGTGTGTAAAAGAGTAAAGAAAAGATTAAATAATTTCTTAGAGCACTTACTACGGGTATTTAGTTAGACGTAGGTTGAAGCACTGGGAATCGTGATTTTAATGATTGGTGGTATTTAGTTAGACATAGGTTGATTTTCCCACTACAATGGGGTTGAGTAAGACCTAGGTCTAAGCACTGGGAAGCGTGATTTTAATGATTGAATTATTTTGTTGTTTTTTTTATTTGTAATAAATATTATAAAAATTAACTTAATTAAATTCAGAAATTAATAAATGACATTTTTATTGAATTTAAAAAAACTAAAACATACACTAATTTAAAAAAAATACCTTAATTAAAAAGTGCAACATTACAATAATTATTTAAAAGAAAAATAGTACAACTACTCCTCCCAACCGAATTCCTTTGCAAGTTTGCGGCGAACATTTGCGTACCTCGCCTTTCGATCGGGACTCATATTCGACGTGTCCATGAGATAGACGCCCAACGCCCACTCTTCCCTCGATTGCTGGTTGAGGGATGACAACTCTTGTGCCGCCTGCTCCCGTATCGCATTTTTGTCCTTCCTCCCCTTCTTCGCCGCTTTCACTCCTTGGGGTCGAACCTGCACAGTGTTTGCATCGCTCGTGGATGTGGTGGATGCGGTGCCGCTAGCAGACGAAGTATACTCGCCGGATTCATTTATCTTCGTCCGCTTTGGAGCAGTTGTCTTCGTAGGGTTGGTGAAACTCGGGACATGCCTCAAGAGCTCCCACACAGCCCTATACTGGAACGGTTTCCCATACTTGGCGAGGAACAGATCGTGGGCCCTTTTGTACAGGTCGAGGTCGTTCTCCCCGCTTCCGAGCTCCCTTTCTTCTTGGATATAGATGCCGGCGAAGTGCTGGATCTCTTTCTTGGCGCGGCCCCATGCGCTCTTCGTCGCACTCTTTTCTCTTGGGTAGGCGGGATACATGAACACGTTGAACTGGGTCATTATTCTGTCCCAGAACGCGTTTGATGTTTGATAGTTGCTGGTGATCGCGTCCATCCCGTAGTCAATGTATAACTTTGCGAGGTATTCAATCTCACCGGCCGAGTAGTTAGGACCTCGAAGTGGCTTATTTGGCTCGTCGGATGAGGCCGCGGCAGCTTTCCCCTTGCGGCGTGGCTTTCCCTTCCCCTTGGCTGGAGAAGTGGCTGTGCTTGAGGTCGCGATAGCTTTCCCCTTGCGGCGCGGCGGGGCGGGGGCGGTGGTGTTTGCTCACGTTCGTCCGATTCCTCTCCGTGGGAGTCGCCGTACGCCTCTTCCTCTTCGTCTTCCTCCACCTCAACATGGTCGTCGTCGTCATTGAGGTTGAATCGTCTGAGTCGAGCCGTACCCGCTGGCGGCTGCGAGAATTGGGAGTACTCGGATGTCGCCCGTACTTGAGAGAACCCCGGCGACTGTGAGAAGCCCGGCGTAGGCGAGAAGCCCAGCGACTGCGAGAAGCCCGACGCAGGCGAGAAGTCCGGTGCAGGCGAGAAGCCCGGCGACTGCGAGAAGCCGTAAGACGGAGGAACTTGAGAGAAACCAGGCATCTGTGAGAATCCAGGCGACGGGGGGAATTGGCCGTACCCCTGCGGCTGTGAGAACGGCGAGTACCCAGTCGCCGGAGGGAATTGGGAGAAACCCGACGACGGGGGAAATTGGGAGAAGCCCGGCGTGTGCGAAAACGCTGCAAACCCTGCAAACCCTGCAGGGGCCGAGTATTGCTCGAAACCGGAAGAAGAGGAGAATTGGGAGGTTGGATTCGCCGGATTGGAGGTTGGATTCGCCGGATTGGGAGATTGGTTCGGTGGGATTGAACCAAAAGTTTGCGAGTACCACGAATTGAATCCCTCTTCAGCCATTTTTTTGCATAAAATAAATTGAAAGAATGAAAATTTTTTGGGAGAAGAATGGATGGAGAAATTAGGTTGTGTGGAGAATGAATGAGATGAAGGGGTATATATAGAGAAAAAATGGGATATAGACGTTGGAGATGGAAATGTAGACGTTGGAGAAAAGAAAAAAATAACGTTTTTTTTTTTTAATTTTTAACGAAAAAAAATAAAAATAAATAAGGGACCAATGGGGACACGACAAGTGTCCCCATATTGCATCAGCATGGAGTCGAGTGGAGTGTTGAAAATTCGACTCCATCATCGACACACCCCTCAACATAGGGGTGTGTCGATCGCCCACTATAGCTCGACATAGCCTATGTCGAGTGGGGGGGGGGGGGGGGGTGGGGGGGGGGGGTGTGTCGATCCACTCGACACCGCCTTCGACACCCCCCCTCGACGTAGCCGTAGTAAGTGCTCTTAGTATGATTCAAATTTGAGTTTGATACTGTACTACTTAACTGATCATGCATGTACTTGACATCTGATATCTGAGAGTCAATAAGTTTTTTCGTTAACAAAAAAAGTATTTGGTAATTCGAGTGATATTCAGGAAAGATCACTTTATCTATAAATTCAATTTTTTCCCCAGAAACGTTTGAATCACAATTGCTTACATTATAAAAATAAAATAAAATTCGTGATCCACAGTGACATTTGTAAGAAAGAATGTGGATGCATGTCTTGTTCAATTTGGGTACGTAATTGTTTAAATTATTTTATTGATTGTGATTATGGGCTTTTTTCATCAGAAGAATATCGTATCCGAAGTTAGGACTATAAAAAAGCCTTATTTTACAAAATTTGAATCATCTAAAATATTTTTATTATAAAATAAAATTAAAAATAATAATATAATATAATAATATTAATATAATACTATATTATTAATACAAGAAATACAAATTTATCTTATTGATAATTTATTATTTATTTTATATATAATTTAAAAGAAATATATTTATTTATTGAAAATCAAATTTACCTTATTAATATTTAAATGATATAACAATCTTGTAGTTTACCTTATCAATATTTGATACCCATATGATTAAAAGTTCATATGTGAATTTCCTCAAAAAAAATTCATATGTACGTGGTTCACGTTATTTTACTTTCTTTTCTCTCTTTATTTTTGCAACTCAAAGCTGCTTTCTGTTTCAAGAGATTTCTCTTAACAATTTTACATATTTTTTTAATTCAACCATTCATGTTTAACTTATTTAATCTTTCTGAGGTATTTTTTATCCTTCTCACCTGTAGAACCCCGAAAATTCAAGCCTAAAATTTTTGTTTTAAGTATATAAAATAAGTAGAATAAATTGAATAATAGAACGGTCACTTATTCCCGATTAACTTTTAATCTCTAAATTATATTAAATTTAGACATTTCATGCATTGCATAAACACGAGCATTTATATTGTGTAAGTTAAGTGAAAAATATTGATATAATTGTTGTTTATACAATATTGTGATTAATTAGAAATAATAATCAAAAGATGAATTATAATATATATATATATATATACATACATATATATATATATATATATATATATATAGAGAGAGAGAGAGAGAGAGAGAGAGAGAGAGAGAGAGAGCACCGTTCGTGGGCACCATCCTCGATTTGCCTATATTAACATTATTTTATTTAATTTTTGATATTACATTTTAATCTAATACCTTAAAAAATGTTATTAAAATCATTAAATCAAAAAATTACATAAAAATCAATGCTCGCTTTGTTGTTTTTCTATTTAACTTCAAAGAAATGAATAAATAAACAAATCGAGCATTGATTTTTATGTAATTTTTTGATTTAATAATTTCAATAACATTTTTTAAGGTATTAGATTAAAATGCAATAACAAAAATTAAATAAAATAGTGTTAATATGGACAAATCGATGATGGTGCCCACGAATAGTGCTCACAGGAGGTGAGTAGCATATCAACGCGCTCTCTCTATATATATATATGAAATACTTGTCTATTAAATTATGAAGAGAAATTATTTTATGGAATAATATGGATATTGGTCTTTTTAAGACCGAAATAATTAGTTCTACGTATATGCTTGATCGAAACTTTGATCGGATGAACAAATGTCGTATTACGGAAGAATAATCGAAATATTATATAAAATGAAATTATGTAATATAATAATATATTTATTAATATATATGTAAGAGTGGTGCGCGTGAGTTGTGTGAGTGTGTGTGCGCGTGCGTTTTGTGTGATCGTTAGGATAAATTTAATCTATTAGCAATAAAAATAAATTAATATAATTAGCTAATTAGGAATTGGGGGAAAGGGAATAAAGTAGAAGAAATAATTACGAGAGAGAGGGAGAAACGGTTGGAAGAGAAAAAGAAATTTTTGCAGAGATCTTAATCCCAACACTATGATGATCATTCTCTGCTCCCAAGAATTCACCACCCGTATGAGCCAATTGGAATACAATTGAAGGAATAATAACCTATCCCTTAGAGATTCCTCCTCTTCTCTTCAACCATCAATATTTCTGCAGATGAAATCTCTTCACCACCATCTGCAAATTCACTTTCTCCATATCTTCCATCACAAACCTTCTATTCAAGCAAAAATTTGAAGAAAACCCTAGCCCCAAACACCACCACCACTCTCTGCCGCCTAGCCGCCGCCGCCGGCCACCACCGGAGGAAGAGAGACGACCAGAACCTGGTGAGGGAGGGATAGAAGGGCTTGAGGAGAAGGAGAAGGTGAGGGAAATTAGAAGAACGTGAGGGAGAAGGAGGAGAAAGAAAGCTAGGTATAAATCTTCATCTAGTTCCTTTGCTTTGCTTTCGTATATGAACATATTAGGTTAGTAATGAATGGTTAAAAGAGCTGTAAATCTATGTTAAATGATGCTAATCACGTTTATATGGGGTATGAGGGTGTTCTATGTGTTAAAAATTAGGTTATGGATGTGTATGCATGAAGAAAGTGTTTGGCAGTTTGTATGGCTGTACATATGTGTTAATAAACGACCCATAACTCTCAATCTACTCCATGAAAATGTGTGAAATCACCTTCAAATGAGAGCCTGGTATGTTGGCTACAATGTGTGTGAAAATGAGCCCTCGGTTTCAAGTATAAAGGTGTCAAAATATTTGACTTTGTAACTTGCTCGAATCTGTCAAAAATTAACTAAGTGTGAAAGACATGTTAATATCTTGAAAACGGCTAACATATTGATAACATGGCTTGTTGTATTGTGTTCTAGTTTCTTGTAGATTTTAGAATGATAAGACTCATTATCATAGGATGAAAACTCAATTTTATATGAATTTTACAATGAATCACTATGTGCTATCAAGATCCTAAAGTATGATAATGTGTATGAATGGTGTGATGTTTGTGCTTAAGATTTGAGATTCTTCTTGGTGTTGCATGTGTGTACATGATATGATATGTGTAGTTATGATCTTGATGAGAATTTTATGAGCTTTGAATGTGCTAAATGTCTTATAATAATTTGAGGATAGAGATGTTAGGAGTATGTTTTAAAGACTTGATTAGTTAATCTGCCACCTTGTAAGAACCGAATTATTTAGGATATTTGAAGGCATAATCAGTGTTTTGCTAATAGATTATGAATCTAGAAGTCCTCTAATATTTATGATTTTAATATCATAATTTTCTTATAAGGATAAGAACTCTCAAAAGATTTTATAAGAAAATTCAGTGGCAAATTTCAGCTTTTGTATAGATGTTGGGAAATCGGTTGTGAAATCTTTAATATAAAGAATTTGGGTGAATGGCTTTCTGTATATGAAAATAGACTTATTGAGGTTTCTGGAATGATAAGAAAATCATAATTTGATTAAGAATTCGAGCCTAGATGAATTAATCTTATAGGCCCTTGTGCAGTCCAAATTTAAGAACTCCACATTTTTGTCATAAAGTATGGATTAAGTTGGGAAGCTTATGTGTATAATAGTTCGATGTTAGTATTTTTAAAATGAAGTATAAGATGTTAATTGTTTTTAGTTAAAATTTCAAGTCCATATATTGTGTCTAACTATTTTAATAAAATCGTGTATGAGTACACTGCTACTAAGGATAAAAATTTAGAAATTGGGCTTTGGTATGGACACTTAATTAATTTCAGTTGGGCTTGGACTAAAAATGATTTGGACTTGTAATTTAAATCCGAGTGGGCCTAATAATTGATAGATTGAGCTCATTAATTTATTTATTAGACTTGTATGATAATAAAAATGATTGGACTTATTGTTTATGAGTTAATCTAATGTTGGGCTAAATTATCCTAAACTAATTAAAATGATTGGACTTAATCTTATATGAGATTAATTAATCATAATAGTCCAATATGACTTATTTATGTGTGATATGAACCCTTAGTCCATATCTATATGTAATTAAAAGTGGAGTTGTATAATATATGATTAATGTTTATTATTATTTATGCATGATTAATTGTCTATTATTTATTTATTAATTGAATAAATAATTATTTATTAATAACTATTAATTGAAAATTAATTAATTAAATAAAATACTTTCATAATTAATTAATTATATCCTTTAATAAATTAATTAATTCTTTATTAATTAATTATATATCTTTATTTATTTATTAATAATTAATTAATTAATTCTTTAATAATTAATTATATGTCTTTAATAATTAATTATTAATTAATTAATTATATGTCCTTAAGTAATTAATTGATTCTTAATTAATCAATTAAAATGATCTAAGTCAATTGAATAATTGTTATATATATTCAATAGTCAAGTATGGATGTATTACATGTTTTAAAGTATGATCTTATGACATGAGACATGAGATTACTTAAGAGCGCATGCATATAGTAGGATATGATATAAAGCATATAGTATGCATAGGACATCTATGTGACTCATGTGACATAACATGCACAATATACATGTTATAACTCGAGAATAAGCTTGACCTAGGATGCTAAAACATTAGACACATACATGCTTATGAACCTAAGTGTTTAATACAACTCTTGTAGGACCAAGCAACCCTTAAGTTCGAGGACTAGTCAAGTGAATCCGAATCAAGGTGAGTTTCTATTTTCAAACTGTGATATTACAAACTCCCACTGAGGTTACTTTAGGGTTATTAAGCCCAACGCTTTCCAATGTGATATGCATGCTAAATCTTTTATGCTCAATTGCTTGTGGATTACCAATGCTGAAAGTTTTTATAATACGATCGCCCTTGTGCTCTGTACAAGCCAAGGTAGTGTACATAGGAGGTTATAACGGTTCGATTGGAGGGAGTGGCTCCCCTCTAATTGGACCGGGCGGTAACCCAAGAATGTGAGTTGTTTTATAGTTCGAACCGATTATCCTTTTAACTGTTTGAACTTATGAGAAGGACAACCGTTTTCACTAAAGTAACTCCTTCCATAAGAAAGAAGCATGCTATATCTTTTCAAAAATCGTTTTCAAAATGGGGCACAGAATCCATTGAGTGCTTTTGTACTCAGCCCCCTGCATCCCTAATGCAGGTTGATCAACGTGGAGGCAAAGGAGGGGGATGTCGATGTTGTCTGTTCATTCCATTCAAGTACTTGTTGTGTCGGTCTTTATGACCATAACCTTCGTTTTCAATAAGGCTTATGTCATCAAACTCATGTTACCTCTTATGTTCTAACCATCTACTTTTAGATGGTTATCTTTTGAAACTCTTCCGCAGTGCGGGGCCGGTATCCTCATACATCGATCCCAATTATGTTATTGTAACACCCTAATCTAATTAAGGCATTAAAAATAATATTTAAAATAATATTCAATATTTTAGAGAAATATTTGCAGCGGAAAATATGAGTATATTTTTTTCCTTGAATAAAGAATAATAATTAACTTAGTTGAAAGAAGACGAAATATTTTATTTAACCAAAAGATGGCGAAAATCCCACGTACATCTCATGCAACAAGTACGAAAAGAAATAAAGTAAATGCAGACTATAGAATTTAAAGTCTTAGGAAAATAAAATAAAATTCCTATTTATTTTTAACTCGTCATTCGACACATCCACGCCTCCGACTTCAGTTACCTGAAAATTTTAAGTTTGGGGATAAGTATACGCGAATATACTTAGTGTGGGCAGTTATACCAGATATTGTCCAATTTAATAAAACAGATGCACGTAATGAAAATTAAAGTCAAATAATACGCAACAAGAAGTGAGAGCAACTTAATGGACAACTCAACACGGTCCACTCAACACTAAATGTCAACGTACAAGGCGTCAATAAGTAAGAGCAAAGTCAGTGGACAACTCAACAGGTCCTGCTCCTCAAATGATATCAAAAGTATTGAACGCAAGTGAGAACAAGTCAATGGACAACTTAACACGGTCCGCTCAACACTTAAAGTCAAATAATTATATGCATGAAATTGATTCTCGTTAGAGACGAAGAACTCGTCGTAAGTTGAGATATAGTGTTGATATGAAGTAATTATATGCATGAAATTGATTCTCGTTAGATGTTGCTTGATAACGTAAAATTTGAACGAAATCCGACAACTTTAAAAATTGTGTAAGAGACGAACAATTAGTCGTAATTAATAACCAAGAAGTCGAATGAGAATTCTAACTTGATATTATTGTTTATGATGGACTAAGGTATAATTTTGTAGTTGACGTCATGAGCTTTTGAGCTAATATAATATGAGTTATAGTGATAGTCGAGAACTAGAACGAGAAATTCATAACTTGTTGGTTTAGTACTTGTTAGTTGAAAGCCGACGTTTAGAACATCGTGCTATTGGACGAGTTTGAGAAGGAGTTCATCACGTACGGGAGTACGTGATGACTGCCTTAAGAGTCAAGTTTCATGAGAAATCAAATACGAGAGCTTAGAACGAACCTAAGAAGTTATACGTCATTTCCATCGAGCAACTAGAGTTAGCGCGGCAGTTTTGCGACCCTTGCCGGAAACTGTAATAACTTTTAGCTCGTTTATCAGATTTGCGATCCGTAAATTGGAGCGTAAACTAGACATCCCAAAATTTCCAACGGTATAGGGCTCATCCCCTGTTTACAGATCCCCTGTTCTGGGCAGTCCCCAGAGTTACTGTAATGCGCAGTGAAATTTCAGTTTCATTCTTCTAAGTTGTTTCGTTCGCAACTTAGTTTCTTTCGATCGTTTAAGCCGTAATAACTAACGACTATCTTCCTACTGACCCTAGAGTCAATAAAGGAGCCTTGAGTGCTAACCGAGACGAGTTGGTACCTCTTATCCGTTCAAGTAAAGAAGTTTAGTTAAGCGAGAAATTGCATAAGTCGTATAATGAACTAAAACGTAATTTTTTTTCCTAAGTTGATTCTTCCCAACTTAGTTCCTTATGATCTTTTAAGTCGTATTGAGCTATCAACTACCCTCTCTACTGACCTAAGAGTCGAGTATGAGACCTTTTGAGTTCTAAACGGGATTTGTTCGAGTCTCGTTCCAGTTTAAGTAAAATGAAACTAGTAAGCGTGCAAATGCCTAAAGGAAATGAAACAACTAAAACCTATTCGAATTTCTATGATCGATTATATTTTACGACCCGATTTTAAGTATTATCATTTTACGATGAAGGAGGAAGCCAGCAGTAAAGAAAGGACGGAAGATCAGAAGATCGGAAGCTAGTGCTTGTTAGTTCTGTATTACAAGGTGGGCTTTTATATATGAAATAAAACGAGCAATGCTCTAAAACCTTTCTTTATCGCTTTGATATCTGTATTTTCAAGTGATAATCATGGCATAAACTGTTTAAATATTTTATGTGAGTTCTCTTGTACCTATCTGAGTTAACCTTCGTGTTTTCCAGATTTATTAGTTAACGATCGGCTCTGAGTTAGCTGCTAAGTGCTTTCCAGAGTTGGTGCACTTTGTAATCTGTGGTGTATGTGATATTCTGTTGAGGGGGTACCAGCCACGGTGAATGATAATTGGTCAAGATTTGAACGTAACATACCAGAAAAATGCTTGTACAAGCTAATTTATATAAATGAGTCAGAAAAATGTTTAGTAGACACGGGTCAGTTTCAATAAAACCCCGATGTGCTACGATTATGAGATGCCTGATTATTTATACTTATGAATATGTTTTCAGCAACGTGCCCACTAAGTACTTTTGTACTTAGCCCTGCATATGTTTTTTAAATGTGCAGGTTGAAGCGATGAAAGCGGCGAAGGTTGAATAAAGTTGTCATAGGAAGACTTTAGTTAGTATGGATCACTTTTCTGCTGCAGAACTCTAGTATTTTGATGAACATATATGTAATCACTGTAGACTAAGATCTGTCTTATAACTTAGTTTATCCATTGTGTACTTTCAGTCGAGAAATCCTTTGAGTTTAACTCCTCCTTTATGTAAATAAAGCCTTGTTCATAGTATGTATGATATCTCTTACGTATGTATGTTTAGTCAGTCCCCTTCTTCCCCGCTACTTTAATCCAATCCCAGTCGCACCCCGGCTTCTGCAGTCCCTCGGAATTTGGGGCTGTGACAGAGTGGTATCAGAGCAGCCGTTTCTGCTTTGAATATGAGTCTTCCTTCGAGTAGTAAACATAGAGTATTCGTTCGTACTCTATGTCGAGTCTTCTTTCGAGTCGTAAGATAGAATATTTGCTTATACTTTAGATCAGAGTTTTTTCTTAAGTAAAGACAAGAGTTAAGTTATAGCATTAAGAATCAGAATGTAGACGACAACTCAACCTCCCGCTACGTCGACTCAACGAGGAAAGAAAGGAAATAATTTTAATAATGTTATTTCTTTTAACAAGAAATTTTATAAATGAGTATTCAATGAGAATGAGAATAAGTTGTGTGCCAAAAATAAGAATCTTATGAAAGTATATTTTGATTTATACTTTGTTTGTTATGTGGCTATGTGATAGTACGAGTACTATCTTACGTGAAATTATTTGCGCGATAATTTCTATTATTTTACCATGGCACGAGAACCTAGAAGGAATCTAGGGATTTTCCTGAGTTATTGAGAATGTAGACGAAAAACTTAAGATCTTCCCGATTCTCCGAGAACTTAGACGTTTTTAAGAAACGTTATTTCAAATGATTTCGAAAGGAGATCCATAACACGAGAAGGACTACTATTGATAAATGTCACATGCGTATAGTGACATGAATAAAGACTCGGCAAAGTCGATCTTTATTTTAAAACCCGATAAGAATTTCCTTCGAGGGAAACGAAATAAATATCGATAAAATAAAGTAAATATGTACGAAAGGAATGAAAGAAACAAATAGACGTGTGAGAAAAACGTGACTCCAAGCTATTCGAGAAAAGGTTGAAACAAGAAGGATAAATTGAAATAAACGGAAGAGCCGAATGTTACCTTAGTTGTAAGGGCATGAACAAAGTCTCTTGGAGATGACTTTGTTTTACTTATTAGGAGCCGTTCAAGTATTCGATTAGCTTAAAATTTGTATCTTCCTCGAGAAGATTGAGTATTCCGAGCTAAATTGGAAAGTTTCCAAAAATTTCTTTTTAAGAAGTAGTTGTGTGTGCAATTCGAGAAATTGCTACTCGATTTAGGAAAGTAAATTCTGTATGAAGTGAACAATAGAGCGAGACAGAAGTTCCATGTGATTGAGAGACTGTTATGTGGACTTGATCAACCCACATAATAAGAAACTCAGTAATATGGGTCTTATGCCCCGCTAGCAAAACCTTTTTAGTATGGTATAAGTGGTTTAAAAGAGACGGATGTTACTTACGTATAAGTAACATGTAACGACGTCGTTCCTTTTCTTTCGTTTCATTTTTGTAGTGTTCGCCTTGTTCGAACTTTGCGAAGAGAATTGTTTTACTATTAGGAGTCAAGCGCGAAGCTTGATTAAATTTCTAACGATCGCTCGATTTTAGCGTTGACGACTAGAACTTGTTCTAAAAAGTTATTCTTAGGATATACTCCATTTCTCTTTTGAGAATTTATATTTTTATACTTCGTTCTTGAACGAAGAATACGACACGTATGAGTATTATGAGTAGTAAGCGACAAAGTCTGTTGTAAATGAATGTTACTTTTGCATAAGTAACGTGAACAAAGTCGACGTGCCTTGTTTTAATAAATGAGAATCGATAAGAAACTTTTCCTTGAGAAAGAGATAAGGATTAATGAAAGAAAATAATAATGAATTAAAGTAAGAAATTAAGGATAAGAAATGGGAATAAAATCTCGAAATTTTATTTCTATATATTGCGGGTACGAGAGCAATTTTCTGTGAAATTGCTAGATGTTTAAGATAAGTTTGTTAGATTAAGTGTGGTGATATTACAATTGAATAAGGAATATTCATTTTGTAATTTAAGATTTTCCGTAAGATAAGATATCATCTTACCGTTACTGATCCGTGTTTCTTAAAAACTTTGTAGGATGACTTCCAGTAGTGACACGGCTTCGGAGAGTCAGTCCCCGCCACAGCGTACTTGGGCAGATCAGTTATTGGATAGGTATAGAGATTTTGAGGCAAACCCGAGACACGACTTAAGACAGAGGCTTAGTTACTTTTCGTCAGTTTATTATCCAGTCCGACATACTATTCCAGAGAGTCAGGCTATACTTGACTTGGTTAGACGTCTACCAGAGGAATGACGTGGTTGGGCACACGATACGGCGTGGTACTACCTTGGGATGTTTGACGACGATATAGAGCCAACAGGTGATTACAATGAATTCGCTTTGGAGGTACATAGGCGTTTCTTCGAGAGCAGACACATAACAGCATATCCTGTTCAGGCGCATCCTCCCTACACTCACTTTCCAGCAGATTCAGAGTCAGAGCATGATGAGATAGGTCCAGAGATGATTGCACAGTTGGAGATCCCTTCAGTGATGGTACCTAGTGTGGACACAGGGGAGTTAGTTGCAGAGACAGCAGATGGCCTAGTGTTACCCGCTCCTTTTCAGCATGAGCCTTCCATGAGAGTTCAGGGACCATTTCAGTCAGGACCAGAGTATTTAGACACAGACGCAGGGCTACCGCCCTGTTACAGTTACCATCCTCATACAGACCCCTTGATGAGATTTGCGCTGAGTTGGCCAGAGTTCGGGCTGAGTTTGAGGTAGGACCGTCCAGGGTCCATCCCAGAGAGGAGTACGAGTCCTGTTCACTTCCCGACCACCTGCTGCCTCCAAAGAAGCGGGCATCAGCGACCTGCTGGGACTACTTGGTTTCAGATTCAAAGATGACAGTTTCAGACGTGCCTGCCCCACCATCACTTTACACTTGCAGATGGCACTACTTTGAGGGTCGACGAGGCACTCCAGTTTACTGTCGGTTCAGAGTCAGACGATGAGGACCCGGATAAGGATCCGGAAAAGGACACTGATGAGGATTCGGATGAGGATCCGGACGAGGACCCCGAGGAGGATTAGGCTATAGTGGGCAGTGGCGACTTGACCGCAGTTTGTTGAGCAAGACGTCAGAGACGCATAGTAGTATAGTAGCCTTTTGTTATGTACATAGTCGGATCAGTAACTAGATAGTTTTGTAGTACTCCATCGGATACGGAATTTTATGAATCGTTTCCGTTCTAGTACTTCCAGTAGTATGGTAATGCAAGATGTTAGTGCATTCTGTACACGTAGGCAGTTAGGCCTAGTTTAGACTCGTTGTGGTCTAGTTTTGTATAAGTCCTTGTTAAAGGCAAAACTAATATTCTTTTGATGTATATAATATACATGACCCATGAGAGGGTTTTAGTCACAAGAAGTTTCTTATGAATCGTATAACTAAACCAGAATATCAAACAAAACTCGTGTAACGAGAGTTTAATTTAACCTTGGAGGTTAAAAGTTGAAAGAAATAGAGTCAAAGTTAATTTGTTATTCTCGTTTACGTGAAAGTATTAAGTGGGAAAAGAAAAGGGTTAGTGAGAAAATGAAAAAAAAAAAAAAATTGTATCTTACAGTTTTAAAAATGTCGCTGAGAGCTGTTAACGATCGAAGAGGACTTGATAGTCCTAGAGAGTCTGATAGAGGTCAAGAACAACGTATAAGAGAGGAAAGGCAAAAACACCCAGCAACCTTTTCACTTCCCCTATCTCCGCAACATCATAGCATTGAGGATTTATTCTTCGGAAGTAAACCACCATATTTCGATGGATCTGGTAATCCGAGTGAGGCCGAGCAATGGATACGTACTATAGAGAGAATCTTTGAGTCGATTAGACTTAGTAATGAAGAGCGCCTAGCATGTGCTGGGTATCAGCTATCAGGACCAGCTAAATATTGGTGGAAGACTAGACAGAGAATTATGCCGGTAGAGCAAGCGGCTCTAACCACTTGGAATGATTTTAAGGTGGCATATTATGATAAGTATGTATACAACCAAGTAGAAACTGAAGAAGAAATAGCAAGGAAACTTCAGGGAGAACTTAAGTATGAACTGGGAAGGGCAGTAGCCAGACAGGAGGGACTGAGTTATGCAGAACTACTAGGACGAGTCCGTGAAATAGAGGCATTAGTACCTAATAAAGGAAAGATGGTAAAATCCACACCAGCACCGAACCAGACCTCAACCCAAAATTTTCCCAACAATAAGGTTAACCATAAGGGAAAAAGGAAATGGGAAGGAAGTAGTAGTGAGTGCTACAAGTGCCACAACAAGCAAGGGAAACAGAATAGGGCTCGGCAGGGTTTCCACCAGCCAGAAAAAGGAAGTAACTATGGAAAGAAAGCAGGGCAAAAGAATAATCCACAGAGAAATGAACAATCCGGTCAAGGCAAGAGAAACCATCTACTAGGACAGCTGCAAGGGCAGCCAAGGAACAGTAACCAAGGAAAAATCACTAATCTAGATTACCCTAAGTGTAATAAGGAACACCCCGGTGTTTGTTTAGCAAAAACTAGTGTTTGCTTCAACTGTGGACGTAAGTGGCATGTTAAGAGGGATTGTCCTGAGCCGTGGCAAGCAGTAGAACATAAACGAGAATTTTCTATTTGTTTTATATGTGGTAAGAAGCATGAGGGTGTGTGTCTAGCAAACACGGATAAATGTTTTAATTGTGGGCAGACGGGGCATATAAGGAGGAGTTGTCCGACGCTGCTTCGGACGGCAAAACCAAATCAGTACGGCCAGCTTCAACCATCAATTACCATTCAAGTCCAGTCACAGCCACAGCCGATGCAATCACAACAAAATGCAGGAGCGTACATGATTAGGCAGGAGAGGCATAATGAAGGAAAGGGAGATTTAACAGGTATTGGACGAACCTTATAAAATTACCCTGTCAAAAGTGTTGACCCGTACTAGAACTTTATACCAGTTTTCTAGTACCTTTTGACCATACTAGAGCATTATATTCATTTGGCTAGTACCCTCTAACACTATAGGACTAAGACTAGAACGCTCTAATCTTGAAATAGAACAACTACGCTTTAGAGAGTGTTGATGACCTCAGAGAATTATTCCCTTAGTTTCGTTGAGCATAGAATCTAGGAAGAGCTCTCAGTTTTTCAATCCTTAGTTTCTTTGGGCATAGAATTTAATTTAGGGTCTTTCTGTTAGAACATAACAATCGATTAGGAAGAAATAAAATGTACGATATATATATATATTTTCAGAAATGGACTAGTTTTTTGAGAATTACCACGATTCTCGACAACGAGAGAAAAATCTCTTTCAAAACCTCGAGTAGAGAACCAACAGAATTATGTGAAATTTCAACGGGCAGTAGGATACCGATAATGTCCGCCCTATAAGCCAAGATGTTGATAAAGAAGAAAGATATGACAACTTATCTCATATACCTATTTAAAGATCTAGGAGCCAAGAAGATCATTCAAACGTGAGCGTTGTGAATGAATATGAAAATGGCTTTTCAGAAATATTATCTGATTTATCACCAGATTGTCGTGTAGGTTTCACGATCGACTTAGAACTACGAGCAGCTCCCAAATCAAAGGTCTTATGTAGAATGGTATCAAAGGAGTTAGAGGAGCTTAAGATCCAACTGCAAGGGTTGTTAGATGACGATTTCTTTAGACAAACAATTTTTATCATGGAAAACATGTTAGATGTTCATCATCGAAGAAGGATGATTCTGCGAGAATGTACATAGGCTGTCAAAAGTTAAATAAAGATAACCCTTAAGAATAAGTATCCTTTAACGAGAATAGAAGACCCCTGATAAGCTTAAAAAGAAACAAGTGCAATTGTGAGGATAGACTTAAGGTCTAAGCATCACTAGTTAGAGGATAAACTGGTGATATACCCAAAATTGTCTTTCAAGCCAGATATGGCCATTACGAATGTTTAAGTTATGCCGTTAGTTGGCTAGTGCTCCGTAGTATTCATGAACCACATGAATGAAATTTTTCACCTAGACTTAGAAAAGAATTTGTTTAGTATCCTTAGACGACAATTTCACATATGCTAAGAATGAGTAGGAACATGAAGAAAACTTGCGAATAGTGCTAGAACGCATAGAGTCGAGAGTTAGATGCCAAGTTCAGAAGAGCAAGTTCGAATGAAGAAGAAATGTTTCTTGGATGTATATAGTGTCGACAGAAGATGTTAAGATAGATTCACGCCAAGGTAGAGGCAGTACTCAAATGAAAAATCGCTTACCAGTCTGAATGAAATAAGAAGTTTCCCAGGTTGGACAGTTATAATAGAGGTTTCCATTAAGAAATTTTCTATAATTACTAAGACTTATGACACAACTACATAGAAGAAAAGAATAAATGTACAGACAATTGTGGAATAGGAACGCAGACGTTCTAGGAAAAGTTGATCATTACCCCAGATTTAGCCCTCCCAGAGATGACAAGGAATACGAGATGGATGCTAACGCTACAAAGAACGAGATTAGGATGGTATAAATGCAAAATGAGAAAGTGATAGCTTACGCTTCACGACTCATTAACCTTAGGAAATTGAGTATTCAACCTACGACTTAGAGCTTGCAGCCGTAGAGCTTGCATTGAAAATTTGGATACACCATCTATATGGTGCAAGGGATGAGATCTTCACAGATCATAAAGATTTGGAGCGTGTATTCGAGCAAAGGAATTAACATAAGACAAAGAAGATGGCTCGAACTAGTAAGATATTATGATTGTGAAAATAATTACCATCTAGGTAAAGCTAAGGGTAAAAATAGATACGCTGAGTCGTAAGACTCCAATTAAGTTTAGATATCTCTACGTCGGAGAAGAAACGCTTATACGAGGATTCGAGAAGATGGATATAGAAATGCATGATGCATCAGCATCGATTGCAGAGAAAATAACGACATTAGTAATTATACCAAATTGCGAGAAAGATTATAAGTACCTAGATAAAGGACAAGTTGATCGAGGAGTTTCGACTAAGGATAAGAGCGGATAGACCAGACAGTGATTCCGAAACAATGAAGTATTATGATAGAAAATAAAGAGTAGACTTAGTATTTCCGATGACGACGAATTTAAGATTTAAGAAAGGATTTCTAGTGGAATAGAGTGAAATGAGATGTTGCCTAGTTTGGTAGAAAGATGTTTAGCTTATAAGAAAGTGAAAGCTTTTTACTAACAACTATACGAGTTGTTACAACCATTAGGTAGTCCAGAATGGAAATGGAAGGATATGGTTACGATTTTATGACAACGAGATGTTTGTAGGTCATAAGGCAGAAAAGTTAGATACCAAACTTAACTTTAGTACCGCTTCTCACCTCCAGTTGGATGGAAAATCCGAGAAAACGATTCAGATACTCGTTGATAAGCTAAGAACGATAATATTAGTCGAAGAGACAATTGAAGAACACGTAGCCAACAACCGAATTGTTATAACAATAATTATTAAGCTATGATAAGTATTACGCCTTACGAGACTTTGAAGAAGAAGAAGTTTTAGATAGCTGCCTTATTGTTATAAGGTAGGTGAAAGAAATAACTTAGGACCAGATACGGTCAGTGAAATGATCGAGATCATACGATAGATTCGAGTTAGAATAAACGAGTTTAAAGAAGACAAAAGTCTTAAGTATATACGACAATTCGAACTTAATAATCAAGAAGAAAAATAAAAGTTCCTTAAGATTTCTCCGTTAATGAAAAACCTTAGTTTCGTGTCAACTTCAGACTTCGATAAAGATTTATATAATTAGCAAATAACTTGGAAAAGATAGTTTCCAATACGAATAGTTATGGCTTTACCGCCAAATTTATGAAATACTTATTTTAAGTATATCTCATTTCGAGAAAGTAATATATATTCGTTCTTATACACGAAGTTCTATCAGCAAGACGTCGTTCTAGAAACCGACTTAAGTCATTAGGAAAGAACGAAAACGATCTTGGATCGAAAAGCACAAAGGTTAAGGAGCAAGTCGAGACGATTAGTAATAGCGTTATAAGATCATCACAGGCAAGAGGAAGCCATGTAAGAATTCGGAAAAGAGTTGAGTAAGAAGTATTTCAAGCAGTTAAAGAGGATAGGCAAATTTCGGGACGAAATTTTTCGCAAGGGGGGTAGGATGTAATGCCCCGAAAATTCCTTACGATCTCAAAATTTTAAAGTCAATAATAATAATGGCTTTGCACGCCTAAGTTTACGATTTTAAATTGTAAGACTAACGGTCGAATCCATTTCTGAAAATAAGTTACGGAAGTCAGCTAGACGACTACTGTATTTAGGGTTAGCGCGTACGAAAAGTTTTTAGTTCGTGAACTCAGAACGGAAAACCGTCTGATTTTTACATTCACGAAATAGCGATACGAACTCGCCCTAGAAAGTTCGTTTTTATGATTTTCCGGACGAAACTCGGACTGTGTCGTCCCGAGTTTTTGTCAGAATAAATTTTATAAATATTATTTTCCGATTAAGTTTAGTACGTTAGAATTTTTGGACGAATCGGATCGTGACGATTTTGTGCTGAGCTACGTTTTTCGTCGTTCGATTTCCGTAACGTCGTATCGCGTCGGAAAAGCGCGTATTTTTCCCTCCCTTCCCTCTCATAGCCGACCTCCCTCCTCTCACATAGGCTTGATATTTGTTTTTATAATGTATTAATGTGGACACCTATTGTTGTTACTATTCAACTTTACACCTAATGCTACACTATTCCTACTTTACACGTATTACCTAAAGTAATACCTAACACACAAATTAAATCATCCTCACTCTCCCTCCCTCCCATATTTTCAGCAGCCCCTCCCTCTCTCTCTCATCTTCATCTTCTTCCACCATTGTTGAAGAAAGCTCCAAGTTCTTGAATAAGAAATCACACAAGTCTTCATCCTTCCATCAAACTTCATTCCTTCTTTCTTTAATTATCAAGGTAATCCTCTCCTCTATGTTTCTATCCAATTGGATTCCTTTTCTTTTTAATTTCTTCTTGGATTGAAATTAAGGAATGATGAACTAGATGTTTTGATCTTCGATTAGTGAAATTAGGTGTGATTGGATATGAATTCTAGGATTGAAATTGAAGAAAAATCATGAACCCTAAGTCTTGGGCAATACCGAAATTTTAGGGGTTTTGGTAGGATTTTTGGGATTCTTCAATTGATGTTAAATTCATGTTTAGGAAGTGTTTAATTAGTGATTAGAACCAAGAGAAATCGAAAGCCCTTTGTTTGTTAAAACCGATTTAGGGTTTAGGGTTAGGAATTTGGGGATGTTCAATTTGAGGATGCAATTGGACTTGAATTGATTAATTAATGTTATAATAGTATGATTAAGAGATAAAGGGTGTTAATTAATGAAAAAAATCACTCTCTTAACCCATGTGTTAATACCGAAAATCTTGAGAAAATTAGGGGTTTTTCATGTAGTTATTTAATTGATGAAATGATGATAGAATATGGTTTCTAATGATGTTAGTTGATAATATGATTCATTTGAGATTTTTCTAAAATTATTTTGTGTGATGTAAGAGACGAAGAACTCGTCGTAAGTTGAGATATAGTGTTGATATGAAGTAATTATATGCATGAAATTGATTCTCGTTAGATGTTGCTTGATAACGTAAAATTTGAACGAAATCCGACAACTTTGAAAATTGTGTAAGAGACGAACAATTAGTCGTAATTAATAACCAAGAAGTCGAATGAGAATTCTAACTTAATATTATTGTTTATGATGGACTAAGATATAATTTTGTAGTTGACGTCATGAGCTTTCGAGCTAATATAATATGAGTTATAGTGATAGTCGAGAACTAGAACGAGAAATTCATAACTTGTTGGTTTAGTACTTGTTAGTTGAAAGCCGACGTTTAGAACGTCGTGCTATTGGACAAGTTTGAGAAGGAGTTCATCACGTACGGGAGTACGTGATAACTGCCTTAAGAGTCAAGTTTCATGAGAAATCAAATACGAGAGCTTAGAACGAACCTAAGAAGTTATACGTCATTTCCATCGAGCAACTAGAGTTAGCGCGGCAGTTTTGCGACCCTTGCCGTAAACTGTAATAACTTTTAGCTCGTTTATCGGATTTGCGATCCGTAAATTGGAGCATAAACTAGACATCCTAAACTTTCAAACGGTACAGGGCTCATCCCCTGTTTACAGATCCCCTGTTCTGGGCAGTCCCCAGAGTTACTGTAATGCGCAGTGAAAATTCAGTTTCATTCTTCTAAGTTGTTTCGTTCGCAACTTAGTTTCTTTCGATCGTTTAAGCCGTAATAACTAACGACTATCTTCCTACTGACCCTAGAGTCAAGAAAGGAGCCTTGAGTGCTAACCGAGACGAGTTGGTACCTCTTATCCGTTCAAGTAAAAAAGTTTAGTTAAGCGAGAAATTACATAAGTCGTATAATGAACTAAAACGTAATTTTTTTTCCTAAGTTGATTCTTCCCAACTTAGTTCCTTATGATCTTTTAAGTCGTATTGAGCTATCGACTACCCTCTCTACTGACCTAAGAGTCGAGTATGAGACCTTTTGAGTTCTAAACGGGATTTGTTCGAGTCTCGTTCCCGTTTAAGTTAAATGAAACTAGTAAGCGTGCAAATGCCTAAAGAAAATGAAACAACTAAAACCTATTTGAATTTCTATGATCGATTATCTTTTACGACCCGATTTTAAGTATTATTATTTTACGATGAAGGAGGAAGCCAGCAGTAAAGAAAGGACGGAAGATGAGAAAATCGGAAGCTTGTGCTTGTTAGTTCTGTATTACAAGGTGAGCTTTTATATATGAAAGAAAACGAGTAATGCTCTAAAACCTTTCTTTATCGCTTTGATATCTGTGTTTTTAAGTGATAATCATGGCATAAACTGTTTAAATATTTTATGTGAGTTCTCTTGTACCTATCTGAGTTAACCTTCATGTTTTCCAGATTTATTAGTTAACGATCGGCTCTGAGTTAGCTGCTAAGTGCTTTCCAGAGTTAGTGCACTTTGTAACCTGTGGTGTATGTGATACCCTGTTGAGGGGTACCAGCCACGGTGAATGAGAATTGGTCAAGATTTGAACGTATCATACCAGAAAAATGCTTGTACAAGCTAATTTATATAAATGAGTCAGAAAAATATTTAGTAGACACGGGTCAGTTTCAATAGAACCCCGATGTGCTACGATTATGAGATGCCTGATTATTTATACTTATGAATATGTTTTCGGCAACGTGCCCACTAAGTACTTTTGTACTTAGCCCTGCATATGTTTTCTAAATGTGCAGGTTGAAGCGATGAAAGCGGCGAAGGTTGAATAAATTTGTCATAGGAAGACTTTAGTTAGTATGGATCACTTTTCCACTGCAGAACTCTAATATTTTGATGAACATATATGTAATAACTGTAGACTAAGATCTGTCTTATAACTTAGTTTATCCATCGTGTACTTTCAGTCGAGAAATCCTTTGAGTTTAACTCCTCCTTTATGTAAATAAAGTCTTGTTCATAGTATGTATGATATCTCTTACGTATGTATGTTTAGTCAGTCCCCTTCTTCCCCGCTTCTTTAATCCAATCCCAATCGCACCCCGGCTTCTGCCGTCCCTCGGGATTTGGGGCTGTGACACCTTTCCAGATACTAGACAAAAGAATTATGCCTAAAATTTCCACCGAAATACTTCTACACTTAGACGGCTAAACTTAGGCATATACAAACATATCATGTATTAGCAGTAAAATTCAAATAGATTATAACTACTAATTACTCTTAAAACAATAAGAAATTGTTTAAACTCCTAAATACTAGACATAGACCCAAG
The DNA here is from genome assembly GCA_029490685.1 of Schizonepeta tenuifolia. Classification (NCBI taxonomy): domain Eukaryota; kingdom Viridiplantae; phylum Streptophyta; class Magnoliopsida; order Lamiales; family Lamiaceae; genus Schizonepeta; species Schizonepeta tenuifolia. Next base: position 49,145,366 of record CM055958.1, on the reverse strand, counting down.
TTGTATTCGTATATTAACTATTTTAATTAGTACATTATATTATTTAAAAATCATCCCAAAAAAACTTAATAGAATCATAAATAGCTAAATTTATCTAACTCGAAATTACTTTTCTTTATTGTTCAAATCTTTAATACCTACAATATTCATGCAGTTCCTTCATCTTCCAACAAACAATTCAAACGAATATATTTATATTAAGGGTAAATTGCATCTAAAATCAAAACGTTTCACCGAATTCGCAAATTGCACATTTTTTAAAAAAAAACGTTTTATAAAATCAAAACGTTTTAATTTTTTGCAATTGAAGCCCGGTGACCGGTTTTCCCCAACTTAAAGCTTGCGTGGCAGTTGGAGTTGACACGCTGGACTCGCCGGAAGCCAAAACGACGTCGTTTTGAATTTAATACAAAAAAAAAATATATATATAAATTATTTCCACCTCATCCGGTCATCCCTCTCATCCTCTCATCCCCTCATCCCCGTCCCCTCTCCCCATCTCCTCCCCATCTCCTCCTCCACCACTCTTCCCCACCTGAAACCCGCCGCCACCGCCCAAATCGCCGCCTTCCCCACTACCCTCTCCCGCACGTCGACCACTTCCCCCACCAAGCCCCTCTTCATCCTCTCATCCCTCTCATCCTCGTCCCCTCTCCCCATTCCCACACTGGCTAAGGCGGCGTGCGTCTGCCGGCAGTGGCGGCAGACGGCGCACGACGAGATCTGCACGAGGCACTACCACCGCAGCCAGACGCAGCTCCGCGCCGTCGTTTCAGTGCTCGGCGGATTCCGCCGCCTCTACTCGAGCCACCTTTGTCTGCTGCTGAAGTCGGCTTCTTATTCTTCTTCTTCTTCTTCGTCTTCAGCGCCGCCTGCTGCTACCACGTGGCCTTGCCTTCCTCTAGCTTTGGCTCAGCCGCCGGGGGCGGCGAGATCGACAGAGGTGTTTGTAGAGGAGCTTTACATCACCGCCGGTGTAGTGAAATGGGGGAACCCTAATTGCAAAAATGGAAGGAAAAGAGAGGGAAATGGCCGGAGCTTATGCCCCAGCTCAAGCTCACCCTCGACGCTGCCACGCCCTTGTTCGACCGCATCCTGGCCCGCATTCAGCCCGACCTGCTCGTCTATGACTTCCTCCAGCCGTGGGCGCCGGTGGCGGCGGCGGAGCATGGTGTCCCGACGGTGGAGTTCATCACCAGCAGCGCCACTATGGGGAGAAGGGTGAGTGTGGCAGCGGACGGCAGCGGTAATGTGAAGAGTGTGGCGGAGACGGTGGCCATGGACAAATCTCACTGGAATGTGATGATTTACGGCGACGACAAAGGCGCCACCATTATCTCCGGCAGTAAGAATTTCGTCGATGGAACTCCGACTTTCTCAACGGCGACGTGGGGGAGAGGGATGAGATGGGGGAGAAGGGTGAGGTGGAGGAGAAGGATGAGGTGGAAAAAAAATTTGTTTTTTTTATTAAATTCAAAACGACGTCGTTTTGGCTTCCGGCGAGTCCAGCGTGTCAACTCCGACTGCCACGCAAGCTTTAAGTTGGGGAAAACCGGTCACCGGACTTCAATTGCAAAAAATTAAAACGTTTTTTTAAAAAAATGTGCAATTTGCGAATTCGGTAAAACGTTTTGATTTTAGATGCAATTTACCCTTATATTAAATCATTCTCTGCAAAACTTCTGAACAACCATCTATATTTACACTCATTGTTTTCCCAAAATTTACGTATACTATAATTCCCAAATCTTTAATTAAAGAAACATACAGTTGTCATATTATTAGATTTCTACGTAACGACCAAGTTCTAGTTTAGACTTAAAGGAAAATAAATTATATATATATATAGCTTATAAAGTTCATAAAAAAAACAGCACGTACGAAACCAATTAAACTTTACACAAGACTAATCACTAATTAAGAACAACTAGATTATCATTAGTTTATTACTAGCGAATCCTGCCAACAAACAAACATAATAATAACTATTTATATATAGCTTATAAAGTTCATAAAAAAACAGCACGTACGAAACCAATTAAACTTTACACAAGACTAATCACTAATTAAGAACAACTAGATTATCATTAGTTTATTACTAGCGAATCCTGCCAACAAACAAACATAATAATAACTATTTATAAATGCATAATATACGTACACAAATTTATATACAATAGTTAAGTTATACTATTTAAAGAAAAGTTTCTTCAGATTTCCTTTATCTCTCTCGCCTGAACACACACACACACTTACTATTTATAGAACTTTGTCTCTCTCAACTTTTATTTATCTCCTTTTTACCGATTACCACTACCTTATCATCATCACTATATAATGAAACTACCACCAGGGTTCTTAATATACGAAAAAGAATGAAGAATGATTTCTTTTTGTTACCGTCGATCGCTAAACGGGAAAAACTCTGATCGTTGCTAAAGAGAGACCTACTTTCTGCAGCAAAATTTAGGAATCAAGATTCGGTCGGAATATTTTCCAAAAGAAGAAGAAAATTATTTGAAGTTTACAAACCAGTGTTTTTTCTCCTTGAAGGTTACTGCCGCCTATCAGACTTTTGAGGGAATTGTGAATTGTGGTGAAACCGGATGAAAAGAAACTAGGGTATAAAGTGGTTTAAAAAAAGAGTTTAAATTGGAGTAGGAGTCTAAAGTGATAAACACAATTCTTTTGAAATTTAAATTCTAATTATCCTATTATTATTATTATTATTATTATTATTATTATTATTATTATTATTATTATTATTATTATTATTATTATTATTATTATTATTATTATAGTTAGGAAAATAAAAATAAAAATAATATCTTATGAAACTTAAATTCGTCTAGGGCGCGACTTAGACTACATCATAGCTCGATTAATAAATTTCACATTTAAGAAATTAAAAGGAAATGCGAAATTTCGCAATTAAAATAATGTAAATAAAAGGGATTTGGAAACGGGTCGTTACAGTTATGCTAGGGCATCGATGTTGAATAATTACCCACCTTGTCTTTACTATCTCAAACACTTATCCTTTCAATGTTCAATAAAATAACCTTTGTTATCATTTATGACCATGATTTATATGGTTTCACCCCATCCACTGCGTGGCGGTTCGGACGGATCCACATAGGCCCGGATCGCAGGTCGCCACATCACCCGTACTTATTCTCAGATATACAACATATTTCAAAACGTATATTGCATATTTGTGATGAACTATATCAAAGTTATTTCTCTATGCATATACTTGTGCATTATATTTATCTTTTTTTTCGTTAAGAAATACTATCATTGTCCTTTATTATTACTCTTTAATATGAGTAAGAGTTAGAGAATTCTATGTTCTTTTTATTCTCGGCAAAAGCAACAAGAAGTTAGCTTCTTAATGCAAAGAGAGTAGTGACACATGTTGATAAAGGAGTTCAATTTTTTTTTATAGTACATATTATTCTACAAGATTACATTCGACAAAAAGTCACCAAATTTCTTAACTTGATTTTCTAATGTAAAGAGAACAATGAATTGGTCAAGTTCCATGTGATAACCTTTTCACTTTTGGAGTTTCGGAGGAATGGTCATCCAAAATTTGATTTTTAGTGAGTTGAGTTTTGAAAGGAAAAAAAGTGAAAATCTATAGGATTTGTTTTTTGACTCTAGAAAAATCAACATGATATTTAGTGTATGACGATGGACGATTTATTTATGTCTATAGATTATGGAGATGGCTACAATTTTTCTTTTTTGTTCAATGTTATTAGAAGTTGACAATCTATGATTATGTGTTCATCATATTTTTATTGTTTTACATGACTAGATAATTATAAAGTTTCTTATTAGCATAAATTGTAACAACATAATTGTGTGAGTACCATAAATTGGTAACAAGTATTTTGCTAAATATATGGATAGAATTTAATTTGCTCTACGTTCTTCTTTCATTTTGATATAAGGATATATTTTGTGGTCTATCTTGTGTCATAATTTATGCACTAGCTAGAATGACAGAAAGAATCATTCAATTAATATGTAAATAATAATTATTATATTTGGACATACATAGAACTTTATCACTTGCACTACTTCTATAATTTTTGGAAGGTACAATAAATTTTTTTGTTCTTTATTTTCTTTTCCAATAGAATATAAAAATTTGAAAAATTGCAAAAATTGAAATAAAAATAAACTAAATATAAATTAACTCGTCAATATTTATTTAGTAGAATCATTTTTTTAACGTGCGAGTGCACGATACTTATACTAGTATATTATAAATTTATGTATTGAGCACCATTGTCCCTAAAATCATCTGAATTCGTCCGATATATATATATATATATATGGTTCCCATGAGAAATGCTCTTAAAATGAGAAATATGAATTAATCTTGGGTTATGGTGTAATATACCCTTAACGTAATACAAGAAGTGCAAATACACCCTCAACGAAACGTTGGTGGCTGTCAACCTCCTAATATCTCAAAAAACATTGCAAATAACCCCGTTCAACTAATAGACTTTAAACGTCATCTCTAAAAATTCAATTTCTATAATTTTTTTTTATCATAATCAACCATCTCTTCTCCCTCTATTCCACCCCGTCCAAGAAATGGATATTAGATAATGGGTTTTCCCCTTTCCAGCTTTTCTTGGATCAAAGAATCTTCTCGAATCTCGATGAATATGCAATCATCACCATACGCCTATCTTTCACCACCATTGCTCTTCTCACGTGATTTTGTCCCAAGGCAGAATGACTTGAAAAATGACCGGACACAGAACAACCAAACTTCTCTCTCCATCTCCTTCCTTACTCCCTCAAGAAATATGTCCAGACACGACATAACAAACTCCCCTACGACTAAACCTTAGAGTTCCACAATTAGTTTTGGATGCTGCATCATTAACCTCATAGAGGGGACGGTGGGAGTGCAATTTGCAGCAACCTTACTTACCCCCTGTAACGTTCTTGCAAAGAGCGGTCGTCGTATTTGGCGTGCCCGAGACTGCCTATCCATACTCTACAACGCCACCACTTACACCATGTCTGAACTGATAAAATATGATCTTTTGCAGCAACATTAACATGAGAGAGTGAGAGAGAGAGAGAGAGCAATTTGCAGCAACATTAATAATCTTAATTCATGGACAAGTTGTGCAACCGATCCCCATCCACAAATTCATATCCCCAACTACAAACTCATATCCCCTCACCTCTTGAATCCATTTCTCTGCTTCTACTCGATGCTCACCGCCCCATTCCAGAGTTCGAATGAATGGGATCACATGATGCTGATTACACCTCTTGAACTATATCTTCTCCCAAAGTGTTTGTAGAAGATGGCCACAAAGGCATGGCCGCAGGATAGGCCCACCATAAAAGAAGAAAAAAATAAATGATTTTAATCAAACGGCGTTTACAACTCTGTTAAAAGCAGGGGCGATTTGCTCTGATTTTTTAGACGTTAGGGTGCTTGCAGCCCCTAACGTTTCGTTGAGGGTGCATTTGCACTTCTTGTATTACGTTAAGGGTATATTTGCACCATAACCCATTAATCTTCACCAGTGATTATATCTACATGGAAGGTCAAGATTTGGCCTGGTCAAAGCGGGCCAAAGTGGGTCAAACTCGGGTCAACCTGTTGACTTTTTATTTTTAATTTTTTTAAGGGTCAACTCATATGCACAACTTCACATATTCGGATGCACCACACTATATAACGAGATGCACCACTAAGTGCATTGAGATGCACCAGATTTTTTTTTTTTGTTTACGGTCAGGTCATATGCATCACATCATGTATTCATATGTACTACACTATATAACGAGATGCACCACTAAGTGCATTGAGATGCACTAGTTTTGTTTTTTTTTCTTTTTAATTTTACACTGTGCATCTAGTTACACTGTGTAGTGCATCTGGTTACACATTGTGGTGTATGTCCAATTTTTTTTTCAGTTTTTTATTTTAAAGATTTTTTTTCTGGCTCCGCCTTCGGATCAGATTTTACGGCTCCGCCTTCGCTCCGATTACTATTATAAGGATAATCGTCGAGCAATAATTTGGACTTTTTTAGTTTGCTCTGAGGGCTTCGACTCCCCTCGCTCGAATCTTGACTAATGAAGAAGTGGCAAATAAAAAAACGAAGAGACACACAAAAAATGGGGGAAAATAAATCTAAAAAATTTAAAAAAATATCGAAAAAAATAAATAACCTGAAAATCTAGTGCATCTCAATGCATCTAGTGGTGCATCTTGTTATATAGTGTGGTGCATCCGAATATATGAAGTGGTGCATATGAGCTGACCGTAAACAAAAAAAAAAATCGAAAAAAAGACAACGGGTTGACCCAAGTTTGACCCTCTTTGATCAGGCCAAATCTTGACCCTCCATCACTCATAGATCTATGGTGGAGATTCATTCTCATTTCTTAGGATAAGATCTATTCTCATATGATCTATCTCCTATATATATATATGAGAAAGATCATATAAAAATAGAGCTTAACCTAAAAAATAAGAATAGATCACACTCTTAATCTCACCATATGAATGGTTGAGATGTTGTCTGTTTCTTCTAATCTAATACCGCTAGTTTTAAGTTAGTAAGGGTATTATTGTCATTCTGTAATTCATTAATTTTTTATTAGAAAAAATCTGCCAACTCACCATCAACTCATCACGGTTGGTTGTTCGTTATTTCTATGAAGGCAATTCTCTCAATTTCTGCTGAATCTTCTTCATCATAATTTCTTATCGTGATTTTTCATATCGATTTGGCCTTATTTTTCAGTTCATTGCTATTACTTCGGAGATTAACATTCGCAAAGTTGAATTAGTGCTATTGTTCTTCTCGGTTTTCTTTTTACAGATTATTGATTTGAATTTTCTTCCTTTACTTTTATGTTTCCTCCAATGATTTCACCACTTATTTTGTTGTTAATTCGGGTCTAGAAGTTATGCTAAATTTCACAAGTAATTTTCATGTTTAATTCTTAATTTTGCAGATTTTTTTTCTTTGGTTTGTGTTTTTTAGGTAGATTTTTTTCCCCTCTCAATTGTGTGACTATCTTTAATTGTTGATCTGAACTTTATAAATTCACTGATTAATGATTATGAAATAATAGTGTTTATCCTTCTGGGTTTGAGAGTCTTTGGTGTATTGTTGCATCATTTTTGTTCTAAAATATGTGTGTATATCTAGTGAATTTGTGCACAATACGTGTTTGTAATAAGTTGTGGTCATTGAGAGAATAGAGTTTTTCGATATGTTTTGTTGTTTGATTTACTTTTATTCAAAGTTATACGTGCATCTTTTCATTTTTTTTCATGTTTGATAGGGTTGTATCAAAATGATGGTGTTCAGGTCTGGGGAGATTTTATTTACTTCAAAATTCATGTCATCATATGCATTGACTCCGAGAAACATTGCTTGGTTGAGGACATATCACACCCCGACTTCCGAGTTGCGACGTACGAACACTAACACTACTAAACATCCATCAACTCAACTCGAATAAGGGAATCATGCTCGGAAAACAAGGGAATATTCGACTGAAAGCGATAACAGATAACAACATGCTTCCAAGACACAACGAAAAGAACAAACGAGCATGGATCATTTACATAACAAACCGAAACGGCATAAGTATTTCCGATTCTCAAAAATGTGAACCAACAAAAACCTTAAATTGTAACGAGCACAATGCTCTTAATCAACAGAATATCAAGTACGGTTCAACAGATAACAACAGACATTGTTTATCAAACATAGCAGCGGAGACCTCGACTCAATTCCAACAACCACATGTATGAAGACATGCAATTGCCAGTCCAACTTTCAACTCAAAGAAACACACCACCAAGCTGTCCACGCCATCCACATCCTATTAACCTGCACGTTTAGAAATACATGCAGGGCTGAGTACTACGTACTCAGTGAACACATGCCGAAACATTTGAAAACTTGCTCTTAGAGCTATATCAATTGAACTTGCCTTGCCGAAGCATCACAAGTATTTATGCAATGAAAACAGTTTTACTTGTGAATGCAAAAATATTTTATTTTCTTAATGGACAGCGCTGTCAAACATATTGTATACTTAAACAGTATGTATCATCTACCACATTATCGCACTCTCTGTGCCAAGAAGTAGGCCTTCTTCTCGAACACTGTGACCGGCTCAACCGAAGCAAGACTCATAGTCACCTCAAACAATTCATATACCACACGTGGGTTTCCTGCCTTACACAGGATTACTGCCTCACACAGGGTAATATTCAAGCAGATGATAAATCATACCAAACTCACATAAAACGGCAAGTCAATTGAATTTAAAACTCACATCATAATAATACTCAATAACCAATACTGATAGCATTTATCGAAGTTTTGGTTTTTTAGAAAAGCCCACCTGACATCCGAAGACTAGCTAGGCGGCTTACTTTTGACTGTCCTCGCTACTTGTCCGTCCCGCTCGGTCCTTCACATTTTGACATCGATAAAAGAAATAAGACTCGACGCGTAAAGACGTAAAGTAGATGCGTGTCTCGGCTGGAGGACTTCTACATGACTCGTCTCTCTCTATTCTTAGTTTATCTTTTCTATGTCGATCACTCTCTCGACTTCCTTGTTCTCGGTTCTCGATTCTACTCGATTGCTAAACATTTCATCTCGTATTCTCATTAATAATCATTAATGTTAATTGTTAATGGTCAATCAGTAATGCTAAGGCATCTCTTACTTAATTAAAGAAATATCATTTATCTCAACTTCATTACTCGAATTCTTACTCGCATTCTTAACTTAACTACGTCACATCAAATCAACCACGTTGCACATAATAACATTCTCAACAATTTGAACAAATCATGACATCATGAATAAAATATAAATGTCTCACTCAACATAAGCTCGTTCAAGCATAATCATTTATTCAAGCACATAAGCTCACTTAAGCATAACAACTCACATAGAAATTCAAGCATACATACAATCTCGACATGATTCATGTTTCAAGTTCAATTAATATTTATTCAACATAGCTCGACTTTAATTTTAGAAAACATTAACTTCAATCTCATATATTAAATTCTCGTCTTTCTAATAAAACGAACGCAAGTTCAAGTACTAAGAATTTCCTTGAATTCAAAACTCAAATAATTATTTAATATTTCTCGACTCAATATACGACGTTGTTTCCAAAATATGTTGTCTTTTCTCAACTCTTTATATGTATACGAGTACGTACTATTCTATTATTTTAATTTCTCTTTTCTTTATTCTCAATTAAACTCTTATTTTAATAAAAACTCGTTTTCTATTTTTAACTCGACTTCTAGAACTTCGTCTCATTTCTTTTACTTTATGAAAACTCGATTCTAACTTCAGATCAAGACTCGATTCTTAAATTAATCAAAACTCGATAACTTAATTTAATACTCAAAACTTAATAACCTCGTTAATTTCTTTCAAGTTAAATTGTTTTGAAAAGTAAATTCGATTAGTTTACTCAGGCATCAACAATGACTCATTACTCGACATTCATAAATGAATACTTAAACATTCATCAATTAACAAACTCGATTCTCAAATCAAAACAACTCTAATTAATTTTTTTCTTCTCGTCTCTCGACATTTCCCATTTAATTTAATAATTAAATATTAATACTCTTTTAACTAAATTTTAATATTTAAAAAATCATTCTCGCTCGACTCTTAACTCCTATTACTCAACTTATCTTGACGTAAATTATTAATTGCAAAACTCGACTCGACTTAACTCATTTTTCTCATACTTTATTATCTCTTATTAAGAAATTATCTCCCTAATTATTTTATTTTTATTTTAAAACTCCTCGACTAATTTTAATTAAACGAGTAAACAAACTCGACTCAATTAATCTTCTCATCAATTTACTTATACTCGACTCCTCTATTCTTTTCTCTTTTAGAAGAGAATTTATTTAGCTTAAAATTCAACTATTATTATTATTATTATTATTATTATTATTATTATTATTATTATTATTATTATTATTATTATTATTATTATTATTTCTCATTATTTTACGTTCAATTGAACGACTCGACCTCGACTACTCGACTCAAAATTTACACTCGACTTCTAACTCTATTTCTTTAACTCTAACTCCTCTTTTAATTATTTTTCGATTATTATATCCTCCAATCTCTATTATTTATTTAACTCGATTTTTCTCCTTTTAACTCTATTTATTTATATAAGGAAACTATTTTCTTCTATTCTTCTCAATTTACGACTCATCACTTATTTAATGATTTTTCTCTTTTATTTTCTATTTAATTTATTCTCAAAATATCTTGAATATTTTATTATTTTAATAATTAATTTCTTTTAGAATTACTTTTAATGATATTCAAATCTTCAATTAAACGCCAAGAACACCTAGAACACACACTAGGTATTCATCTCCTATATTTTTTTTTTCGATTTTTGTCTCATTTTCATACTAAAAAATTCATCTCTTTTACCTAAATAACTTCCTACTAGCATCTAATACTCTAAATTCATACAAAATCATACTCATAACTTCACAACCTCAAAATCATCATAAATTATCAAACAAATAAATCAAAATAAATTTCTTCTCCAAGGCATATAACTCACGGTTCCAACAAGAAAATAAAGCATGGATTTTTCTCAAATTCTCATGCATAATAATCATTTAAATCATGCACATAAACACATATAAATCATCAAATTATCAATAAATTAAGAAAATCGATTTTTCCTTTTTTTTCCCCCTAACTCACGGTTTTAGTCAAATTTTTAGGGGATTATTTTTCTTTTTTCTTTTAATTCATGAATTTATTCCTAGGCTCGATTTGCCTAACGATTTCCTCACTCGATTCTCACCTCGAATCCTAGTTTGCCTATGCATAATTTAAACATGCATGCATCTTTTCTTTAGAGATTAGGGATTACAAATATACAAGTAATCAAATGAAATAAACATACTTTAGAAAATTAAATTGAACTCCTCCTCTTGATCTCTCTTGGACCGAAAATGGTAGGTGTTGGGAAATTTATTAGTATAAGTTTTGATGAATTTCAAAACCGACTGACCCCAACCGAGTAGATGTTGCCAGAACCTAATGTTAATTTAGGCTCGCTGTTTGAGCAAAGTTAAGATTTTATCTTTACAGGTCTCCAGTTGAAGAAGGCAACAAGGCGTCACTCAAACAGAACATCAGTTGTGAAGAAGGACAACTGAGAGTTCATATGATCAGATGGAAACAAGGGGAAGTCTTCAGAACATCAGTTGTGAAGGAAACCAACTGAGCGTTCATCAGATGAGAAACAGTTGAAAGGAAGAGAATATCAGATGAAAAGGAAAGTCATTTGAGGGTTCAAACCCAACTGAGTAAATACAAGGAAGACAACTGAGTGTTCAGTTTCAGAACCTCAGTTGTAGAACTCGAACAAGAAGATCAACTGCTTGAAGTTCAAAGTCAGCTGAGAGTTCAACAGTTCAGAACATCAGCTGAAGACCACTCAGATGAAGATCAAGACTTTCAACCGACGAACCGAAGTTGACTGTCAGAAAGGTTAAGATTTGAATTTCAAAAGGAAGTCACATAAGGGTTGACCGTTCAGTCATTACCCCATCTGGCCCAACACAAGGTTGTCTCAGATGGAAAGCAGAAGAGCACAGATGCCATATCGGGAAAGTCTGCAGAGATGAGAGACAAGCCATCGCTATCAACCGATCAGAGATCAACTGCTCCTCCAACGGCTAGTTGATTCTCTCCACCTATAAATAGAGGTATTCTCTCATTTGAGAAAAAAAAAGAGAGAAGACACACGAGACAGACTGAAGCAAGAGAGAAAAGTTCAATCACAAGCGAAAGAAAAATCGGCTAAACTCCTATTCTAAGAACATCAGCAGCTGAGAGTTCAAGAGTGATAGAACATTAGTAGCTGAGGGTTCATAGAGTGAAAATCTGTCTTAGATCTTAGTTTGAATGTTTATTCGTTCAAGCCTTAGATCCAGCTCTCATTCGTGATCGAGCTGTAGTTGGAAATTCCACCCTATCTCACACCCTAAAAAGTGTTCTAGGACCTTACTCTTCATGTAATTGAGTAGTCAGGTCGTCAAGTACCCGCAAACTTGACATAGGCTGTTTAGTGCCCGGAAACTAAACTGTAAGGTCGATAAGTACCCGCAAACTTATCCTTAACGGTTGCTCAGCCCGCGTAAGCTGAGTGGTTCTGTCCAGAAGAACTTGGACTGAGGTGTGAAGATTCACATCTCCCCGTGGACGTAGGAGGGTTATCTCCGAACCACGTTAAATCCTGTGTGTTCGTGTTTGTTTTTATTCAGTTGCATCTGCATTTTTATCTGATCAATCTAACTGACATACAAACCTCTTTTGCACATTTTCAACCGAGCTGTTTTGGTTCTTGACCAACCGAGCTGTTTTGCGTGAGTTGTTTTTAACGAGTATAATTTTCCACCACTTTCCGCACAGCCTCATTCTTCCAGCTGAGGTCGCTTACTCAGCTGTGAGATTCCAACTGAGTCCTCTTTCACTCAGTTGAAGTGATTTTTCAGGTTTAAGTTTTTAAATCTTAACTGGTGTATTCCCCCCCCCCCCCCCTCATACACCAGTAACTCTTTTCGGGACCATCAAGTGGTATCAGAGCAGTGGTTCAAAAGACTGCTGACTCTGTTTCACGAGGTGTGAATTCGAGAATTTTCTTCAGTGGTCAACTGAACAAATCTTTTCACGCTAGTGCATTCTTGCTCGCATTTTTGTCCTGTTTTTGTTTGTGTAGATGGACGTCAAGGACAAGATCGTAGTCATGTTCTCTGTAGTCAATTATACATCATGGAGAACTCGAATGAAAAAGATCCTTCTGTCAAAGCATCATAGGATGCAACAAGTTCTCACTTCTGGACCAATCGTCATACGAGACAGAATACTTCGCACTCCCACAAATCCCAACGATGGAGATGCAGTAGTGGAGTATGTGGAGAAACAGCCAGAAGACTACACTCCGGAGGAGGCCAAGGTGAGCCAGCTGGATATCTGGGCTCAGAGCACAATAATGTCCACGGTTGGACAAGATTATCTGCCCTGGATAGAGGAGTGTGAGACTGCAAAAGAGATGTGGGACATCCTGGCCTTGCTAAGTGAAGGAAGCGATGAGACGAAGGAAAACAAGTTCTCGCATGCATGTCAAGATTTCGACAATTTCAGTCTGCGACCTGATGAGACTATCGATCAGCTAGAGCTCCGGTTTATGGACATCATCAGAAGAATCCAGTCCATCCGGAAAGGAAAATACACTCTAAGAGAAATAAACCTCAAAGTGTTGCAAGCTCTACCGGCTGAGTGGGATACTTTCACAAATATCCACGAGAGCCGAGCTGACCTTGGTGAAATGGGAACTGAAAGATTGTTCTCAATCTTGAAAGGAAATGAGTATAAGGTCAACAGAAGGAGGTCGCAGCCCTCAAGTCAGACAAATAGAATTGAGGATGTCGGCTCAGCATCAAAGTCAGTGGCCCTCCGAGTTGACTACTCAAAGTCAAGATCGTCAAGGCCAACCAGATCGGCTGACACGACTGCAAAGGAGCCGAGCAGAGAGGAACTGCAACAGAACATTGCAGCGTTGTCAAAGAAGTTAGCCGATATGGATACTCGGTTCGGCAAATATAAACGTTTCTATAAATCAAACCGAACTCGAGACAGTTCGAAGCCAGTCACCAATGGTTGCTTCGAATGCGGCAAGGAAGGACACTTCAAAGCTGACTGCCCAGACCTCTCAAAGAAGGAAAGAGAAACACTGAGGGCCAAGCAAACTGCAAAGAACAAGGCCATGGTAGCAGAAGAGGCAGCTGACGATATGGACATCTTCACAGACACTGAAGATGAGGACGAACTGATCTCTACCAACAAAGTCATCAGTCCGGATCAATGCCTCATGGCACTTGGAACCGACCAAGATGATATTGAGGTACAATCTAATCCTACTCGCTTAAATTCTTCCAATACTTCTAACCTGCAGGAATCTCTGAGCGATGAATTGGAACCCTCCTGGAATGATTTTCAAGAACTCAGTGAGGAACTGCATCAGCAGTCGGTTGAGTTTAAGAGTCTTCAAGCTCAGTTCGCCAAGCTTGAAGATTCCTTAACCGAAAAAGAGGATCTGATCACAAGCCAAACTCAGGAGATTGAGAATCTCAAGAGTCAACTGATCGAGGCTAAGGCTCCAGCTGATGAGGAGTTGACAAAGCAAAACAAAGAAAAGCAAGATCAGTTGAAAAATCAAGATGGTCAGATCAAACAGCTGATAAAGAAGTCAGATGGACAAACCGAGCAGATAGCTGTACTCATCAAGGAGTTGCAAACTGAGAAGGACAATCTAATCAAGCTGTATCAGTCATCCAAGATCATCGAAAACCTTTTAAGTTACAGCAGACAGATGGATGACGTGTCAGGACTCGGTTATGATGTTGTCAAGGATACTGGGATTCCACCAGCAACTTTCATCAAACCAGTAGAAGTTACAGCTGTAGAGCCAGACACAGCTAAGTCTACAGAAGCTAATTCAACTTCCACCTCTCAACAAGTTCAAACGACCAATGAAATTACAACTGAGAAGGGAAAAGGAGTAGCCGATGTAGGACAGAATATTCCATCGGTTGAGGTTTCAACCGAGGGGGAATGTTCCAAAAGTCAGAAGAGGAATCAGAGGCGTCGAAAGCACAACTGCAACCGATCTCAGAACCAGAACCGACCTCTGCATCAACCTCAAAGTCAACATCAGAAGGAATGGAACCGACCTCTGAACAAGCAAGGATTCAATCATCTGAATCAACAGCGGTTCCAACATCAGTTCGACCAAAGGTTCCAACATAGTCAACCAATGAGGAACTGGTCAAACAACTGGAGATATTCATGCCATAATATTAATCATCAACAGGGCATGAACAGCTACAGACAACCCTCAGGAAGTTGGAATCATAATCAGCCACAAAGATTCCAACAGGGCGTCCGACCTCAAAGACAAACTCAACAGGATAAGAATCGCCATCAAAACAGGGGGAAAGCCTCACCTCTTAAAGCTCAACATAGGAGAAATCCAACTCCTCCCAAGAAACAGAACATCATTACTAACAACAAGCCTAAGGATAACCGAGGTGTTGTTATAGTTGATGATGAAGAAAAAGTAATTTGGAATGATAAATCCATCCGAGTTTACAGGGAAAAGCGACGCACAGTTCCAGCGGGAACTGGTTCTAACCCTCCAGAACCCAACTGAAATTGGGGACCTAAGCGAGTTTCTCTTTGCAGGTACAGGAGAAACAGCTGAGGAAGAAGAAGGCGTCTACAACAATGTGGGTGATGGATAGTGGATGCTCGAAACACATGATAAATCTGAAGGATTTGCTTGGAAGTTTCGTGGAGAAAGAAGGTCCATCAGTTACTTTTGGTGATAACTCAAAAGGTTATACCAGAGGTTACGGTACCCTTGAAACCAATCTTGTTTCAATTTCTAATGTCTCTTATGTTGATGGATTGAAGCATAACCTACTCTCCATCAGCCAATTCTGTGATAATGGTTTCTCTGTCAAGTTTGATGCACAGGGTTGCAGAGTTAAAGATGTCGGATCAAAGCAGGTGATATTGTTGGGAAATCGATCTCAAACAGGGAATGTATACTACGCTGACTGGAACAGCAGCCTCCCTGACACTTGCCTGTTATCAAAGAGCAGTTCGGATGTGAGCTGGCTGTGGCACAAAAGGCTCAACCATCTGAACTTCAAGACGATGAACCGACTCGCCAGACAAGAACATGCAAGAGGCATACCTAACCGAGTGTTTTCAACAACACACATCTGCAGTGCATGCCAACTGGGAAAGCTCGCTAGAACCTCCTTCCGGTTGAAGTCAACTCCCTCAACTGACCGAGTGTTGCAACTGATCCATATGGATCTCTTCGGGCCAGTTACACCAAAAAGCATTAATGGAAACGAATATACTTTGGTTGTAACTGATGACTACTCAAGATATACGTGGACCATCTTCATACGCCACAAGAGTGAGACCCGAGATGAGCTGCCCAAGCTGATGGATCGGATATCGAACCAACAAGAAATGAAGATCATATCCATCCGATCAGATCGTGGAACGGAGTTTCTAAATGAAACCATTATTGAGTATTGCGAAAAGAATGGCATAACCTATCAGACATCAGCCGCGCGTACTCCACAACAGAATGGCGTAGCTGAGCGAAGAAATAGAACTCTGAAGGATGCAGCCACATCCATGTTAGCAAGCTCAGCACTGCCAAAGAGATTTTGGGCTGAAGCGATCAACACAGCATGCTACACTCAGAATCGATCTCTTCTCACCAAGCGGTTGGGAAAGACGCCCTACGAGCTGTGGAGACGCAGAAAGCCAGATATTTCTTATTTTCGTGTTTTTGGATCTAAGTGTTATATTCACAACAATGGGAAGACTCAGTTGAAAACTTTTGATGCCAAAGCTTCGAAGGGCATATTTCTTGGATATGCAGCTCGGATCAAGGCATATAGAGTTTTCAACAACAGCTCTCGTGTTGTGGAAATAACACCTCATGTTAGTTTTGATGAATCTACCTTTGAGTGCAGGGAATAGGTAAAGGAACAACACGCGGATCCAGCTGTTCTACCAGTTCTCACCAGATCGCAAGCACTTCGGAAAAAGAACCGAGCTGAACCTCTAATATGGGCAAATGAGGATGAGGATCCATACTCCTCTGAAGATGAATGCGAAGACCTCAGCTCGTCCCAAGGGGGAACTTCAGCTGATGCCCCTCCAACTGCATCAGCATCCGATGCCCAACCGAGCTCAGTTCAAACTACTATCAATGTTGAGAATCCAGACTCACAACTGATCAATCACCAGCTCTGAAGACTCCAACTCAGATTTTTGAACAGCCACAGTTGGAAGAAGAAGGAAGACGCAACCGAAGATGGTATGAAGTTCATTCCACCAACGACATCATCGGAGATCCAACCGAGGGTGTGCACACACGGAGCAGAGTTGCAAATCCAGAATCAACCGAGGAAGATTCCAACACATATGCCCAATATGCTGAAGAATTG
This sequence comes from Schizonepeta tenuifolia, assembly GCA_029490685.1. Classification (NCBI taxonomy): domain Eukaryota; kingdom Viridiplantae; phylum Streptophyta; class Magnoliopsida; order Lamiales; family Lamiaceae; genus Schizonepeta; species Schizonepeta tenuifolia. The sequence goes on along the minus strand of CM055958.1, from coordinate 49,128,217 downwards.
GCAGTTCTAGAAGAGTTCGAGCAAGCTGGAGATGTTGCCATGATTTCTTGCTTTGTAGCTGATGTTCCAGAACCGAAGAATGTTGGGGAAGCTCTCAACTGTGTCCACTGGACAACAGCTATGCAAGAAGAATTGAATGAGTTTCTACGCAACTGTGTATGGGAGTTGGTAGAAAGACCAAATGGTGTCAAGGTGATTGGATTGAAATGGATTTCAAAAATAAGAGAGATGCCATTGGATTCATTGTGAGGAATAAAGCAAGGTTGGTAGCTCAAGGATACTGCCAACAAGTAGGAATTGACTTTGAAGATTCCTTTGCACCAGTTGCAAGGCTGGAAGCCATCCGGATCTTTCTAGCTTATGCCGCACATCACAAGTTCAAAGTATATCAGATGGATGTGAAGTGTGCATTCCTCAATGGAGATATCAAAGAAGATGTATATGTTGAACAGCCTCCTGGTTTTGAGACTGGAGATGGAAGAGTGTACAAGCTGAAGAAAGCTATCTATGGTCTAAAGCAAGCGCCAAGGGCATGGTATGACACTCTTTGTGGATTTCTTCTGAACTCGGGGTTCAAACGAGGTTCAGTTGATAAAACTCTGTTCACCATCAAAGTTGGAGAAGATATACTTGTTGTGCAAATTTATGTCGATGACATCATTTTCGACTCCAAGTCGGAGGAACTGTGCAAGAAATTCTCCGATCTTATGAAGGAAAAGTTCGAGATGTCAATGATGGGCGAGATGAATTATTTCCTTGGATTACAAGTGAAGCAGTCACCTGAAGGGATTTTCATCAACCAGTCCAAATATACAAAGGAGCTCATCACCAAGTTCGGATTGCAGACAAGTAAGACAACGAAGATCCCTATGAACACGAATTGGAAGATCCAACCAGGAGCTGAGGGAAAGCTCATTGATGCCAGCCAGTATAGAGGGATCATCGGTTCGCTGCTCTATCTAACTGCCAGCCGACCAGACATTTCATACGCAGTTGGAGTGTGTGCTCGTTTTCAAGTCCAACCAAGAGAAGCACACATGTTGGCAGCAAAGAACATCATTAAGTATCTGAAGAGAACTGTTAATGTTGGGTTGTGGTACCCAACTTATGACAATATCCAGCTGACTGGATACTCAAATGCCGACCTAGCAGGAGATCGGTTGGATAGGAAGTCTACGTCTGGACACTGTCAGTTCATGGGAAGCAAGCTGGTTTCATGGTTCTCCAAGAAACAAGCGTGTGTTGCTACTTCGACAACCGAGTCAGAGTATATGGCTGCCGGAAGCTGTTGCATGCAAGTATTGTGGCTAAAACAACAGCTGAGAGATTATGAAGTCTCAACTGGACAGGTTCCCATTCATTGTGATAGCTCGAGTGCTATAGCTATCTCTCTGAACCCTGTTCACCACTCTCGGACTAAGCATATCGATATTCGTCATCATTTCATCCGAGATCATATTGAGAAAAAGGATGTGTCCATGGAGAAGATCCCAACTGAGATTCAGAGAGCTGACATCTTCACCAAACCTCTTCCTGAAGCCCGATTCAAGATGCTGTGTGATCTTCTAGGACTCTTGGATCCGAGCTAAAAACTCATCCGAGCTAAAGAGTCATCCGAGATGAAGAGTCATCCGAGCTGAAGAATCGGATATCTATCTGACGGGGAAGCTCACATGGAGGGGGAAGCTCAGCTGAAGGGGAAATCTCAGATACTGATTGCCAACTGAAGACGTCAAACGTCAGCTGAACAGACGAACTCGAGTCAGCTGATGGTATGCTGCAACAATGGATCAGACGTCAGCTGAACAAACGAACTCGAGTCAGCTGATGGTATGCGGCAACTGAGGAACTCGACTAATGAACACAGCTGATTCAGACATCAGCTGGCAGGTATCATTTATGACTGAAGGTGTTATGTATTTAAATGAGAATGTTTGAAATAAATTCAAACATTCCTTAGCTAGTCAGTTACATTAAAAATAGCCATCATGTCGCATTAAATGTAAAGTACGGCTGAGCATCTATAGCCTACTTTATAGTGCGACTGGGCTAACATGAAACTGTACATCTTCTCATGCGCTGGTTGGAACTCGGATCAAAACGTCAAGTCAAAGATAGTGAACAGTCACGTAATCCCAACCGTTGATGGATTCGCGCCATTTAACCCCAGCCGTTGATCTCATCCGAGTCAAAGACCTATATAAGGCGAAAAATCAGGAAGATATCTCCTACTTTCCTCATTCGTGCTTATCAATTATAACTATTCATCGTCTTCCAGTTTTTCTGCCTAACCCGTTTCTGCAAATAGATTCCTTTCCTCTCCTATATATATATTACCTTTGCAGTTATTTAATGGCACCCAAAAGCAAGAGAATGGCATCATCCGGACCTTCCCTCGTGCCTACCACGTATGAAGAGTCATTCGATATGTTAGTATCGAAGATTCACTTCGAGCAGATCCTCTCCGACGAGGATCTAGAGTCGCCGGTCCTAGCCCCTCTCGCCAACACTCTCCGTGAGAACGGACTTCTGGAATGGGCCAAGCTCTGCCCCTCCCACTTGCTCAGGCGCCAAGTCGGAGAATTCTACGTCAATCTCGTTCGCCCCCTTGACATTTCAGAGGGAGTTTCCACGGTGGTGTCATGCCGACAAAGAGATGTTCCGGCAAGGACGATACGTCGTGTCTCCTTCTCCATCGACGTGTCCGATGTCCTCCAGTACATCATACCAATCAACCACACCGCCACCGAGTTCCTGGAGAATATTACCGACGAACAAGCTGATGAATTTCTTCAGGATGCTCTGATCGAGCCAGAGCGGTTGAGGAGCAACATGCAAAGGACTAAGCTGAAGCCGGAACACCGCCTGCTGTTCGACGCCATGTCGAAGGTCGTGTTCGGATACAGTGGCGCGTTCGGCGACATCAGCCGACCCAAGGTGAAGCAGCTGGTGGCCTTGGAGCACCAACACCAAATCAACTGGTTCCAATATTTTCTGAACTAGTTGATGGTGGAAAAGTCGAAGATCTCTGAGACTACAACCGAGTCTGGAGAGAAGCTGCTGAGTGTGAAGGGCACGCTCAATTTCGGCTGCAAAATCTCCGCCCTCATCCTCCTTGCAACAAAGGACCGCAACATGGTCTGGGCTGACTGCGAGGAGACGCTACTGAAGAAGCTGTTGTTGTTCCCGACGGCCAAGAAAGCACATGAGGTGCTGAGGAGTGTCTACACTCCTAAGGACAAAAGGGAGTCGGGAAAGCCAGCTGAGTCAGCAGCTGAGGGGGAACTAGCTGCTGCTTGCCCCACAAAATCCAAAGCCTTACGTCGCCGAGCTGACGCTGAGAAGGAGTCGACTGACGAACCTGCCCAGAAAAAGTTAAGGGTAAGGTTCAAGAAGGCAATCAAGAAGGCAGCTGAGGTGCCAGCTGATGAGCCAACTGATGTTCCAGCTGATGAGTCAGCTGATGAGCCAGTTGAGGTTCCAGCTGAGGAGCCAGCTGAGGAACAAGCTCCAGACAAGGAGGGAGCGCAGGTCGAGTCCACACCTGCTGAGGAACGCTCCGAATCCAGCCGCTCAGCTGAGGCCGCATCGCTCGAGATTGTCCATCGAGCCCCCGGAGCTGATGAGGCTGAGGGCATGGAGACGTCTGTTTCATCCTCCTCATCTGAGGACCTCGAAGATGTTACCACCTCCCCCACAGCTGGAGTGAATGTTGTACTACTCCCAGAGCCTCTTGCTCTCTCTATCCAAATCGAGCCAGAAATTCCGAACTCTCAGCTCGATGCCAACATCGTGATCGCTCCTTCGGCCGATGTTGAGGAAACCATTCCACCCTCTTCCCCAACTGAATACCAAATTCCTAGCTCTCAGCTCGATGCCGATGTTGTGACCGAATCTTTGGCCAACATCGATGAACCTCTAGAACCTGAACCATACAATCTCACCCCTCCCCAATCAACGAAGCGGAGGACCTGCAGGTTGTTGCTGACGAGCACGAAGGCAGGGTGGCCTATTGCTTTCAAAAGCTGTTGGGTCTGTTCCCTGCGGCTCGCGGCATGCCCATCTTCGCCACACTGGGAACCGAGCTACTGTACCAGTTCCACCTGATCTTTAGCCAGTGGTATGTCAAGGAGGACACGATCAGGGTACTGAGTTGGGACAGGCTGAAATCTGATGAGTCCCGCATCCGAGCCTACTTCAACTTTTCCAACTTGGAGGTGGCATACAACAACCGGATCACGCTGCTTACTAGACGGATGGACCAGAGTCTAGCTGAAGGGAAGGACACAAGGGAGGCAGCTGGAAAGCAGTGTGTCGACTTTCTTGACAGCATGTTGGTGAAATCAGCTGACTTTCTTGAAGATGTCGATGCAGCAGCTGCCGCCGCAAAGGAAGAAGAGGAAAACCTGAAGCTGTACCTGGCAAACCGTCAAGCCATGGTCATAGCTGAGCCTCTAGCTCAGTCTGCTCAAGCCTTTCCAGCTGCTCAGCTCGCTCCTTCAACAGAACAAATCTGCGAGCTAGTGGCTGAGAGGGTCAACTAGTTGAGGACCGAGCTGCTCGCCAACCTCCAGCACCAACAAGATGACCAGCTGAGGGAGTTGGCAGCTCAAGAAGTGAAGTACCAACAACTGGTGGAGGAGAGTGCCGAGCTGAAGATGAAGCTGAATGATCTCTCCTCCTCCACCAGTCAGGACGTGTCGGTGCTGAAATCCACTCTGTTGGGCTTGAAGTCGGAAGTGAATGTCTTCAAGTCCTTGGCTGACTCAAATCTGGCCAAGTCCCAACAGACGCAGGATGCTGAATGGGAGTCCCGGTTCGAGTCGCGTTGGGCTGAGTTCATTGCCTTTCAGACAGAGGTCAACGACAACCTCTCTGTCTTGAAGAAGGCAGAACAAGAGCGCCAGGACTCCGAACTGGCAAAGAAGATCGAGCTGGAGTGTGCGGTCGATGAACTCTTCAACCGTGTTCAATCCACCGAGGCCAAACTCAACTCTCTGGACGGTTCAGTAGCAAGCCTTGTTGCTGATGCCAAAAAGGGGGAAGGGAAGGAAACGGAGGGTGAAGCACAGGAAGAAGAAGAGACCCAAGAAGAAGGAGTGCCAGCTGCTCAACCATCCAAATCTTAGCTGAGGAGGAGGAAGTCTGCTGCTGCCAAGTCAACCGAAGTCGGTGGAGCCGAAATGTCAAAGGACTTGGAGCAGGCAAAGAAGATTGGAGTTTCCTACAGCTCCATAGCTGAGATCGCAGCCGAGCTGGATTCTGAACTCGACGGGATAACAACCGAAGAGTGCATTGCAGCGGCTAAGGCTATGGATGTAGAGGAGAAGGACTACATGAACCCGAGCTGGATCAGAAAGTTTGCCGCCAGCCAGGCGAGGAGGGTGAACCAGTTCGAGGATGAGCTGAAGAAGGTTTCTCAGAACCTGGACCACAACATTGCCTCCCGCAGCCGACGCTGCATCAATAAAATCCAATCAAAGGCGGAAGCTCGGTTGAAGCAACAAAGGTTGCCTCTAAAGTCCAAGGTTGAGAGTCGGTTCAGACATACCGACAAGTGGATGCCGACCGAGTGGAATGAGGAGTGAGAGCTGTTCAAGCAGGAGTTCGTGAACGACTTCTATTACAGGAAGGTTTACGCAACTGGCGACCCAAGGAGAGCGTTCAAGGAGGCGCTGACTGAGTTGCACTCAGGTGACCCGGGCATGTTCAGTCAATTCAGGAGGGCCATGATTGACGCCAACCTGGACTTGAACACTGTTCCAGTTCCCAAGAGGGTTACATATCGGCCACCACTTCTCCCAGATTCCAGCAACCCGAACCGCACGAAGATTGCATCTGAGGCGAGGCAGGTCTGCAAGGAGCATGGAGTGGACATCTCCAAGGAGTCACCTGCTAAGAGGGAAATTTTTGTAAGGATTTTTGGCAAGTATGGGCTACAATACTAGCTCAGTTAGTTTTCTAGCAACTGTTGTAATTTTCGGTTTTTGAGCCTATCTTTTGTAACAATCAGTTGTAATGAAAACTATTCAGTTATAAGATTCACCTTGATGAACAATCCCTTATTGTCCAAGCTCTGAATCACAAAGTCTTTTAAATACCATGTTATAACTGTGCTAACCCTTTGATGTTTTATCTTATAGACTGTCTAGAATTTCAGCTGAGATTTTAGATAAGTTAGTGAGGTTTAGATCAGTAGTGGTTTCAAGTTGTAAGTGGTTTTGGCATCATCAAAAAGGGAGAAATTGTTGGGAAATTTATTAGTATAAGTTTTGATGAATTCCAAAACCGACTGACCCCAACCGAGTAGATGTTGCCAGAACCTAATGTTAATTTAGGCTCGCTGTTTGAGCAAAGTTAAGATTTTATCTTTACAGGTCTCCAGCTGAAGAAGGCAACAAGGCGTCACTCAAACAGAACATCAGTTGTGAAGAAGGACAACTGAGAGTTCATATGATCAGATGGAAACAAGGGGAAGTCTTCAGAACATCAGTTGTGAAGGAAACCAACTGAGAGCGTTCATCAGATGAGAAACAGTTGAAAGGAAGAGAACATCAGATGAAAAGGAAAGTCATCTGAGGGTTCAAACCCAACTGAGTAAATACAAGGAAGACAACTGAGTGTTCAGTTTCAGAACCTCAGTTGTAGAACTCGAACAAGAAGATCAACTGCTTGAAGTTCAAAGTCAGCTGAGAGTTCAACAGTTCAGAACATCAGCTGAAGACCACTCAGATGAAGATCAAGACTTTCAACCGACGAACCGAAGTTGACTGTCAGAAAGGTTAAGATTTGAATTTCAAAAGGAAGTTACATGAGGGTTGACCGTTCAGTCATTACCCCATCTGGCCCAACACAAGGCTGTCTCAGATGGAAAGCAGAAGAGCATAGATGCCATATCGGGAAAGTCTGCAGAGATGAGAGACAAGCCATCGCTATCAACCGATCAGAGATCAATTGCTCCTCCAACGGCTAGTTGATTCTCTCCGCCTATAAATAGAGGCATTCTCTCATTTGAGAAAAAAAAAAAAGAGAAGACACACGAGACAGACTGAAGCAAGAGAGAAAAGTTCAATCACAAGCGAAAGAAAAATCTGCTAAACTCCTATTCTAAGAACATCAGCAGCTGAGAGTTCAAGAGTGATAGAACATTAGTAGCTGAGGGTTCATAGAGTGAAAATCTGTCTTAGATCTTAGTTTGAGTGTTTATTCGTTCAAGCCTTAGATCCAGCTCTCATTCGTGATCGAGCTGTAGTTGAAAATCCCACCCTATCTCACACCCTAAAAAGTGTGCTAGGACCTTACTCTTCCTGTAATTGAGTAGTCAGGTTGTCAAGTACCCGCAAACTTGACATAGGATGTTTAGTGCTCGGAAACTAAACTGTAAGGTCGATAAGTACCCGCAAACTTATCCTTAACGGTTGCTCAGCCCTCGTAAGCTGAGTGGTTCTGTCCAGAAGAACTTGGACTGAGGTGTGAAGATTCACATCTCCCCGTGGACGTAGGAGGGTTATCTCCGAACCACGTTAAATCCTGTGTGTTCGTGTTTGTTTTTATTCAGTTGCATCTGCATTTTTATCTGATCAATCTAACTGACATACAAACCTCTTTTGCACATTTTCAACCGAGCTGTTTCGGTTCTTGACCAACCGAGCTGTTTTGCGTGAGTTGTTTTTAACGAGTATAATTTTCCACCACTTTCCGCACAGCCTCACTCTTCCAGCTGAGGTCGCTTACTCAGCTGTGAGATTCCAACTGAGTCCTCTTTCACTCAGTTGAAGTGATTTTTCAGGTTTAAGTTTTTAAATCTTAACTGGTGTATTCCCCCCCCCCCCCCATACACCAGTAACTCGTTTCGGGACCATCAGTAGGGATTTGGGGCTCAAACTCTTGGCTTGAATTTCTCATGAAAGATCTCATCTTGAACCTCAATAAAAATAAAACAATAATTAATCATCTCATTCTAGGGCAATTATGTCGAAAATAATAAGAAATAGGGAGATAATTTTCTTGAAATTGAACTCAAAAGTGGATGAACTTGTTTACCTATAAGTTGAGGTTTGAAAGATTGGAGATGATGATGATCTCTTGAAGATTGAATCTTGAAAGCTTAGAATTTTGAGCTTTAATGGAGGATTTTTCTCAAGTATATTTGTGTGTTTGTTGCTCACGGTAAGAGAGAGTTTGAGGGAGAGAGAATTTTTCTTGCTCCCCTTCTTGGATAAGCTCGATGGAAATGAGTATGAAAGGTGATGAGATAGATGCATGTATTTGCTAGGCTTCTTAGATAAGGCATTGACAATTTAGAGAATATAATCATTATATTCTTGCAAGTTTGAATTTAAGGGTTTTGGAAGAGAATATTTCTTCTCTTCAATGACTCACGGTTGAGAGAGATATGGGAGAAAGATGAATGATAAATAAATTTGGCTTCCTCAATAAGATATTGACAAAGTGAGGAATATAATCAAGTTAAATGAATATAATTATTAATATTCTCATAGGTGTAGAAAATAGACACACCTAGGGAGGGATTAGGGAGAGAGAGATATTTTCTCACAGATATAATTTTATCCGGGTGAAAAAGTTTTACGGTACAATATACCCGTATTATTTCATTTATGCTGAAAACGATTCTAATCTCTCCTTTACTCGTTTCCGATATCGAAAACACCTCAACCCTATCTCATATCTCACGAAATAAATCAAAGATTCCGAATATCTAATTTTTAGGTCAAAATTCCAAATAACGAAGAAAACCTAAAAATTATTCGGCCAAATTATCCATTAAGGACTAAACTCTTAAAATTCTCTCATGTGATCTCGGATGAGCTTCTAAATTATCTCAAGGTTCTTAGAAGATTCAAGAGACACTAATTAGGTCTAATTCTGAATTCATCCGTGAATAGTGTTTTTTTCGGTTATCGATACTATTCACTAAAAAGTAAAAGTTCTCGGATTTTCCTGAAAATCATACTCATGTTCAAACTCATATAAATATGCTCAATCAATGCATCACATACTCAATTGAACAATCAAAACGAGAAAAATTTCACGTCAAAGCACACAAGGGCATTTTAGTCATTTCAAGAAAATATCTTTTCTTGAATCATTTTCATCACTCAAAACTCATTAATTAAGCTCATAAGCTCATTTAGGGCATACTTAAGGGCTTATGAAAGTTCGGGGTATTACAGGACATGAGAAAATCAGAGGTTGATCATAATGCTAATAAGTTGGTTTATGATGTTGATCATCATCTCCTTTACCTGCTATAATGTTCTCTCCATGTCTCATTAGCAAGATTGATGTCGATGAAGTCAAGCTCTAGAAGGTGTACAAGAGTTATCGGACCAGGATATCTATTTGTGATGGGGAAAAAATAGTGTATATTTTTCTAATACATCGTCTTTTTTTTTTACATTTCGGATCTTGTATACTGGATGTTGTGTTTGGAACAACATTTTCGATCTCGTTGTGTATTGATATACAGTGTTAATTTAATTATGTTTGTGTTTTATGGTGAGAAATAGTCTGCATTGTATAAATTTATTTCATATATAGTATTCAGTGACTAATATTTTAATTAGTTTTTTATTATATGTCCCATCTTACTAGATTGCACAAATCATTTCCAAATGCACCATAATTCATTGCCACATGCACCACGATTCATTTCTAGATGCACCACATACCAATGATAGATGCATCAGATAGTTTTTAGAGATGCATGTGACTAATGCATTACTAGATGCACCACACATCATTGTCAGATGCACCACAATTTATTAATAGATGCATACATTGAAGCATAATAATAAACCCCAATAATCTTACGTTTTGTAATTTATAACCATAATCTTCAAAACCAAGATGCACCAACACTAATAATTTAATAGTCGCAACAATTCATCATCATACTAAAAAATAACATATCATATCAACCTTCCAATCATTCAATCAAGATTAAACAAATTATTTCAAAACCAAAAACTGCATTGCACAAATTATTTTAAAACATTACATTTAAGTATTTCACGTTTCATGCATTTTTCAGTTTCTAACATTCCTAATATGTCTGTAAGAGTTGTGGAACTAACTGACATCTCTAAACTCAATCTAACAGCCACTTCTCCACATTAAGATCGCGCTTTTTACATGTTTCCTTGTATTAGTGATGTGCTTCTGTTGTAATTCTCTCTTGTAGAGTATTCTTCTTGCAATGATATGTGCTTTCTTTTGCCTTCTTATGCAACACTATATATCCTCCTCCTCCTCCTCCTCCTCCTCCTCCTCCTCCTCCTCATCATCATCATCATCATCATCATCATCATCATCATTTTCTACATGCTTCCTCTTTTTGTCAAGCTTTCTTTTTGTTTTCTCTGATGCAACACAAACCCAGAAACTTATACAATCAATATAGAAATAACATATAATTACATACACCACAGTTACTATTAAGATGCACCATACTTGCTATTGAGATGCACCGCAAACTATTACATCAAACACTAAGGAGGTGATTGGTATAATGGAATGGAAAGAGGTAGGAATAGAATGGGGCTTAGAATGGAATGAAGTTAGGAATGGAATGGAATGGAATGAGTAAGTTGATTTCTATACTTGCTATGCATAAGGAACAAGTAAGGAATAGAATCGATATTTTTTTATGCATTGTGTGTAAATATATGTGTGTGTGTGCAGTGTGTGTGTGTGTATATATGTGTGCAGTGTGTGTGTGTATATATGTGTGTGTGTGTGTGCAGTGTATGTATATGTGTGCAGTGTGTGTATATGTGTGCAATGTGTGTGTGTATGTGTGTGCGTGCAGTGTGTGTATATGTGTGTGTGTGCGCGCGCGCACGTAGTGTGTGTATATAAGTTAGAATTGATGGAAATAATTCCTTAATTTTTGGGGTAAAATTGATAAAATTGTAAAATATATGAGGGTAAAATAGTCAAAATATAAAAATAGAAGTATTAGGAATGACTAATACCATGGTTTGACTAAGGAATGGCTAAACCCTTAAGAAATGGAATGACCATTCCGAATGGAATGATGATTCCTCCTCGTAAAATATACCAAGCAAAGGAATGGAATGGAGGAAGAAATGACCATTCCATTCCATCATACTAATCACTACTTAAGTTGTACAAATATATTTTATCCAACACCATGCAATACCTAGATGCACCATAAAACTTATCCACATGCAACATATTCACCATTCAGATGCACCAGAGTGACTAATCAGATGCACCACAAACAAATGCATGAATACATGTATTATATCTCATGCATCATAACACGACTACCCAAATGCACTACAATGATTACTTAGATGCACCAGAGTTACTAATCAAATTCATAACAAACAAACACATGAATACATGTATTGTGTCTCATGCATTACAACATGACTACCTAGATGCACCACAATGACTATTCAAATGCCACAAACAAACACATGAACACATATCGTATTATGTCATATGGATCAAAATTAACTACATAGATGCATCACAATAACAACCTAAATGCATCACAATGATTGTTCAGATGCACCACACTACAGTTTTAGAATGAATTAACATTGTTCACAGTGCTACATAATTCAGATAGATCACAGTTTTTCACCTACTTTCATTCTAAAGCCCAATGTACAAAAGTTAAAACTAGCAACTTAATAGATTAATTTTGTACTATTTAACCATGTGATGAAATTTTTTACATAAAATGAGACAAATTAAAGTTGTATAAATATTATTTTTGCATTCAAGCCCAACATATCCAAGAATCAGATTTCACATTCCAATAAATACTCCAGGTACACTAGGAAAAACAACATGTATCACAAAATATTCATAAAAAAAGATGTGTCAAATTAGATGCACTACTATTAGGAAATCAATAAATGTATACTTAGATTAATGCATTATGCATAAACTTCTCTACATATACGCATATCATATTTTTCAATTGCTTGGAAAAAATTAGAAGATCACTGAAAATTCCCAAATTCTGAAATTCTCAACTTCTCATAAATGTGCACAAAGAGTTCTGGAAATAAGTAATATGATAAATCGAAAAAGTTTTATCGAAAAAAAAATCACTAACCTTTGTTCGATTCTGATGTTGACATTAATTATTCTTCAATGTGATCTCTTCTTTCTCTGAATCGGATGTCTTTGTGTAAAAAATAACCAGTCTATAGATCAACTTGATGCGTGAATAATTGGATTTGTATTTCTCTCTTTTACAATTTCTAACGGATAGATCTTGACGAATTTGGAAGAACATTTTCTGCTTTTGGTTGAGAAAATTCTTCCTCTAAAATTTGGGCTGGAGAATCCCGCTTTGTGATTCATGCGGTAGAGGATAAAAGTGCCGACGAATGGTACGATGGTGCCGATAAGTGATTCAGACATGGAGAGAGAGAGAGAGAGAGAGAGAGAGAGAGAGAGAGAGAGAGAGAGAAATTAGAGAAAATGAGATAGGAGTACGTGCGTGATTTCTCTAGGGAAGAATTAAATTATACAAATATCCTTTCGCCCCTTTTCTTTTAATATAAATGAAATTCTAGGATTGATCTTGATCATACATCCCTTGCAAATGAGTGGTTGGTATTCATTGTTGTTTCTTAGTTTAAGACTGTGAGCAGCGACAAGCTTATTAAAAGTGTTTGCTGCCCTCTTTATTGCCACGTGTGAGAGCTTTGTGAGCGCGCTCGCATGATCCACAATGACGATCTTCATTAAATTGGAGATCGCTAAAATTTTTTTAATATAATTTTTTTTATTAAAAAATATACATAAAATAAATAAGTGAAAAATTACATTAATTTCCGAATCATGTCCAAATCTCTTCGATCAAATCATCTTCAAGCTTTGCGTGAGCTCTTTAATCTCGAAGGTCGGCTTTCCGCTTCAAATACTCTCGAAAGCTCGACGGGGCTCCTTGCTTCGTATTCGAATTGATTTGGGTTGTAGAGGTTGATTCTTCATCGGGGCTCCAATTAGTTAGAAACTCGGCGAAGTAATCCACATGAAGACGGGCCTCAACATCAAGGCCGTCACGATCCACAACCGTCTTTTTTCTCTTTGAATTTTGTGCGGCCTCCACCTCCACCTCCCCCTCCTCTTCTTCTTGGGCTACGACGATGAATTCGGCAGCCTTCACCATCAGATTGCCAAACATGGTGGTGGTTTGGAGAGCAAACTCTCACATTTCTTCCATTATTTCGTTGAAATAATCGTCGTCATCCGACATTATTTTTTACGAGATCGAAATAAAAAAGAATTTGAAGGTGTTGTGGAGATTTGACATAAAGTGAAGAGATTGGTGTATGAAATGGGGTGAGAGAATTATATTTATAGATTAGAAGGAGAGAATAAAAAAAATGAATAAGTGATCGTTGGCGATCGTAACGGCTAAGCAATCGGGCCAACCAGCGATCGACGCGTGTCTGCTGACTTCAGCGAGCTCACTCAAGCTGGAGCTCGGAATGGAGAGAGCGCTCGAGCGTGCCGAGCTCGCCAACGGTGTGCGAGCTCATCGTTGGAGCTCGCATATGCAGCGAGCGCGTTGCTGCGGACGGCCTAAGAGTTTTTTTTTTCACTAGAACCACTCCGTATATATATATATATATATATATATATATATATATGTGGTAGAGATCTGGTGAGAATGGATTTTATATGAGAACGTGAGAATGATACGTTTTAATGCATTTTTATAATATTGATAATGCATATATTGCAGAACTGTAATGCATACACATTCTAATGCATAAACTGCATAAATCTAATGCATAAACATTGCAATGCATAAATTACTACAACATAATGTATCGTTAAATTTGAGCCATTGATCAACAAAAATCAAAGGTCCAAATTTATTTTCATTTCTCACCTAAAATAACATTCTCACATGATCCTCTTCATATATATATATATATATATATATATATATATATATATGAATGAGCACATAATACAAATAAAACTGCCATTTTTACGACATTGGGAACTTCACTTATTTACAGCTGTAATTTTGAAGCCCATCTTCGTTTAGATCGTAGACAGTAATCCATAATTAATATACGAATAGAAAAATTGAAGAGGTGCGTCGTAGCTAGCTATAGAGACGTAACAGATATTGATTTCATGCTTAATTAATTTGTGTTCGTATTTAAATTTGAGAACATGATTTTATGAAAATTTATCTCCATCCGTTTCCAATCTCCAATCAGGCATCTACTTTTTGGATCTTCATTAATTAAATCCATAGTTCCCTGCTGGAGCTGCAACATGATATTCATGATAAATATTACCAAGTCATATAGAAAAATTTAATTTCAAAATACAAAATAATTATTCAAACCATTATGTGTTTGATTTCAATCCACATGCACTTAACTAATTGTGAACAATTCAATAACAACAATAATAAAAGTATTGGATTGATTATGAAAGAACGGGCACTATTTATGTTCCTGACGGAAAAAAGAAAACAAATTAAGCAGAGATGATGATACAAAATTAATCTTTGTATACGCTATAAAATTTGAAATAACTAACCAGATGTTATGTTTACTATGATGTTTAGAGCAAAAACAAATACGCAGTAGATATTAAAACACGTTAAGAGAAGAGAAGAAGATCCATGTTGGTCGTCTCCTTAATTTCATCGACTCAGCTGAAATACTTTTATTATCTACCAACGTCGATCTAAGCGAAGAATTTTAAGAAAATTAATAACTACTAATTAAACCTTGAATTACTTCCCGTATATATCAATCCAAAGGCTTTGACTTTGCATGATGATGATGAGGCGGCTCAGGTCCTAACCGAAGCTCAAGGTCTAGTTCGCCGCATTTCAACTCCACTTTCCTGCTCACCGCCGCCGCCTCCGAGAATAACGGCAATTGGCGCGGCGGAATTCCCTCGCCGTAGTCTACAATATTATTGTCTGCTCGATCATGGATTTGATCATTTTCAACACTCAACTTTTCTCTGACGACAGAATCCATAGGAAGACTGTCGTCGGAATCCACGCCCCGCGATATTTCCAACGACAGCAAATTTTCGTCGGACAATTCGAGAAGCTTCGCTCTATCCTTCCTATGGATGTTCATGTGCCCCCCTAATGCTTGTGCGTTGGAAAATCCTCGTTTGCAGAAACTGCAACAGAACGACTTCGTTTCGAGATTTTGAGCAAAATCGTCGCCTAATATAATCAAGTGCTCGGAATTTCCCAGTCCCGAAGGATTGATTTCCATAGCAAAACTGAGTTGTGAGACAATGGAGAGAGATGGATTACATAGGAACTTGAGAGATTTTTATGAGTGACTGCAGTTTTAATTTTATTTTATTAGGATAAAATAATACTAGAGTTGGTCAAACGGTCGGTTGATCGATTTTGTTATATATCGAAAAACTTTATATCAAGCGTGCTGATAATTTTTTAAATTAAATATTTGAGGAACAATTAAGAATTTCGTGAGGCCTCATGGCCGGAATATATTTGTTCCAAACAGTGACGTGGTACATCCACAAGTTCTAAACGGATGTACTTCAAAAACTATATAAAAAATTGAAGCGTGTTACTTCATTTTATAAGTGTACATTCGGTCAAATCTCGATTACATTTTAATTAATTATAAATTTAGGATCGTATAAATCATGTATTCATGTTCCAAACCTTATTATACGGCACTTTCAACCAAACAAAAGGGCCCCGTCTAACGTGAATTTTTGGGCCTTATCTAATGGAAAAATTAAATTGTAATTAAATTTTGGGATTAGTATAAATGATGTTGCAAACCAAATTTACGAGATGATGTTCTTTTTAACCATTGATTGAGAAAATTGATCACAGTGAACTTAGTGTCACAATATAAATTTCAAAAAAAGGAAGATGATAAAATATTGGAATTCTAACAAAAGAAGACAAGAAAATAAACATATGTCCATATTAAGTTGTTAGGTGGTCCACTTTCGAACGCAAGGTGTGGCCGCCGAGCAATTTTAATCTGTAATTATATTCATGTTGAGAGTTGATGGAGTGTAAATATGAAATATTTCGTTAAATGTTATTTATACTTTTCCAAATGTAACCATAAATGGCTACTCAAAATTTAACCTCATAATGGCTTGTTTAAAAAAATAAGATACTAACTATAATTTGAATATAGAAACCTTACAGATGGGATGAATTATTTAAATTCATTAGAGTTAATCTCGCATGGAGAAATAAGTCAACGCTACTTTTTTTAATGTAAAAATCAGTTGATCATTTAAAATTATTCGACTAAATCAATTCAGTTTTGCATAAGAAAAAAAAAAGAAAAAGGAAATGATATACTTTATATCATTATTTTTCAATTTACTTTTTCTTGTTTTTTTTTTCTCTTTCAAAATTTTTTCTTGTCTAACATGGTATCCTACTTGGGAACAGAGAAGCTAATTAACTATTTAAAATACTAGTAGTAAATATTGAGATTGAAGATAAAATATATTAACAGTGACTTCAACGGCATTCTTATAATTTTTTAAAATCTGCTATTAATGTTGATATACTTTCTTTTTAGAACGAACCCCACTCTTTATAGAGCGTCTTCCCTTCAATAAGATCACAACCAAAAAAAATAATGTTTAAATAAACTATAAAATTTGACATATTTTGTATTACAATATTCTAGTTTCGACTCTGATGGGGTGGCTTTTTTTTTTTTTTTTAACTTGTTTTTATATGATAGATGGTGATTATTTGATCTTGCTGTGAAGTGCAATAGCCATACTAATATAATTCTTGAAGAGATGAATGGGCAATTTTAAACAAGATTTATGGTTTCAAAGTGGTGCATAAAATAGTAAGGCAGGAGAGCGTGTTATGTGAATCAGCAGGTCGCATGATATTGTGACGTCCTTCTCCACAACGACATGCACTTCTTATATGGAATGTCCCCACCCTTCTATTTAATTACTATGTTTTATCGAGTTAAATAAATTTGAGTTTCGTTATAAATAGGTATGTCCTATTGCTAGCTTAAGGTTGGGTAATTCTAAATATGATCTTCATCTTACTCTTCATAGCCTCTAATTAGTATTTTATTAAAAATTGGAAAAAATCAAAATGACAACATGAAGAAGCATCCCAAAAAACAAAAACTATACATATCTTGTAAAAGAAAGACAAAAAGCATCCACAAAAATTTGATCTTTGATAGCTTCATGCGGATAAAGCCACCAACCCTCCTCCATATCAAACTGCGCCAATTTATCAGCCACAGCATTACCCTCCCTATAAATATGAGAGACTCGAAACGTCAATTATTCCAAACTTGATAGAGCAACTCGCCAACGTCCCAGCCATCTCCATGGGACCTTTTCCGATCTACTTTGCAGCAAATTCACTACATACATAGAATCCGCCTCCAACCATAACTCAGTCCATCCATTTTCTCTAGCAATCTCAATAGCTGTAATTGCCGCCAAGAGCTCCGCCTCAAATGCAAATCCCACTCCTTCTTTCACATGAAAACACCCCTTCACCATTCCCCTACAAATACGAAACACTCCCCCACCGCAAAGCCTTCCCGGCGCCTCAATCACTGATCCATCCGTATTGACCTTAGTCCAGCCCGGTAGAGATGGAATCCAATAAACTTGCACCTCCTTTAAAGTAGCTGCCGCCAAAAAAGGAATTCCCAGAGATATAGCTTTGTCTTTCTTCAGCCCCCCTTTGACCAGCTTAGAAAAAAGAAACAACAATCTCCTTCAACGACGAATGAATGAAGATGCAGACTTTATAAGGATTAGCTTTCACTTCCTAAAAAACACAAGAATTTCGCATTAGCCAAATTCCCCAAACTGTAGCAACTACAACAAACCTCCACAAGTCATGCTCATTGTTGTTGCCCGGAACCTTCATAGCCTCCTCAATAAAGCTAGTAAAATCATCTATCATGGCAAATTGTAGCTGAAAAATCTGGAAAACAAACCCCCAAACATGTTACGTTTTCTCACATCTCCATAGCACATGATCAATCGACTCCTCTGCATTGAAACACATTTGACAAACTAACGGACGTGAACACCGAAAGAATGAATCATATCTGTAGTCGACAGCCTCCCATGCAATGCTCGCCAACAGTTCAAAGACCTCTGCTTAGGAATAAATGGTGCCCAAATCCATTTCGCCCATATTGGCGCCGGCTACCTATTCCTTAAATGGATTTGATGCTAATTGCGCCATTAACTCCCCAAATAATGATCTTGACCAAACCCTCCTATCGTGCTCTCCCATGAATTGCACCTTCAGAATATCAGCTACAATCTCTGGGAACGAACATACAAACTTGTCTGTAAAATGCCAAACACCCTCATAATAATAATCAGCAACTAACTGATTCAAAATCGAAAAGAGGTGACGAGGAATTCCCATCCTCTCTGCAATGACATAACCCAACCAGTTATCATACCAAAAAGAAACCATCTTACCATCAGCTAAAAGAAAAACCGAATTAGCTTTGATTTCCGAAAGCATTCTAGCAACCCCCCCCCCCCAAACTGAGGATGAAGCTCTCGTCGTTCTCGGCATATCAAAATTCCTCAAATATTTCTCCCTCATTAGTCGACCAGCAAGCGAGTCTTTTGTAAGAATATTCTATGCCAAATGCATAATCAAGCTGTCATTAACATTACGAAACGTCCAAACCCCCAATCCTCCCTTCTCTCGAAAAGCACAAACCTTTCGCCAATTAACCGAAGCTGAAGGCTTAATGTTTATATCTCCTTTCCAAATATAGTTGCGGCTACATCCGTCAAGAAGATTCAATAAAGAACGCGACCATCTATACACAGACATCGAATGAATTGCAGCACTCTGGGCCAAGGACCGCACCAAGCAAATTCTCCCAGCTCTCGAAAGAAGGCGTCCACGGCCTCTGTCAAAATTTCCCAAAATTCTATCCTTCACAACTGCTAAATTTCCTCGCTTTGGAACACCCTTGAAGAGAGGAACTCCAAGATAAACAAAAGGAAGAGATCCCTACCTTAGCTGCCAACAAGCCCTCACCTGCCTCCTCAAAGATACACTAACACTGAAACCAAAATAGATCGAAGATTTATTCACACTGCAAGCCTGACCCGATGCAGTTGCATATACATCAAAAACCTCTTTTATACATTTATAATTTCCCATTGTGGCTTTGCAAAATAACATCACATCATCAACATGTAGAAGGTGTGTAGAAAAATCCATCCTCAACGAATTCTTTATCGGCCTTAACCCTCATTGGTGAATCTTGGACAAAAGAAGACGACTTTAAGCATCCTCCGCAATCCTAAACAACAATGGCAACAAAGGGTCTCCTTGATGAACCCTACGCGAACAAGCAAAATAGCCCTCCGGTTTACCGTTTATGAGAATCGATAATTGAGCTGATCCAAAGATAGTTTGTACCCAATTACAAAAACTGTCGGAAATCCAAAGGACGTAAGCACCTTATCCACAAACTTCCAGCTGAGAGTGTCAAATGCCTTCGTGATATCAATCTTTATTTCCATATTCTTCCCGTCCCCCGCTTTATCCATCCGATTTACTCCCTCCGATGCAATCATGATACAATCCTGTATATTGCGCTCCGGAATAAATCCAAACTGATTTTCTGAAATGATATTCGAAGCAATTGTCCCCAGCCTTGACGAAAAAATCTTCATGATGAATTTGAAGAGAAAATTTGAAAGAACAATAGGTCGATAATCTGTAAGTCTCTCTACCGAATCACCCTTAGGAATAAGAACCACAAAACTAGAATTCAGCCCCTGTGGAAGATATGAATGCAAGAAGAACTGCTGCACCGCCCTTATCAGGTCCATATTTACTATATCCCAGGCTCGCTGGAAGAAAGTTCTAGTAAATCCATCCGGACCAGGAGAACTAGTCCTATCCATCTCAAAAATTGCTGCTCTAATCTCCTCCCCATCCGGAACTCTCACCAAGATGTTAAAATCAACATCCAATCTGGATGGTATAACTTGATCTATCCATTCCCAGCTACCAACATCATTATCATCCGCATTACCAGAATTTTTTTTTTTTGATAATATTGGACAATCTCAGCCGAGACCGCCACTCTATCCGTGACTAACTCCTCTGCAATTTTGATAGAAGAGATAAAGAGCTGCCGATACTTCC
The DNA here is from genome assembly GCA_029490685.1 of Schizonepeta tenuifolia. Lineage (NCBI taxonomy): Eukaryota > Viridiplantae > Streptophyta > Magnoliopsida > Lamiales > Lamiaceae > Schizonepeta > Schizonepeta tenuifolia. The sequence continues at coordinate 49,108,014 of CM055958.1, read as the reverse complement.
TCTGAATGATCTTGTGAAAGAATGCCGTATTTCTATCCTCATCAGTAAGCCAAGTAGCTCTACTTTTCTGCATAAGAAGATCACTCTTTCTACTGAGCATAAGATTAAGCTCCGTCTGGATTGCCACTTCTTCGTCCATAAGGTCCTCATCATAACCACGAGCTGATATGACCTGCTGAACCGCCTCTAAGTCCCTCTAACGACACTCCAGATCCCTATCAAGACACCCAGAAACCTCCCAATTCCATTTCTTTAACACCACCTTTAACCTCTTCATCTTTTGCATAATAACAAAAAAAGGACATCTTCCATGCGCCACCGGCAGACTCTAACTACTCGAAACAACATCCAAAAATTGTGGATGAAAAGTCCACATCGATAAAAATTTAAAAGACTTGTTCCGATAAACCCCCTCCCTAAAGAACGAGAGAACAATAGGGCAATGATCTGAATAAGCCCCTAGCTAAGTGAATTACAGCCACCACATCCCAACTATCCATAAAAGAATTCGAAACTAAAGCTCTATCCAACAAAGATTGAATCGGAACAACCCTCTGACTAACCCAAGTAAACCGAGGCCCAGTAAACAGAACCATTTGCAGCTCATTTTCCTTAATAAAAGTGTTAAAATCCCGACATGCAACAGAGATTGGCGGTACCGTGCTACTCCTCTCAAGAGCCCCCCGTACCGAGTTAAAATCTCCCATAAAAACAACTTTATCTGGCGAGAGACTAGAAAGATCCAACCAAAGCCGCCAATGCTGAATATAATCACCGCTGCCATGCACAACAACGCAAGTAAAAGAATAATTCCCATAAGAAACCGTAAAAGCCACAAGTTGATCAAATGTAAAAATAACATTTGACATCACACTGTCATCCACCAAAACCCAAATATTTGCAGATCTTTCCTCCCTCTCATTTTGTGCCAAAAAAGTAAGCCCTAAACTTCGCCAATAACCACTTTTAATGCTTGAAAATGTCCTACGTGGTTCCAGAATTCCAAGTATTTTCGGTTTAAATCGATTACAATGCTCCCGAAGCATATTTCTTGTCTCCTTAGAGAGCCCATATACATTCCACACAATGACATTCATTGAGATGGGGTAAAGTGATTCTGTGAATGAGGCACAAATTTTGGCACACTATCAACTGCCGCATCCATAGATTTCATACTCGAATTTTCTGAAGGCTCCACTACATAATTCGACGAGCCTTTACGCCGTACACCCTTATCCGGAGCCTTAAGATTTGTCAATCCTGCAGGAGTCGAAGCCTCCCTACGTAAATTATAAATAGACTTGACCGATGCTTCCTTATTGCCTTTCTGCGGTTTAGGCAATTTCTCCTTTGAAGAAGCTTGAAACTTCTTCTTAGCCTCCTGAAAGTACGTGGTCGTAGAGGATGAGCTTAGAGAATCAGCCTCACCCTCAATTTCCTTATTGGTTGAATCATGCCCTGCCCCTATGTTCGATTCATCACCAAGCTTACTATCGGCATTCTGCTCATCAACAAACTCATTTTCCACCCTATCCAATCCGTCCGGATCCTCATGCATGGCTACATTAATATCATCCATATAATCCCTCCCCATTTGAACATCTACCGGCACTTCCTCATTCTCCTATTTTTCAATTTCCTCGTCTACTTCCTCCTCCTCCTCCGAGGCTATAACATCAAAACGATTAGGGGATCTTATATCCTCAGCATCAACAACACCCTTAGACTTCTTTAACGTATTCCCCTCCCCACCATCCCTTCTCTCGTTGTCCCCCCTCTTATCTTTACCCTCCTACCCACGAGCTTCCTCCTCTTTATCATCCTCATGAGGCTCTTTCATTTCCACACGAACCCATTTCAAAACAACCCTCGGCGCCTTTTTCACTGACTTTTGCTTTAACTTCTTGCATCTCTCAATAGAATGTTCAACAATGTAGCAATGATGACAATATGGAGGCAATTTCTCATATTCAAACTCAACTTTGAACGACTTTGCCCCCCCGATCGATCAGAAGATCATATATGAGATCCTTTGACATATCCAGCTCAACCAAAACCCGAACATATAATCCCATATACCCCTTTAATGAAACACCATCAATCTCAATCGGTTGCTCTACTGCACGAGCTACCGCAGAATTATATTCCGGCTCCCATAATTGATATGGAAATTTCTTAATTCGAACCCAGACTTGCGCCATATGTTGCTGCAACGAATACGGATCAAAGTTTTCCACCCAACGTCTCACTGAAAATGAACCATAAGAAAGAGCAAACGAGGAAGGACAACGAATGGAATCAAAATCTGATTCTAACGAAAAACGAACAACAAAATACCCTTTCCCCAACATTACCAACCTCCAATTCGACGTAAACCTCCAAATTTGTTGTAAATCATGCTGAATTTGCAAAGTGGGATGCAACTTCTGTCCACTCTTCAACATAATACAACCCAGAAGCACCGAATTCTCAAACAATTGCTCTTGCTGCTCAAAGATGGACTCAGAAAACGAAAGAGATAAGATATCTCCCTTCGCAATTGGTTGATACAGATTGTAATTGTGCGCCAATACATTACTGATATGGTTCTTCAAAGCCAACGCAAAACTTGCCGAAATAATCCGCTGCTGCTGATCGGGAAAATTCCGCTTCTGTTGTTCCGAAAAAATCCGCTACTGCTGGTGATCGGAATCACGATTGTTCTTTAAAAAATGATGTTGTTGCTGATAGTCCCCGCGCTGATTAGAATCACGCTAGTCTGGATGGCCAGAAATCCGCTTGCCAGAATCACGATGAATGGTATTATGCTGCTGATGATCGGGATTCTCAATGGAATTAAGGTTAGGAGTTTCCAAAACCCTGGAGTCAGAACCTGCAATTAGCTTCCCAGAGGAGGAAGTTGAATGTCGGAGGTTAGGATTTGAGATAGGATGTTTCCTAGTCTCCGCTGGCGAAGAAAGAAACGGCGAAAATTCCTCCAACAAAGGCTGCATCGGTGAAGAAACCAGAACTGTGTTGGTCAACGACGGAAGCACCGTAGTGCCCTCCATGAATTGACGTGATGGACCAGTCACCAAAGACACACAAAGAATGTCGTCTCCGGCAGGAATCGCTGGAATTGTTGAATCGACGAAACCCTAGAATTCGCGAACCCCAAATCTCCCACAAAACTAAGCCAAAATAAGTGATTCAAAAGCCTATTCTCAACGAAATTCTCCCAGGAAGAAGAATATCAAATCAGATCGAAGAAACAAGGGATGAAAAGTAGCACAAGCGATTGAAGACGGAAAAACATGAAAGCACCCTCTCATGCATATTTTCGTTAAAGGATAAGTAATATTTACTGTTCATAGCCTCTTTAATTAAAAAATAATACTTCCTTCGTCCCAGGTTAGTATGGTTACTTTCCTTTTTTAGCCGTCCCTGGCTAGTATGGTGTTTCCATTTTAAGACATGTCTTTTACCTTTTTACCCTTAAAAGTTCAATATATTTACTCCAATAAAGTTTCTTTATCTACTAAAAAATTAACAACACATCATAAGTGGGTCCCTTTCTCCACTTAAACTATCTCTACCAAATATTTATTTACCTTTTCTTAAAACTTGTGCACGTCCCCCGCACCATACTAACGGGGACGGAGGGAGTATGAAAATTGACATAGTTACCAATTTAACCCTATAGCCCCAACTTATAGCCACATACGTTGTACAAAATAATGCGTATAACGTAAAATTTTCTCTATCTCCAGAAATCCATCTCTTATATCATCTTCATATTCAACTTATGCGTATACATTAATGAAGTTTAACTTAAAGTGCATAGAAAAAGAACATTCATGATTCAAATGAATCAATCAAACGATCAAGCAAGAAAATCAAATTCTACAATCTACATTAATTCAACCACAACAAATCTACATTAATTCAACCACAACAAAAGCATTCAATATTTAGTAGTAAAAGGGAAAACCATTCCCTCTAAATAAAATCGAATAAAAATAACTTTTGCTATGGGAAGTGAAGGTTCTATCAATGCCACCATGACCTCACTAACATATAAATCAAATACAAGCTCATATATTTATCAAACCAATCTGTAATTTTGGCGGCAGAGTTTCTAATATAGGGCAAGAGATGAGTCTGCGGCATTGTTGCTGTATTTATATACTCCCACCCAAATGATTTGACCGTACACCGTCACCATGACCAGATCGAAGTTCGAAGTTGGAGGCCATGGGAGCTATACTGTTGGGCTGTAGGGTTTTAATTTTTCAGTGTTATTAGAATTTTTAAATTAGGGATAATATAGTAAATTTTGTGATACTTTAATTATTATATTTAATTAAAGAGGCTATGAAGAGTAAATTGGGGGCTATGTTTAGAATAACCCCTTACGGTTTGATTTATATAGGTATGTGATTACTTAATTGTTACATTTAATTAATGGGTTGGACTTGTGTGCACCAATGCACACTATGAGACGGGTTGACCCGTCGGGTATGACCCGGTCCAGCCCAACATCCAGTTAAAAAAAAATCGAAAACCACTCGCTCTCTCTCACCTCCAACCTCCAACTCAATTCCAACGAAATCACCAGCTCCACCATCGCCACCACTATCCTAACCACAACACCAACGACCGACACCGCCGCAATCAGCATCGCCACCGATAATTGTACATCCACCGAGCAAAATTGAAGCAATTTCAGCCCAACAATTTGGAGTTTTGATTTTCATATTCGTCGCAGATGGAAAGATACAGGAGAATGGATGATGAGAATGGCGAAATGGATTCATTATCCAAATTAATGGTGGGATCATCATCGCCATCGAGATCACTGCCGATCTCGTCTCAGGCGTCCGACGCTCCGGCGTGGGCCTAAACGCCAGTCATAATTTGTTCGCTATTTTATTAACACTGCAAGTGCACAGTTAAATTGTAGTAAATAAGGTCGAATCCATAGAGATTGAACTTAAGATTCACAAGTACTGTTTTCAATTGACATTCACTATTTAGCTTCTTAATTAAAAGGATTTTGGTTTAACTAATTATAACAAAGAAAATGAAAAATTAATTAGAGCAAAGCAAGAGCAAATTTGGAATCAAATAAAGAAGATATTATCTTATAGCTTTGATTTCAATGGATATTCAATCTCAAACTCATTTTAATCAATTAATCATTTAAGGGACTCGATTCTCCCTAAGACAATCACAAAATTAGTTTAAGCCCGCTGTCGTGGCAAATAAACCACGGATTATAAGCTAGAAACTATTGTGTCCAATCAATTACTAACTTATAACTCCTAATTGTTCCTAAGATTCTTTATCTTCACCCTAGTCTCAAGATCTTTCGACTTTATTGAAAAGGATGTTCCATATTCTTTCAAGTATTAATTATCTTCTTTCGATATCAAATTAACACAACTAGAATACACAATTGGTGTTCAAGCAATCAAGCATGAAAAAACACGAGAATAAAGAAAGGGAAAAAAAGTCGTGATCAATCAATTAAAATAAAAGTTCGAATCAAATATTCATCTACTTTATAACCATAAGATTATCAGAAGTTTAGCCACACATAATCATAGCAAAACAACACGAAAATTCAAATCTAAACATAAAGATAGAAAAACCGTAGTGAAGTTCTAAGATTTGAATATCTTGTCTTCTCCGAAAGCTCCAAAATCTCCAAAAATTGCAAATGATGTTATGTATGCAAAAAGTCTGTCAAAAGTCTCTATTCTAAACCTAACTAATGTATTTATATTTAGGGGACAAATATATCTCGAGTAGGAAAATAAATCGGGCACGAAAAAGGAAATCCGCGTTTTTTGGGCTTACCATGCAGTCCAGCCATGCAGTTGCATGGCGGACTGTATACCCTTGCTACAGCTGAAATCGGCACCACATGCAGTTGAGTATGCAATCGCATACCTCAACTGCATCTCTCTGAAAATTCTCGGCTTTCTCTCTACATTGCATGCAGTTTAGACATGCAATCGCATGCTAGTCAGCATGCCCCTTTCAACTCGTTTTCTTCACTGCTACTCTGTTTCTTAAGCCGTTTCTTTCTTTGAGCTTATATCAAAGCGAACTTCACTTTCCACGCTCAATTCTCTTCCTTTTATCATCCAAATCCTACAAAATTACCAAAATACAAACAAGTATCAAATTCTTTCATACTAACAAAATATAGTTCAAACTTACTTGCAAACACGATTTTCCTCTACTAAACATCAATAATTAAGCCCCAAAATGATATGAAAATTCATGTTTAACATAATTACATAATACACACCTTTGACAGATATGACACCGTCGCTGGCGTTGCCATCAAATACGGCATCGAGGTAGATTACTTCAGATATTTTCTCCATTTTGATTGGATAAGCTTTGTTTTGATTCATTCAAATTTATTGTAGTTGGTTGTGTTCATTAAGAATTTAGTACTGTACTAGTAGCTTGTTATATTGTCTTTTCGTGCATTCACCATTCGTTATTGTCGGTTGATATATGTATATTTATAGGAATCAGGTCTTGTGGAAGCAATTTTCATATTTACGGATACGTCTCTCCAGATGGACATGATGTCCTTACATTAGTATGGGTTCTACCTACAGAATACAATGATATTTTGATGTATTTGTTATCTTATCATTCTGGTTAATTCTTGTTGGAAAATATATGAGGTGTGATATGTGTACGAAAATGAAAGACAAAAAATGAAATGAATCGAGGCTAGTGCTAGGCACTATCTCCGTAAGATAATATTGCTCCACTATTGTGCACGCGGTCTACAGCAATTGCCTCCAAGATATAATGATTCGGGGTGAACTTAAGACGTTGCACTACGTGTCGAAGTTTCGGCGAACTACTCGATACTCGGGACTGAGTATTTGATCCTAAGACTCAAACTATATATGAAGTGTATGTATGCAATTGAATGAAAGCTCGATCTGGTATGTTAAATCGTCCATATGAGTCTATTTATAGCATGAAAATGCCTTTTCGTGAAAGGGTGCATTCGAAGAGGTGCGTTGGTTTGGATATAACCACCTCCAACTTTCAATCCGCACAGTCGGTATGGACATACTGTATGCGTGTGATAGACACAACTATGCCCTAACTGACGCGTCTCTTCGGTCTTCAACCGCCCCAAGGCGTGAAAAGATGCGAGGCAATTCCGAAGAGTCATGTTTGTTTGCTCAGTGGTTCAGGCGGTATGGGCATACCGTATGGGATAGAAACTACCCATAACTGCCAAACTGCATGGTCGGTACCGAATGAGCTATTGCCTTATCCGAACCATGCGTCCCAATCGAACGGGTGTGACTCTTGGTTGAGCATTATTGGAATTTAAATTTCCAACAATCCCCCACATGAATGACGATTAATGCAAATGCATGAATAAACAGTCCCGATGATCAATTATAGATAGCTTTTGGCTATGAATCTTCCTTAGTGTAATGCTATCGGATTTACTTGCTGCTCGGTGAACGCGATGTCTTGAACCTGTCAGCTTTTGTGTAAACCAAGACAATAACATACACACAATAATAGATCTGATATCTTTTGTTCTCACGTTGTGTCCATTTCGGCCTTGGACCATACCTCAGATTCATAAGTGCTGTAATTTGAAGCGACCTCACTTCTCACTTATATAGGTGATCTTCTATTAAAGTATCATGCCATACTTTTGTCTTTTTTCAAGACCTTAGGAATCATTAAAAGCTTATAGAGCTTACCCTTTCACCACATTCAGCATGTTTCTGCACTTGGACAGTTTCGAGAATGGATATTAAGTTGTAATTCCAAGTGCACAACTGAACATTCATAGCTTAGTTGTCTCATTGAACCAAGTTCTTGGGATCTCCAATCATCATGGTTGAGTTACCACTATGAACATCCTTTAATTGTGGATTTCATCACATTCCCCTTACTGCACAATTGATCACTTCACATGAACGGCCGTTCTTAATGAGTTTTGACTTTGACAAAGTCAATATACATCACTACTAGTGATCAATTGTTTATTCAAGGAAAAGTATTACAAATACTATGTTGATTCGTATAATGCTTCTATGACTTTTCATTTTAGCATTTTACGACGTTTTATTTTCCTTGGATAATAATCTTACTAGATGACGTTTTACTTGTCATAACAACACTTTTCGATGATTACATTTACTAGATGACGTATCTCATCTTAGTAACATTCTTCAACGAACAAGTTTATTAGACATTGCTAGACGATATCTTACTTATCGTTCTACTTTGACCATCTAGTCAATATTTTCATCTAATAAAGTTTTCCATGTCTACTAGAATTTATCTTAGTATTTCTTGAAGGAAATTACTATTTTGATATCTTATTTGTCTTTTAACAATCTTTCCAATTGACCAAGTTTACTAGACGACTTAATCATCTTAGTAACATTTTCAATTCGGAAGTTTTAACAAGACAATATATCATAGTAATCTTTCCAACGTAGATTTTACTCAAGATATTTTATTCTAGTAACCAAACTTTATTTCCTCAAAATTTGACTTTCTAATCAAAATTTCTCAAGTGAAGTATTATTTACTTCATGATTTTGTATTATTTTGATACCCCCACATTTCAATAAACACATGTATCACTGTGAAATGTGTACTTCGTATCATTTTTGATACCCATACATAGTCATCTTTCTAATGTTTCAGTCCATCTCTATGAACATACATTAGTGACTGTCTTTTGTCATAAGTAATCATCTCCCCCACATTTGAAGACATAGTTTGATTTATATCATCAAACATTGATTACTTTAAGACAAGAATTTCTAAATCTTGTAGTGATTTCATTGTTTATATCTTATAAACTTCACTACTCATAATGTTTTTTTTTTTTACTTGAGATAGAATTTCCTCTTTTATAAAGACCAAGTTAACTTTATAAAGATTTTCCGAAATTCTATATACAAAGTAATCTTCTTTTTGTTTGTCTATACTTTAATGGTTAAAAACCCATTAGTTTGTATACTTGTAGTAAATATTTGACATTGTTCTTATATCTTTATCTCGACTTTTTCTACTAAGAAGTAAACTTGAATCAAGTTGTTGCATTTACAAAAAATGAACAAGCAAAGCTATAAGAACATGTACACTTTATTTATTCACATGTACACGTCGCATTACATCATATATACACAATCTATATATATATATATGCTTAGCTTTCATTTGAAGGCTTTTATCTATACATAAGCCTTCCTTTACATATATTTACAATATGTACACAACCAAAGAAGCCTCATATAGGCCTTCTTTGTCTACACGGACTAATCATAAAGATCATTCTTAAGTCTAAACCGGTTTGCAAGTAAACGCGCTTTGTACTTGCCAATCGAACCATCGGCATTGTACTTCCTTGTAAAGCACCACTCATATCCCAAAGGAAATGATTGAACTGAGTCTTCAATTGACTCCCATGTGTAATTTTTCACAATTGTATCCATGTTGTCAATGATGTGCCTCATTTCATCATAGACTGTTTCTCTCCAAAATGGAGCATCCGGCCTCGACAGAGCTATCGTGAGCGTTTTAGGCTCCTCGCTCATAGTGAACCCTTCATCACTTTGGCCTATGATGACTCTTCTCTTTTTTGGATTGAAATGTTTGGAAGTATACATATCTTTCAAAGAATTCCAAACGTCTCGAGCATTTTGAAAATAATAGACCATATAATAAATTGAAGGAGTAAGACAATCAAGGATAATGTACCGACATGTGTAGTCATTGTCGATCCATTCGTAAGTTTGCTTTCTCCTTATTTCCTCCGACGCATCTTCGTCCAACATTGGAGTGGATTGGGACACGAAGATTGCCAAATGATTGACAACCAGAAATGCCATCATCTCCTCCTTCCATTCCTTGAAAAAGTTTCCATTGAACATGAAAACCGGAACACCTTGTGTCTTCCTACGGGTTAGCATTTTCGAACAGCACACACAAAATATTGTCTTACGATTGTTGGAATATATGAGGTGTGATATGTGTACGAAAATGAAAGACAGAAAACGAAATGAACCGAGGCTAGTGCTAGGCACTATCTTCGTAAGACAATATTGCTCCGCTATTGTGCACGCGGTCTACAACAATTGCCTCCAAGATACAATGATTCGGGGTGAACTTGAGACGTTGCACTACTTATCGAAGTTTCGACGAACTACTCGATACTCGGGATTAAGTATTTGATCTTAGGACTCGAACTATATATGAAGTGTATGTATGCAATCGAATGAAAACTCGATTCTGGTATGTTAAATCGTCCATATGAGGGTCTATTTATAGCATGAAAATGCCTTTTCGTGAAGGGGTGCATCCGAAGAGGTGTGTTGGTTCGGCCATAACCGCCTTCAACTTTCAATCCGCACAGTCGGTCTGGGCATACCGTATGCGTGTGATAGACACAACTATACCCTAACCGACGCGTCCCTTCGGTCTTCAACCGCCCCAGGGCGTGAAAAGATGCGAGGCAATTCTGAAGAGTCATGTTTGTTCGCTCGGTGGTTCAGGCGGTATGGGCATACCGTATGGGATAGAAACTGCCCATAATTGCCAAACTGCATGGTCGGTTTGGGCATTATTACCTTATCTGAACCATGCGTCCTAATCGAACGGGTGTGACTCTTGGTTGAGCATTATTGGAATTCAAATTTCCAACAATTCTGAAAGCTCAATTCGATGGAAAAAGAGGGAATTGACGAAACGAAACCGGAAAATAAAATGGAGGTGGATGATGAAGAGATAAAAGAAGTGGAAACGCAGGGGAAGACGAGGAAGTGAAAGAGCAAGAAGTAGAGAAAAGGGAGAGGCAGAAGAAGGGAAGAGTGGCGGGGAAGAAAATGATGGGGAGGAGAGGGAAGAGACAGTGACTGAGAAGGAGAGTGTAGCAATGAAATCGAGGAAGTTGAGGACATCTGAGACAGCAGAATTGTCATCACCTAGGACGCCTGGGAGCGATAGGCCGACCAGGGAGAAGAAAATAGTGGAAAGATTCACTGTCAATGAGTCGGCAAGGAGTTCTACTCCCAAACCACTGGCTATTGAGAAGGTACTATGATCGTCGTTGTTGCATTTTTGTAGCCGTGTTTGACATAAACAATATTTGGGTCAAGAATGTATCTTTGAAAGGAGAAAGTAAATAACTGATGAGGGAAATAGTTTGATAGCTTTTTGATTCAATTAAGTTCATAGCAAAGAAGTTTGGTTGATGTTATTGGAATGTGAAAATAGTAAATGATTGGAACATTTTCATCTACAAGTGATAGCTCAGAATAACCGGTGTGATGAAATATTTTGGTTTGCATCACTGTAGGATCTCTGATTATTTTGTTTCTTAGAGAGGTTATCTATATGATTTTTGACTGCTACATTTTATACTGGATGTATTTCGACAAGGTCAAGGCACACAGCTCAAGGACATCCCCAATGGTATGTTTTAGCCCCTAAGAATTCGCTCTTTTTTGGTTAATGAAGTAGGGAGATATTGGAAATCTATATACCATTTTTGCTCACCTGTACTTTCAGAATTCCTTTTATGTGTTGATTGTTGTTACCATTTTTTGTTTTCATTTGAAAATTCATTTATATGATGTGATGCATGTAGCTTGAGTGCAAGCAACATCTTTGCTTCTATGATCTTCTTTATCCTACCCGCAAGATAACTAAGTCCCTCTATCTAGTTGAGTTATGTGCATTGCATCTGTTGCAGAACGAGCAATAGTGAGTTCTTCTTTTTCAAATGCTGGCTTGAAGCTTCTGGAGAATTATCTCTTTTTCGAAAGTTTAACTATTCTGCTACTAATATTTCATATGAAGATCCAATTGATTTGCATCAACAAACATGTCAAGTTATCCTGTCATTAATAGGTCACCGAAACATGAATATCGTGCAATGAGCTTCATCTATGCTATTGCATGGCTGTATCTGAAAGCCTGAGGATAAAGTGAATGCGTCACACATGTTTTCTACAGTAGGGCAAGACAGTGCTGGATGATAGCTTGTAAGCATGTATAGGGGAATATTGATGTGATTACCCATGATATATTTTTGATATCTAGTATCTGTTTTTACTGAAGAAATTTATATCAGATGACGTGTTTTGCTACAATGAACTCCTGTTGTTTCTATGTTCTTATTCATGTTTTAATCACATTAATAATTAATCGAATGCTGACAGTAGCATGAGAAGATGCGTGTGTTTGGCAAAAGTATTTCTGAGTCCTTTGCTTCCTCTACTCCAAGTGATGTAGAGAAAAAGGTATTAATTTGTTGGTGTGTTAGGCCTCTCGGTGGGAGAGGGACATTATTTGTATAACCTAACGAAGTTCAACTAATTTTTAAATAATTGATGCTACTTGTCATGAACCCACTTTTATTGGATACTTGACTGCATTTGTTATACTATAATTACAGTTACTGCTGATGGTATTATCAGAAGGTGCTCTTATTTAGCATGTTAGCAAGTTAGTAAACTAGCACAAATACCCACAGTGGAGTGAAAAGCCGCTTTCATCAGTTGTGTCTCATCTGGATGAGAATGACCTTCATCTTCTATCTGTAAGTTCTTGATTTCATCATCAAACTTCATAAAGAATAATGTCATACCCTTTCTATTCCACTCTGAAATTTTTGATGTGGCAGGAAATAGGGGTGAGCATCGGGTCCAACCCGGACCGACCCACCTAGACCGAAGACCCAAACTTTTTTGAAAATATGGACCGACCCGGACCAGACAAGTGCTCAGGACCGACCCTGGACCGAGCTCCGGGCTCGGTCCAACCCGAAAAAAAAAATAGAATTCATGTAGTAGCTTTTTCTCTATTGTTTCACTGTTCAGCACCAAAAAAAAATCAGCACAAAAATGGGACAAAAATGCACAAAAATATGTCCGAAATTCCTAATAGACAAACTCATTCATTGAATGATTGAAATTTGAAATCAGATTCACTTAAATCTAATTCATTCATAAAGTTAATACATATTTCTAAGTGCAGCCAAATCCTAATCACAGCATATTTAAAAATTCATTTACATTCAAGACCCAAACAAATTATCTCAAAAAACAAAAAAACCAAATGAATGACGGCGGTGACGACCTGGAGTTGGAGCCGTGGAGGCAGGGATTATGACAAAGGATGGTGACCTTGACCGGATGGGATGATGACGACGGGCACATAAAGCTGCTCCTGCTCGATGCTCGTGTCGTGAGGAATGCAGCAGCGTCGGTGGCTTCTCAGGCATGCCGCCGCAACCTGTGAAGAGAGGGAGAGAGGCGGCCGACAGGAAGGGCTGTAGAGCTTAGTTGGGTGGCTTGGATTTGGGAGATGGTTATGGCTACGAGAGGTAGGGTTTGGCAGTTTGTGGTAAAATTGAAATGAATGCAAAAAATGTGAAACAAATATATATACTTCTTATTACATATTATATTTATACGGGTCGGTTCCGGGTCAAGCAGGTTCGAACGGGTTTAGACTCGGACAGACCGAGTAACTATTCGGTCTTAAGAATTTGGACCGACCTGGACCACTTTACACTTTAAGACCGACCTAACCCAGACCGACCCCACCGGTCTGGGTCGATTTTACGGGTCCGGTCCGGGTTTGCTCACCCCTAGCAGGAAATGCTGCATTACGAGCCATCAAGAAGGATTTCATTTACAACATACTAATCCCAATATGTATTTAATACGAATACGGAAAAAAATACGCTCAAATATGTATTTAATACGTATTATTTAATTCATTTATTTTTTAGTTATTTTTAAAAATAAAATACGTTTTTAATATGGTCAAAATACGTATTTGAAAAGTCCATAGGTCCATACCCAATCTTTGTGCACTTTGTCGTTCTCTTTTGAAGAGATAACAGAAGTAAAGAACCTTGCTTTTGTAAAATTGACGTTGCCGTTGATTGTATTAACGCCTACAATGGAGTCCACCTCCACCATTTTTTCTCTTCTTTCAGCCTTAGGTTTGATTTCGTCTCGTAGCGCATCGATTTCATCAATTTCTTATCTGACAGAGAAAGAGAGAGAAGGATGGGTAGGATGAGGGGTTGGGGTTGAGGGTTGTAGAGCCGCGTAAGATCTTAATAGGAAATTCGCATAAATGAAATTCTTATATCTTGATTCTTAATGCCCTAATTATCCATCTTATTGGGCTTGGGTGTTTAGGGTGGAAATTTTTAATTTTCTCTAGAAGGGCTGCAAACGAAAGTTAATGTTATGGGCCATGTCTTATCATTTGTTTAACTTTGCTATTGATTTGTTTTATTTCTAAAATAAGTGTGTTTATATAATACTATTATTAATAAATATAAACGTATTTCAAAGTATTCGTATCTTAATTTTTAAGAATATGCATATTTTCGTATCGTATCGTATTCGTATTAAGAATTCATATTCGTATTTGTGCTTCTTAGGTCCCACATGATATGATTGGAAAAAGTGAAGTAGGAGTTTATTTTGTGGACAAATTTTTATGGGTAAGTACGTAGGAGTTTATTTCGTGGACGGAGGGAGTACTTTTCTTCACAAAAAGTGTAGCTTTTGTTCGTGATGATCTTTACTTTTCTTTGATGAAAAGATTTTCAATACACTCACTTCATTCTTAAAAAATATATCCTAATTAGTGATTTATTATACCCTAAAGTATGATTTAATATACCATGTTTAAGGATTTATTAATGCTAAGAGAATAAATTAATTTTAAAATTATAACTTATAAGAAAATGATATACGAGCATAATCAAGAATTAATTATTATCATTAAGAAATGTAACAATTAACAAGTTGTACTTTTAGTCTACTGGTAAAGTACTTATTGTCGTTGAGAAAGTAAACATTGTCAATAAGTAACGTAAAGTTTTACAATCTTTACATTTCATCATGGCAATGTCTACTTTTGAACATGACAAGTTATACTACTCTGATTTTATGGCGCGCGCACTCCATGCACCTCAGCCTTCGGCTCTGATTTACGTATCCGCCTTCGGCTCCGATTTACGGCTCCACCTTCGCTTCGATTACCAATATAAAGATAATTGTAGCGACAACAATTTAGATTCTTTGGCTCGCTTCGAGGCCTTCGGCTCCCCTCGCTCGAATCTTGCCAAAGAAGAAGCGGCAAACAAAAAAACGAAGAGGCAAACAAAAACCGAAAAAACAAACAATAATTACTTTTTATTACGAGAATAATTACTTTACCAAATAACTAAAAATACAAGTTGTCGTGAACAAAATTAATAATCATCGTGAACAAAACTAATATTTATGAAACATTACATTTCTTCATGTCAATAATTACTTTTCATTACAACAATAATTACTTTATCAAATAACTAAAAATACACATTCTTGTAAACAAAAATAAACATTGCCGTGAAGAAAAGTAATATTTTCAAAACATTACTTTTCTTCATATCAATGAGTACTTTTCATCACGACAATAATTCTTTGACCAAATAACTAAACTACAAGTTCTAGTAAATAAAAGTAACAATCATTGTGATGGTCCCGATACGAGTTCTGGTGTATAGGGGGGGAGGAATACACCAGATAGGAATTTTAAAAACAACCCCTGAATAATACCACAACTGAGTAAGAAGACTCAGCTGGAATCACAACTGAGTAAGAAAACTCAGCTGGAAGAGTGGTGTTGTGCGGAATGTGGTGGATACAAAAATAACTCGCATAAAACAACTCACGCTCAGATGCAAGGTCGGTCAACAACCAAATCAGTTGAAATGTAAAGATGCAGTTTTGAGTGCTGGTTAGTTGGACAGTTAGATATGCAGAAAGTAACTGAACAGAAAACACAAAAGCACAAAGGAATTACGTGGTTCGGAGAGAACTCCTACGTCCACGGGGAGTTGTGAGTCCACACAACTCAGTCCAATTTCTTTAGGACGGCTACCACAAAGTTTACGCGGGCTTTGCAACCGTACAGATAAGTTTGCAGGTACTTATCAACCTTTCTACTCAATTTCGAGAAGAGCAGGATCCTAACAACCTTTTTAGGGCAGTGTATAAGGATGGGTTTTCCAACTACTAGCTCTAACAAAAATGTGAGCTAGGATCTAAGCTTGAACAAATGAAGACTCAAACTAAGATCGAAAACACCAAGACAGATTCTAACTCTCTATGAACTCTCAGCTGGTAATGTTCTTAGAAAGAGAATAATTGCAGTTTAGCTTGTGCGCAGTATAACGTCGTTCTTTCGCTCTTCTGTCTCTTATCTTGATGAATGAATGAATGCCTCTTGATGGTCCCGAAACGAGTTACTGGTGTATGGGGGGGGGGAATACACCAGTTAGGATTTTTCAGCTTTCGAAAAACTTAACACTTGAAAACAACTTCAACTGAGTAAAAGGACTCAGGTGGGATCTCACAGCTGAGTAAGCAAACTCAGCTGGAAGAGCGGTGTTGTGCGGAATGTGGTGGAAAATAAACTCGTTAAAAACAACTCACGCAAACCAGCTCGGTTGGTCAAGAACCAAAACAGCTCGGTTGAAAAAGTGCAAAAGAGGTTTGAATGCTGGTTAGTTCGGTCAGTTAGAAATGCAATAAGGACTAACAAAAAAAAACACGACACACAAGATTTACGTGGTTCGGAGATAACTCCTACGTCCACGGGGAGATGTGAGTCCATACACCTCAGTCCAAGTTCTTCTGGACAGAACCACTCAGCTTACGCGGGCTGAGTAACCGTTACAGTTTAGTTTCCGGGCACTAAACAGCCTAAGTCAAGTTTACGGGTACTTGATGACCTGACTACTCAATTACAGGAAGAGTAAGGTCCTAGCACACTTTTTAGGGTGTGAGAAAGGGTAGGATATCCAACTACAGCTCGATCAAGAATGAGAGCTGGATCTAAGGCTTGAACGAATAAACACTCAACCTAAGATCAAAAACAGTTGGTTTCCTTCAACTGATGTTCTGAAGACTTCCCCTTGTTTACATCTGAACAAATGAACTCTCAGTTGTCTTTCTTCACAACTGATGTTCTGTCTGAGTGACGCCTTGTTGCCATCTTCAGCTGGAGACCTGTAAAGATAAAAACTTAACTTTGCTCAAACAGCGAGCCTAAGTTCTAACATTAGGTACTGGCAACATCTACTCGGTTGGGGTCAGTCGGTTTTGGAATTCATCAAAAATTATACCAATAAATTTCCCAACAATTTCCCCCTTTTTGATGATGCCAAAACCACTTACAGCTTGAAACCACTACTGATCTAAACCTCACTAACTTATCTAAAATCTCAGTTGAAATTCTAGACAGTCTATAAGATAAAATATCAAAGGGTTAGCACAGTTATAACATGAAATTGAAAGACTTTGTGATTCAGAGCTTGGACAATGAGGAATTGTTCATCAAGGTGAATCGTATTATATACTTTGAAGTTTTTGATACATCTGAAGGTTACAAAGTTAAGCGCAAAACATAGAAAGATACAACAGTTGCTTCAAAAACTACAACATCCAAAAACATTATCAGCTCAAAAACTTTGACAGCTCAGAAATATTGTTGACCGTACTTGTTGAAGATACGGTTGAAGATTTCCTTCTTCGCTTCCGACTCAATCCCTGTGTTGACGCCGTGTTCCTTGCATACTTGCCTCGCCTCAGCTAAGATCGTATTTCTATTTGGCGTGCTTGTGCCTTTGATCATCGGAGGGCGGTATATGCACTTCTTTGGAACTGGAACAGTGTTGGGATCAAGCTGAGCATTCAGCATGGCTCGCTTGAACTAACTAAACCTTCCAGGGTCTCCAGAGCTGAGTTCCCACAGGGCTTCCTTGAAGGCTAGCCTTGGGTCTTCAGTCGAGTAGACTTTCCTGTAATAGAAGTCATTGACGAACTCATGTTTGAACTGTTCCCAGTCATCGTTCCACTCCGCATTCATCCACTTGTCAACATGTGGGTATCGAGAAGGGAGCGGAGCGTTCTTCTGCAGCTGATGCGTCGACTTTCTAGCCTCAGCCTTCATCTGGTGCTTGTTGATTCTTCGCACACTCCGGCTGGCTTTGTTTCTGTCGACGTTCTTCTCCACCTTGGCGAGCTCCTTCTCGAACTTGGCCACCTTCTTGGCCTGATCGGCAGCGAACTTCTTGATCCAAGAGGGATTCAAGTACTTCTCCTTAGGCACCTCCATAGCTTTGGCAGCTTCGATACAGTCTTCAACAGATATCCCTTCAAGTTCTGCATCGAGCTCGGCTGTGAGCTCGGCTACAAGGTCGTGGGAGACTTCCAGTTCGGGCTGCGACCCTTCAGCTTCAGCTGGCACTCCTTCTCCTTGCTGTAGAACAGCTTTCCCTTGTCCATCCCCAGCTGCCGGCTCCTTGTTTTCCCCAGCTGCTGGCTCCTTGTCTTCCCCCTTTTTGGCATCATCCAAAAGGGTGGCAACAGTGCCATCCAAAGAGGTCAACTTGGCTTCAGCTTGTTGAATGCGGGAAAACAGCTCTTCAACAGCGTCCTTCTCTTCCACCTTCTTTGCCAACTCCAAGTCTTGGCGCTCCTGCTCAGCTCGCTGCACAGCTGCAAAGGTCGCAGAGACCTCTTTGTGAAGGGAGACGAACTCAGCTCGGAAAGAGGCGAACTGAGCCATCCACTCCTGGTCCTGAGTCTGCTGGGACTTTGCGAGGTCAGATTCAGCAACGGTCTTGAACACGTTGAAATCCGAGGTGAGGCTCTGAACGGCCTTCCTTAGAGCCGAGACCTCCGAGCTGGAAGAAGTGGAGAGATCTTCGAGCTTGTGCTGTAAAGAAGAGGAGAGGTGATCTAGCTGATTCTTCAGGCTGGCATTTTCTGCCATCAGCTGCTGCATCCTGTCAGCTTCTTCCTCCTTGCTCAGCTGGATTTTGGACAGCATCTCCGTCCTGAGCTGGTTGACCCTCTCCGAGATCAGCTCGCAGATAACGTCGGTTGAGAGAGCTGGCTGATCGGAGGGTCCGGGCAGAAGCGGTGGTTGTGGCTGGGCAGCAGACTCCAGGACAACCATGGCAGATCGGCTGGCGAGGTAGGCCTTGAGCTTGTCTTCTTCTCTCTTGGCCGCCTCATCAGCTGCGTCGACGTCGTCCATGCAGGAGGCATTTTTGGCGAGCATGTCATCAAGAAAGTGAACAGCTTCAGGGTTGTTGCACAGCTCCCTGGTGTCTGTCCCTTCTTGGATGCTTTTGTCCAGACGTCGTCGGAGCACAGCCACCTTTTGGTTGTAGGCCACCTCCAGGCTCTGGTAGTCGAAGTACTCCCTCAGGTTGGACTCTTCGACCTTTAACTTGTCCCAGCCATGGATCCTGAGGGTCTCCTCCTTCACGTACCAATAGCTGAATATGACACTGAATTGGTATAGAAGCTCCGTCCCGAGAATAGAGAAAATAGGCATCGATGTTGCCTCGGGGAACATACCAATCAGCTTGCGGAAGCAGTAGCTGAGTCTTCCTTCATATTCAGCCAGGATCGCCTGACGGTTGGCTTCTTCATCGATCTGAGGGGGGTCGATATCGAAGGTTAAGGGTTCGATAGTTTCATCAACGTTGGCCGAAGAAGTGGTCACAACGTTGGCATCGAGCGAGAGGCTCGGAATATCTGACTGGGGACCAGTTGAGAGAACCTGATCCTCTTTGGATGGAGAGTTGGCTTGCTGGAGGATTTCTTCAGTCACAGGTGGGTTAACCTGGCTGGCATCAGCTCTAGACCGATTGTCGTGGGGCTCCTCAGATGAAGAAGAGTCATCTGAGGAGGAGCTAGCATCCACCACTTGGATCTCCACGTCTCCACCTGCCTCCTCAGCCACGTCCTCCTGGCGAGGTTGAAGAATAAACCCAGCTGGGTCAACCGATTGACTGGATTCGGTTGACTCCTTCTCCTCAGCCGGCTTGACCGCCACTGGACTTGTTGTGGATGGTTTAGCCGCTAGCTGGATGATTCTTATCCTTGGCCTCTTCTGCAGAGGTTCCTCCTCTTCCTCCTCTTCGTCTTCTTCCTCCTCAGTTACGTCTTCCAGCTGGCGCTTCGCCGGCTTGGTCCTCGAAGGGCGACGAGCAGCTGCCTCCACATCTGGCTTGGGGACACCCTTGGGGGTGTAGACAGCTTCTACAACATCCCTGGCCTTCTTGGCTGAGGGGAACAGTGACAGCTTGCTGACTGGAGTGTCCTCACTCCCTTCCCATGTCAGCGGCAGACCCTTTGTGGCTTGGAGGATAAGGGCTGATATCTTTGTCCTGAAATTGAGAGTCCCCTTGACACTCAACAGAACATCCCCGGACTCAGCTGTCGTCTCGGATATCTTCTGCTTCTCCGACACCAGCTGGCTCTCTATATATCCCAACCAGTCGACCTGGTGCATCTCTTCCAGGGCCTTCTGCTGCTTGAGCTTAGGACGGCTGATGTCCTCGAAGGCTCCACCATATGCGAAGATGCATTTGGAGATTACATCGAAAAGAAGTCGGTGCTCCGGCTTCAGCTTTGTCCTTTGCATGCTCCCCTTCAATGGTTTGGGAACAAGAAGAATGGTTTGAAGGAAGGCATCAGCTTCCTTGTCAGAAAAGTTCCCCACCACGTCTGTGGCTTCACGGTTTCTGGGGATGAGCTTCTCCAGTTCCTTCGACACCTTTATCTCCACAACGGAGTCTTCTACTATTCGGGAGGTTCTGTGGTGTTGCTTGCACGGGATGATCGTGACAAGCCCGTCATTTGCGACTCGTTGCAGATTACGGTAGAAATGTACGATCTGCTTCCTGAGCAACAGGGCCGGAGAGAGGGTGGCCCAATCAAGCAGATGGTGGTCGGAGAGGATGGCGGTGATTGGAGCGAGCTCAGGCGAGGAGAGAGCCGCTCTGGATAATATCTGTTCGAAATGAATCTTCGACATCACCATGTCGAACGATTCCTGGAACGTTGCAGGCTCTGAGGAAACCATCTTTTTAGAAGCTTTTGACTTGGGCGCCATCTCGAGGAGATATATATGCAAAGAAAGAGTGAAAGACTTTACTGGAAATGGCGAAACAAGATTTGAGAAGATGATGAATAGTGAGTAAAGATATGCACGAAGAGAGAAAGTAAGGATCACTTCTTAATTTGCCGTATTATATAATCTTTGACTCGGATAAAATCAACGGCTGGGGTTAAATCGCGTGAATCTATTAACGGCTGTGATTTCGCGACTGTTGAGAAATTTTGACTGATATACCACGCGCGCGAGTGAGAAGGTGAATAGTTTGAGGTGTCAGCCCAGTCGCACTATAAAGTAAGGCTATAGGTGTTCAGCCAGACTTTACATTAAATGCGATATGATGGCTTGTTTAGTCTAGCTGACATGTTCAAGAATGTTTGAATTTATTTCAAATATTCTCATTTAATATCATAACACCTTCAGTCATAAATGATACCTGCCAGCTGATGTCTGAATCAGCTGTGTTCATTTGTTGAATTCCTCAGTTGCTGCATACCATCAGCTGACTCGAGTTCGTCTGTTCAGCTGATGTCTGTTCCATTATTGCAGCATACCATTAGCTGACTCAAGTTCATCTCCTCAGCTGAAGTTTGATGTCCTCAGTTGGCAATACGTATCTGAGCTTCCCCCTTCATCTGAGCTTCCCCCTTCATCTGAGCTTCCCCCTTAAGTTGATATCCGATTCTTCAGCTCGGATGAATCCTTGTCAGCTCGGATGATTCTTCTGCTCGGATGAGTTTCCCCCTTCATCTGAGCTCCCCCCTTAAGTTGATATCCGATTCTTCAGCTCGGATGAATCCTTGTCAGCTCGGATGATTCTTCTGCTCGGATGAGTTTTTAGCTCGGATCCAAAAGTCCTAGAAGATCACACAGCATCTTGAACCGGGCTTCAGGAAGAGGTTTGGTGAGGATGTCAGCTCTCTGAATCTCAGTTGGGATCTTCTCCATGGACACATCCTTCTTCTCAATATGATCTCGGATGAAGTGATGACGAATATCGATATGCTTAGTCCGAGAGTGATGAACAGGGTTTAGAGAGATAGCTATGGCACTCGAGCTATCACAATGTATGGGAACCTGTCCAGTTGAGACTTCATAATCTCTCAGCTGCTGCTTCAGCCACAATACTTGCATGCAACAGTTTCCGGCAGCCATGTACTCTGACTCGGTTGTCGAAGTAGCAACACACGCTTGTTTCTTGGAGAACCATGAAACCAGCTTGCTTCCCATGAACTGACAGTGTCTAGAAGTAGACTTTCTGTCCAACCGATCTCCTGCTAGGTCGGCATCTGAGTATCCAGTCAGCTGGATATTGTCATCAGTTGGGTACCACAATCCAACATTGACAGTTCCCTTCAGATACTTAATGATGTTCTTTGCTGCCAACATGTGTGCTTCTCTTGGTTGGACTTGAAAACGAGCACACACTCCAACTGCGTATGAAATGTCTGGTCGGCTGGCAGTTAGGTAGAGCAGCGAACCGATGATTTCTCTATACTGGCTGGCATCAATGAGCTTTCCCTCAGCTCCTGGTTCGATCTTCCAGTTCGTGTTCATAGGGATCTTGGTTGTCTTACTTGTCTGCAATCCGAACTTGGTGATGAGCTCCCTTGTATATTTGGACTGGTTGATGAAGATCCCTTCAGGTGACTGCTTCACTTGTAATCCAAGGAAATAATTCATCTCGCCCATCATTGACATCTCGAACTTTTCCTTCATAAGATCGGAGAATTTCTTGCACAGCTCCTTCGACTTGGACCCGAAAATGATGTCATCGACATAAATTTGCACGACAAGTATATCTTCTCCAACTTTGATGGTGAACAGAGTTTTATCAACTGAACCTCGTTTGAACCCCGAGTCCAGAAAAAATCCACAAAGAGTGTCATACCATGCTCTTGGTGCTTGCTTTAGACCATAGATAGCTTTCTTCAGCTTGTACACTCTTCCATCTCCAGTCTCAAAACCAGGAGGTTGTTCAACATATACATCTTTTTTTATATCTCCATTGAGGAATGCACACTTCACATCCATCTGATATACTTTGAACTTGTGATGTGCGGCATAAGCTAGAAAGATCCGGATGGCTTCAAGCCTTGCAACTGGTGCAAAGGAATCTTCAAAGTCAATTCCTTCTTGTTGGCAGTATCCTTGAGCTACCAACCTTGCTTTATTCCTCACAATGAATCCAATGGCGTCTCTCTTGTTTTTGAAAATCCACTTTAGTCCAATCACCTTGACACCATTTGGTCTTTCTACCAACTCCCATACACAGTTGCGTAGAAACTCATTCAATTCTTCTTGCATGGCTGTTGTCCAGTGGACACAATTGAGAGCTTCCCCAACATTCTTCGGTTCTGGAACATCAGCTACATAGCAAGAAATCATGGCAATATCTCCAGCTTGCTCGAACTCCTCTAGAACTGCCAATTCCTCAGCATATTGGGCATAATTGTTGGATTCTTCCTCGGTTGATTCTGGATTTGCAACTCTGCTCCGTGTGCGCACACCCTCGGTTGGATCTCCGATGATGTCGTTGGTGGAATGAACCTCATACCATCTTCGGTTGCGTCTTCCTTCTTCTTCCAACAGCGGCTGTTCAGACATCTGAGTTGGAGTCTTCAGAGCTGGTGAATGATCAGCTGTTGAGTCTGGATCCTCAATATTTACAATAGATTGAACTGAGTTCGGTTGGGCATCGGATGCTGATGCAGTTGGATGGACATCAGCTGAAGTTCCCCCTAGGGACGAGCTGAGGTCTTCGCATTCATCTTCAGAGGAGTATGGGTCCTCATCCTCAGTTGCCCATACTAGTGGTTCAGCTGGGTTCTTTTCCCGAAGAGCTTGCGATCTGGTGAGAACTGGTAGAACAGCTGGATCCGCGTGTTGTTCCTTTACCTGTTCCCTGCACTCAAAGGTAGATTCATCAAAACTAACATGAGGTGTTATTTCCACAACATGAGAGCTGTTGTTGAAAACTCTATATGCCTTGATCCGAGCTGCATATCCAAGAAATATGCCCTTTGAAGCTTTGGCATCAAAAGTTTTCAACTGAATCTTCCCATTGTTGTGAATATAACACTTAGATCCAAAAACACGAAAATAAGAAATATCTGGCTTTCTGCGTCTCCACAGCTCGTAGGGCGTCTTTCCCAACCGCTTGGTGAGAAGAGATCGATTCTGTGTGTAGCATGTTGTGTTGATCGCTTCAGCCCAAAATCTCTTAGGTAGTGCTGAGCTCGCTAACATGGATGTGGCTGCATCCTTCAGAGTTCTATTTCTTCGCTCAGCTACGCCATTCTGTTGTGGAGTACGCGCGGCTGATGTTTGATGGGTTATGCCATTCTTTTCGCAATACTCAATGATGGTTTCATTTAGAAACTCCGTTCCACGATCTGATCTGATAGATATGATCTTCATCTCTTGTTGGTTCGATATCCGATCCATTAGCTTGGGCAGCTCATCTCGGGTTTCACTCTTGTGGCGCATGAAGATGGTCCACGTATATCTTGAGTAGTCATCAGTTACAACCAAAGTATATTTGTTTCCATTAATGCTTTTTGGTGTAACTGGCCCGAAGAGATCCATATGGATCAGCTGCAACACTCGGTCGGTTAAAGGAGTTGACTTCAACCGGAAGGAGGTTCTAGCGAGCTTTCCCAGCTGGCATGCACTGCACATGTGTGTTGTTGAAAACACTCGGTTAGGTATGCCTCTTGCATGTTCTTGTCTGGCAAGTCGGTTCATTGTCTTGAAATTCAGATGGTTGAGCCTTTTGTGCCACAGCCAACTCACATCCGAACTGCTCTTTGACAACAAGCAAGTGTCAGGGAGGCTGCTGTTCCAGTCAGCGTAGTATACATTCCCTGTTGGAGATCGATTTCCCAACAATATCACCTGCTTTGATCCGACATCTTTAACTCTGCAACCCTGTGCATCAAACTTGACAGAGAACCCATTATCACATAATTGACTGATGGAGAGCAGGTTATGCTTCAATCCATCAACAAAAGAAAATTAGAAATTGAAACATGATTGGTTTCAAGGGTACCGTAACCTCTGGTATAACCTTTTGAGTTATCACCAAAAGTAACTGATGGACCTTCTTTCTCCACGAAACTTCCAAGCAAATCCTTCAGATTTGTCATGTGTTTCGAGCATCCACTATCCATCACCCACATTGTTGTAGACGCCTTCTTCTTCCTCAGCTGTTTCTCCTGTACCTGCAAGGAGAAACTCGCTTAGGTCCCCAATTTCAGTTGGGTCCTGGAGGGTTAGAACCAATTCCCGCTGGAACCGTGCATCGCTTTTCTCTGTACACTCGAATAGCCTTGTCATTCCAAATGATCTGCCCATTTTCGTCAATTATAACAACACCCCTGTTATCCTTAGGCTTGTTGTTTGAAATGATGCTCTGTTTCTTGGGAGGAGTTGGATTTCTCCCATGTTGGGCTTTAGGAAGTGAGGCTTCCCCCCTGTTTTGATGGCGATTCTTATCCTGTTGAGTTTGTCTGTGAGGTCGGACGGCTTTGTGGAATCTTCTTGGCTGATTCTGATTCCATTGCCTTGGCTGTTGACGATGGATGTTCATGCCCGGATGTGATTCATGTTGTGGCATGAGTAACCATAGCTGTCGTAACTTTTCCACATAGGTTGACTCTGTTGGAACCTCTGATTGTTGTGGTGATGGAACCATTGTTGATTATATCGGTTGAAGCTTGGTCGGTTCTGTTGGTTCCATCTCTGCTGTGATTGGTTTGTTGGTCGGTTATCACGTCGGTTCTGAGCTTGGATATGTTGTCGATTTTGAGCTTGATTGTGACTCCGACGTCTCCGGTTCCTCCGTTGAATCTTGGAACATTCCCCCTCGGTTGTAGACTCCAGGGACTGTTTCGTTGGCGCTCCATCTGCAGCTCCTTTGCCTTTCTCAGCCGTAGTTGCCTTTATCAGTTGTGAGGGTGTTTGTTCAGTTGCATACTCAACTGTGTTAGGTTTGGCAACCATGACTTCCTCAGCCTTGGTGAAGGTAGCTGGTGGAATTCCAGTGTCCTTTGCCACGTCGTATCCGAGTCCAGACACATCATCCGTTTGTCGTCTGTATTTGATGAGATTCTCGATGATCTCGGATGACTGATATAGTTTTGTCAGGTTGTCCTTCTCAGTTTGAAGATCCTTGAGAAGAACAACTATATGTTCGGTCTAGGCATCTGATGTCTTCATCAGCTGGTCGATCTGAGCCTCTTGCTTGTTCAACTGTTCGTTCTGTGCCTTGATCTGTTCCTTCAACTGTTCATCGGTTGAAGCCTCAGTTTGGTTGGCTGTACTCAGTTGACTTTTCAGCTGGTCAATTTCTTCAGCTTGTCTCTTGATCAGATCGTCCTTTTCGGTTAAGGAATCTTCAAGCTTGGCGAACTGGGCTTGAAGACTCTTAAACTCAACCAACTGCTGATGCAGTTCCTCACTGAGTTCTTGAAAATCATTCCAGGAGGGTTCCAACTCATCGTTCATAGATTCCTGCATGTTAGAAGTATTGGAAGAATTTAAGCGAGCAGGATTAGATTGTACCTCAATATCATCTTGGTCGGTTCCAAGTTCCATGAGGCATTGATCCGGACTGATGACTTTGTTGGTAGAGGTCAGATCATCCTCATCTTCAGTGTCTGTGAAGATGTCCATATCGTCAGCTGCCTCTTCAGCTACCATGGCCTTATTCTTTGCAGTTTGCTTCGCCCTCAGTGCTTCTCTTTCCTTCTTTGAGAGGTCTGGGCAATCAGCTTTGAAGTGTCCTTCCTTGCCGCATTCGAAGCAACCATTGGTAACTGACTTCGGATTGTCTCGAGTTCAGTTTGATTTATAGAAACGTTTATATTTGCCGAACCGAGTATCCATATCGGCTAACTTCTTTGACAACGCTACAATGTTCTGTTGCAGTTCTTCTCTGCTCGGCTCCTTTGCAGTCGTGTCAGCCGACCTGGTTGGCCTTGACGATCTCGACTTTGAGTAGTCAGCTCGGAGGGCAACTGACTTTGATGCTGAGCCGACGTCCTCAATTCTATTTGTCTGACTTGAGGGCTGCGACCTCCTTCTGTTGACCTTATACTCATTTCCTTTCAAGATTGAGAACAATCTTTCAGTTCCCATTTCACCTAGGTCAGCTCGGCTCTCGTGGATATTTGTGAAAGTATCCCACTCAGCCGGTAGAGCTTGCAACACTTTGAGGTTTATCTCTCTTAGAGTGTATTTTCCTTTCCGGATGGATTGGATTCTTCTGATGATGTCCATAAACCGGAGCTCTAGCTGATCTATAGTCTCATCAGGTCGCAGACTGAAATTGTCAAAATCTTGACATGCATGCGAGAACTTGTTTTCCTTTGTCTCGTCGCTTCCTTCACTTAGCGAGGCCAGGATGTCCCACATCTCTTTTGCGGTCTCACATTCCTCTATCCAGGGCAGATAATCTTGTCCAACCGTGGACATTATTGTGCTCTGAGCCCAGATATCCAGCTGGCTCACCTTGCCCTCCTCCGGAGTGTAGTCCTCTGGCTGTTTCTCCACATACTCCACCACTGCATCTCCATCGTTGGGATTTGTGGGAGTGCGAAGTATTCTGTCTCGTATGACGATTGGTCCAGATGTGAGAACTTGTTGCATCCTATGATGCTTGGACAAAAGGATCTTCTTCATTCGAGTTCTCCATGATGTATAGTTGACAACAGAGAACATGACTGTGATCTTGTCCTTGACGTCCATCTGCACAAACAAAAACAGGACAACAAAAAAAATGCGAGCAAGAATGCACTAGCGTGAAAAGATCTGTTCAGTGGACCACTGAAGAAAATTCTCGAATTCACACCTCGTGAAACAGAGTCAGCAGTCTTTTGAACCACTGCTCTGATACCACTTGATGGTCCCGAAACGAGTTACTGGTGTATGGGGGGGGGGGGGAAATACACCAGTTAGGATTTTTCAGCTTTCGAAAAACTTAACACTTGAAAACAACTTCAACTGAGTAAAAGGACTCAGGTGGGATCTCACAGCTGAGTAAGCAAACTCAGCTGGAAGAGCGGTGCTGTGCGGAATGTGGTGGAAAATAAACTCGTTAAAAACAACTCACGCAAACCAGCTCGGTTGGTCAAGAACCAAAACAGCTCGGTTGAAAAAGTGCAAAAGAGGTTTGAATGCTGGTTAGTTCGGTCAGTTAGAAATGCAATAAGGACTAACAAAAAAAAACACGACACACAAGATTTACGTGGTTCGGAGATAACTCCTACGTCCACGGGGAGATGTGAGTCCACACACCTCAGTCCAAGTTCTTCTGGACAGAACCACTCAGCTTACGCGGGCTGAGTAACCGTTACAGTTTAGTTTCTGGGCACTAAACAGCCTAAGTCAAGTTTACGGGTACTTGATGACCTGACTACTCAATTACAGGAAGAGTAAGGTCCTAGCACACTTTTTAGGGTGTGAGAAAGGGTAGGATATCCAACTACAGCTCGATCAAGAATGAGAGCTGGATCTAAGGCTTGAACGAATAAACACTCAACCTAAGATCAAAAACAGTTTCGAATTCTAGGAACCCTCAGCTACTAATGTTCTCTCAAATTGGAACTCTCAGCTGCTGATGCTCTTAGATGATGATTTTGCAGATTTGGTTTGATTTCTCTCGAGAAAGCTTTTGAATTTTTAGTCGTCTATGTGTTTATCTGCATCTCCTACTTCTCGAATGAGATGATGCCTCTATTTATAGGCGGAGAGAATCAACTAGCCGTTGGAGGAGCAGTTGATCTCTGATCGGTTGAAAGCGATGGCTTGTCTCTCATTTCTGCAGACTTTCCCGATATGGCATCTGTGCTCCTTTGCTTTCCATCTGAGACAGCCTTGTGTTGGGCCAGATGGGGTAATGACTGAACGGTCAAACCCTCATGTGACTTCCTTTTAAAATTCAAATCTTTGACATTCAACTTCGGTTTGTCGGTTGAAAGTCTTGACCTTCATCTGAGTGATCTTCAGCTGATGTTCCGATCTGTCGAGTTCTCAGCTGACTTTGAACTTCAAAACAGTTGAACTCCTTGTTCAGATTCTATAACTGAGGTTCTGAAACTGAACCCTCAGTTGTCTTCCACTTCTTTACTCAGTTGGGTTTGAACCCTCAGATGATTTCTTTTTCATCTGATGTTCTCTTCCTTTCAACTGTTTCTCATTTGATGAACGCTCAATTGGTTTCCTTCAACTGATGTTCTGAAGACTTCCCCTTGTTTACATCTGAACAAATGAACTCTCAGTTGTCTTTCTTCACAACTGATGTTCTGTCTGAGTGACGCCTTATTGCCATCTTCAGCTGGAGACCTGTAAAGATAAAAACTTAACTTTGCTCAAACAGCGAGCCTAAGTTCTAACATTAGGTACTGGCAACATCTACTCGGTTGGGGTCAGCCGGTTTTGGAATTCATCAAAACTTATACCAATAAATTTCCCAACACCTCTATTTATAGGTGAGGATCAACTAGTCGTTAGAAGAGCCGTTGATCTTTGTTCTGTGAAAACGATGGCTTGTCTCTCATCTCTGCAGATTTTCCCGATTTGGCAACTGTGAACTTCTGCTTTCCTTCTGAGACAACCTTGTGTTGGGCCAAATGAGGTAATGATAGAACGTCAAACCTTCACGTGACTTCCTATTTGAAATTCAAATTTCAACCTTTGTCTTTCAACATTGGTTAGTCGCTTGAGACGTTTGATCTTCATCCGAGTGGTCTTCAGCTGATGTTCCATCTGATCGCTACCTTCATCTGACATTCTGAAGAGGAACAGTTGAACCCTCAGCTGCCTTGAACTTCATGTTGTCGATTTATCAGATTGAGTCCTGCAACTGATGTTCCGTCTGATCAGGTTGATTGTCACATTTAACGAACAGTTGATTACTCAGATATTTTCTTTCATCCGATGTTCTATATCCGAACGGTTGGCTTGAACGCTCAATTGTATTTCTTACATCTGATGTTCCATCCGAGTTTCCATCTGTACTTCTATCCGAGTATAGCCATGTTGCCGTCTTCAGCTGGAGTCCTGTAAAGATAAAATCTGAACATTTCTCAAACAGCGAGCCTAAATACTAACATTAGGATATGGCAACATCTACTCGGTTGGGGTCAGTTGGTTTTGGAATCAATCAAAACTTTACTAAATTTCCCAACACATTGTTAAAAGTAATATTTTTAAAACATTACCTTTCATCTTGTCAATGACTATATTTCATTACGACAATAATTACTTGAGCAAATAACTAAAAGTATAAGTTGTCGTGAACTAAAGTAAACATTATTGTGAAGAAAAGTAATATTTTTGAAACATTACCTTTCTTAATGTCAACAATCACTTTTTATCATGACAATAATTACTTTAGAAAAAAACTAAAAGTACTTTTTCTATTGAACAAAAATAATAACGTAGAGAACAAAAGTAATACTTTTGAAACATTACATTTCTTCATATCAATGATTACTTTTTATTACGACAATAATTGTTTGACCAAATAAATATAAGTTGTCATAAAAATAAACATTGTCGTAAAGAAAATTAATATTTTTGAAATATTACATGTCTTCATATTAATAATTTTTTTTCTTAACAAATATGTTTACTTTTATTCACGACAACTTATATGTTTAGCTATTTTATCAAGTAATTGTTGTTGTAAGAAAAAGTATTTGTTGATATGAAGAAAAGTAATTGTTCAAAAAAATTACTTTTCTTCACGATGGTTGTTACTTTTATTCACGAGAACTTGTACCGTTAGTCATTTGGTCTTACTTTTTGACTATTGGGCA
The DNA here is from genome assembly GCA_029490685.1 of Schizonepeta tenuifolia. Lineage (NCBI taxonomy): Eukaryota > Viridiplantae > Streptophyta > Magnoliopsida > Lamiales > Lamiaceae > Schizonepeta > Schizonepeta tenuifolia. The sequence continues at coordinate 49,077,193 of CM055958.1, read as the reverse complement.
CGTGTAGAGCACAATCTCCAGATCTAGAAATGCCAAAGAATATATTCCACGTCAAAATACAATATTAGTAGTAGTAATAGTGGTAATTAAATTCTAGAACACTATCATGTATACTCAATCAAACAACCCTATATTTTAATTTCAATAATTGAATGTCAACTGAAATGTATACTCAAGTTCATACATCAACACAAAATATTGTTAAGATAAGTTGTGCACTGGTTCTAAATAGTAGTCTAAACAATAGTGTAACACATATTTTGGATTCAACCAAATGCATCCATGCTTATTTCTTGGCACCTCCATTGCCTTCTTCATCTTCACTGTGATCTTTCTGATGTTTCTATGGCACGGACCAATCCCGTATTTCGTTTCTATGGTGTTCATGTGCAGAGAGCAGATTCTGGAAACCCTTCCTCTTCTCTTCCTGTCAAGCATCAAAGATCAAATTAAATAAAAGACAAAAAGCATTATATATTTCACTCTTTATTTCAACTAACAAATACCTTCTCGGATGTTTTGCCATTCTTCCTTATTGATGACACCCACTTAGTAGCATTATTGAATAGTTGGAACCCCTGAATATCTCCATTTCTAATGTTGGCTTCTAGCTGCCAACAAAATAAGTTCATTGAATCTCCATAGTATAAAATATTTTGAGTTTAATTACCTACATCTAGATTTCAAACCCGTATATTAGATAATCAGAAAATTTTAAACAAACACGTGTAGGGGATAAATCCTACTACTCGGAAGACGTGGATGACATGGTTGAAAGGGCACTAAGCAACCTGTCACAAGTAGCATATGTAAGAGTCCAACGGAACACCGGAGGGGGTGTCGGCCAGTGGACCTCCGACGCTCAAGTAAGTTATCAGAATAACAAGATATAAATAATAAAGAAAGTAATCGAATAATAGTAAAAATGCAATAGTAATAGATTCTAAGATGTCCAGGACGTCCGGATGGTGATGATAGAGAGTAAGAGCATCAGGAGGGTAGGTGGTGCTGGTGTAGCCGATGCGGCCGATGGATCTGATGACTTGAAAGAATGGAGAATAAGAGAGAAATAGGATAGCAGCGAATAGGGCAAGAGATGGAGTAGAAAGTAAGAGTGTGAATGATTGGATGGCTCAATTGGACGTAGTGACCACCTATTTATATTGGCCGCTTAGTTGATTTAGGGTTTTGTCTATACCCTAGTCGTCGGCCTTATCTGCCCACCATCCTCTTTCAAGTGGTTCCAACTATTGTGGGTAGACGATTACTTGACTTATTTATTAGCTAGTCGTGCTGACTTATCTGAATATTGTGGCCGATTAGGCCGACACGTTTGGTTAGGTCGTTGGACACCCCCAGGTCGGATATGGGCTCCTTAAGCCCCCAGGTCGGATATGGGCTCCTTAAGCCTAATGATTTATATAAACTTGTATTGGGCCTATCTGTGTGGTCCAACATGCTAGTTGGACCGATTTAACGGACTTTATAAGAAGACGAATTTTGTCCACTACAACACGCATAATTAGTAGTAATTTACAATTATAAGGCTGAAAGTAGGCATCCTTTTGTGAAATACCTGTAGTGGTGGCATGGATACATGGCAGGTCAATATACAATAGCATATGAAAAGCATGCAAACTTTGCCTTGCTCACAAGAATACTTCCAAAAGTAGGGGTATAAAATAGCCAAGGAGTAAACACATAAGCTATACATTAGCATCTGCACTATGCCACAATATGAGAGGACAAGACAACCCACAGAACTCAGTTTAATAAGAGTGCCCTTTTCTCATTTTTTTTCTTTTCTTTTATATACCATCTTTTCAAGTTTTTTTGTTATACTATGGAAGTGTGGGATGCACGACCGATTACACATGTTTGAGCTTAATAAGAAGACTGTAAGACAGCAAGACAGCAAAATGAAGCCATTATTAATGGATAGAAACCTTAAGCCAGATGTAGTCAGGACAGAGCTCGATATTTACTCTCTTTATTCCATGTATACAACATAATTGCACTATGCAAATCCTCTTGGATTCACCAAGGTTTACAATCACATAAAACCCAGAGCAACATATCTGGAGATAAACTTAACACTTAATATCTTAGTCTTCGCTAAAATAAGCTCACTAGTGCGAAGGAGCTCCGAAAAAAACAAACTATCAAGCACATATATCATCAATAACCATTGCATCTTCATTTGGGCAAACAGGTGGGCAGATGGGCAAAGAAGATGTTAAAAGATTTGACTTCACCCCTAAAGCTTAGCATTCTATTTATAACATGGAGCAGCCACATAAGTATGTATTTATCCATACTACTCCTTGAATCAATTCTTCTCAACCGTCCCCAACTCAGATAGGTTGATTCTAGATGTTCATATCACCAATTTTCAGTAAGCAAAAAGCACTATAAGTTCTCACAACCAGCATCAGCAATTGCAATAAGCAACCAAGATCAAGACAAACATCACAATATATAGCTCCAGCACAGAATCATACAGAACTTCACATGTGGAAAATGTATCTTGTGCCAAGGATGTGCTTTGATTTGTGGAAATCTAAAATCATTGTAGTTTGGATTCATACAATGAATTTACTCTCGAGTTGGAGTTCCAAGTACCTACAAGAGAAAATAATAAATTTAGAAGATAAGTTAATAGTAACATCGTAATAGGGCTTTGGTGATGTTGAGGCCGGGTGTCTGCCGCATTTCGGAGGCCACGAGATCTAGATTGTAAGGGTTTATCAATGAATTGAGGGAGAGGACGAAAATGTTGTAAGGTAGGGTTTTGATTAGGGAAAGCATGGTGGCGTTGGATGCGGGGGAGTAAAAGGCGCGGGCGATGGTCTGGAAGAGTGGGGACGAGTTTGCCGGTGGGTGGGATGTGGCGGAGGCCGAAGAGGGAGAGGTACTCGAGGAGGACATGGTAACGGAGGACATTGGTGAGGTTAGGCGGCGGGGGAGCGGAGGTAGGCGTTAGGGACGTCGAGGATGGTGAGGGAGGAGCAGAAATGTGAAGAGATGAGAGAGGGGTGAGAGAGGAGAGTGAAATGAGGGAAAAAAATTGCTTCTATAATTTTATGGTGTGGGCCTGGTAGAAACGAGTCAGGTCCGTCGGGTTGTACCCGTCTCATAGAGTGCACAAGTGCACAGAAGTTTTTGCGTTCATTAATTTGTTTATAAAGTTAGTAATAAGTTCTTTTTTTTGTAAATATTATTTTCATTTTTCATTTATAATTTGTACTTACTATGACTTCAAAATATAAAATAATAATAATTTAATAAAAAAGGTGTACTAAATTATGAAATTACTACTCCCTCCGTCCATGAAATGGTTGCCACTTTTGCCATTTAAGTTTGTCCACGAAATGGTTGCCACTTTTGCTACTCTACTCATATTTATTGTGGAACTCTTACTCCACTTACAATAATACTCATTATAAATCACTATTATCTAACATTTTCTTAAAACACGTATCGTCTAGAATGTGGCAACCATTTCATGGACGGAGGGAATATTATATATGCATTTAATATGAGCCAAAATTATTTATAAGAAAATATTTTATATTTTTTGCTATAAACATATGGTTATCAAGAATATTTATACATTTATTTATTTTATCATTAATCTCTTGGGCCGATGGGCTAACCTGGAAATCAAAAGGTTTAGGGTTAGGGTCAACGATTTGTAGCCCAAAAAAAAAATTAGTCCAATTGACTCAAACCGAAAATAGATCGAGACCGATAGGGTTGGCCCGAAATTGAACGGATTGATTAATGATTGACATCCTTCCCTATAATTAACACAAGAATAATTCTAAACGTAGCCCCCAAATTACTATCTATAGCCCCCTGTTATTAAAAATAATTAGAAGTAACATAATTGCACTATTTTACCCTCAAAGCCCCCAATTAATATATTAATAACAAAGAAAATCCTAAAATAACAATAATTTGTTGGTAATTATATTTCCCAAATCATAGACCCCAACTCCACATAATTCATAGAGAGGTTCATCTCAACCAAACAACTGCGAATTGAAGAGCAATTTTTTTCAAAAAAACTTCACAAATTGGTGATTAAACTTAAGCACTTCATACGAATCAATTCTAAACACCCATCGATCCAAAATTATACCTTCAAACACCCATCTTTGAAATTGTGTTATTAAATCATATATTGTATATTCCCTGTAATTTTCCACCAATACATAAAATAAAAGGATTCTGATACACACATTCAAATAAGAAAAAATAAATAATTGCTGAGAATATTGTTACAATTTGAAGAGTTAGGAGCACCTCAACAAACATGAAATACACCCCTTCTCTCTACCTCTCTCAGGCGTTAGAAATAAGAACAATTATTTAGAAACGAAAACTCCACGACCCTCATCGGAGAAGAACACGACACCGTCCTACACTCCTACTTCTTGTTGGTGGCGTGCCTTCTATTCCAGATCTCCGGCGGATACTTTTCCATTCTAGTTTCTAGTTTGGAATTATGCTTGCAGCATCGTGTGTTCTGTTTTTTGGGGGCTATGCCATCTGCACTTTCACATTTTTTTTAAATCTTGATCACTTAGGATATTTTTAGTTAATTATAACTAGTTGGGGCTATAGGAGAAAATAGTAAAATGATACTAATTTTAATTATTATTATTTTATAGGAACTATAGAGAGTAATTTGGGGTTATGTTTCGAATTACCTTTAACACAAAGATTATGTTGGGTTAAGTAAATGAGATTTACAAAACATTCTGAATACAATGAACCATAATACAATAATATGAATGGGCCTATCCGAACTTTATTATTAGCCCGTATCTGTAGCAGAAAATGAAAATATCGAGGCCCAAACCAAATATCCATTCCATTATGCGTTTTAAACTTGCGCCGTCCACACCTTTTTCTCTCTCTCTCCCCTCTCTCACTCTGACTTCTTGTTTTTCCTCTAGGATCTAAAGTGATAAGTTAAAACTAAATTTGACTTATGTTAGTATTCGAACTGATGATTATTTCTTTTTCTTGTAAATGTTATTTTTTGGTAGATCTAGATCTTCTTAATCGCATAAGTAAGAACTCTTTTTTTATTTTATTTTTTTTATTTTTTGACTTGAAGTTATAACTGCAAATTTAAAAGGAATTTATAGTTAATTTATGCAGTACAGTGGTATTCCTCATCCATTTTAAGAATGAGAGACCTAGATCGATCCCCATTCCCTCCTTCCTAACTCAATATTTTTTTATTAAAGAATTCTAATAAAGGCTGAAGAATTTCGTCAATATTAAAATGGAGTATCATTTTCCATTATTTCCCAATTCAAAAAAATATAAAAGGATGATTCTACATTTCATGATGCATTCTGCTAGCAATGTACTACATCTCCCATATGATATACATGACGTACAACAAAAATATTATAAAATATAATAACTGATTGATGTATAATTAATGATGTACATTAGCAGGAGCCTTGGTCGATAATTAAACTAAATATGATCCACCGAAATTATCTCTCTCTCTTTTTAGAGTATTACAACTAGGAGTATATATTAAATCGAATAAATCACTACACTATTATATAGATAAGATCTCTATACTATATAAAGGTGGAACCACCACTTATAACACTCAGTGGCATATTCAGGATTTTCGATTTGAGGGTGCGAAATGAGTAAAAAATATGGAGAGTTGGTTGGGGTTCGCCCCCGAATTTTTTTTTTGTATTATCATAAGGTCCGTTTTAGATTTAGGTGCATTTTTAATTATATTCGAAAATAATTAAAGTAGTGAAATTAATTAAATGTTTATAATTTTAGGCCGTGTTCACTTGGAAGTATAAATTTATACCTCTAAATGGAGGGATAATATTATGAGGTATGAATTTATACTTTATTGTGATGATCACAAGGTTTATATTTTGTTTGGTTGGAGTGATAATATACTTATTTATACTCCCAAAGGGGTATCACAATCTTTATATCTTGTTCACTTGGGATGAAATAGATCGATAAAGGAGAAAATATCTAACAAAATATGGAAGGTATAATATTAAACATCCATTTTGGAGGTATAAATTTATACTATGGGCACGGAAAAATGGGTTGTCCGAAACTTTATACCTCCTGACCTGATTTTTCTTAAATCGAAACCAAACAAGATATAAAGAAGTAAAATAATATTATACTTCGTTTTCCCTCCTTTTCACTCCAAGTGAACGCACGCTTAGTATAAAGATATATATCTTTAAAAAAAGTGAGAATAAATTTTATATGAAAACGTGAGAATGATAAATTTTAATGCATTTTTATCACATCAAAAATGCATATATATTGTAAAAATGTAATGCATACAAATTCAAATGCATAAACTGCAATAATTTAATGCATTAACATCATAATACATAAATTACAATAACTTAATGCATCGTTAAATCTGAGCTATTGATTTAGAAAGATCAAGAGTCCAAATTTATTCTCTTTTCTCACCTAAGATAACATTTTCACATTATCCTCTTCCTATATATTATTTATATATATATATATATATATATATATAATTACTAATTTTTTTGATTTTTTTTTGGGGTACAAATTTATTGGATACGCCGCTCATAACACCACACAAGATGCATGGGACTAGTAGACCATCCAACAAGGTGGAAAGACATGATTGAACCCAAAATCTCTTATTAAGGATAGACTTGTGATGTCTTAGCTAGATCTATCTCTCTATTTGTTAATTATGTTTAATTGTACTTTATGCCTACTCACCAGTAAATTAATTAAAATAAATGGTGTTAACTAATAGTACCACTGATCCGGGACACAAGATATCCCATCGCCATGCAAATATACTCACAGCTGTCAAAAAATAATAAACAACTCAAAGTCTCAAACACAACAGCTAAATTCTGGAATCAGTAACATTTATTCCTCTAAGTTGTAATGAATATAATCTTGGAATTCTCAAATACTCTGAATAGAGTAATATAACAACATCCTAGCTAGGAATTACAACCCCATTCCTTTCACTAAAATTCCATGGTAAGCTGTCGCCACACACATACACACACTTGTATCTATCTCTCTCTCTCTCTCTCTCTCTACATAATAGTATATACTAGTATTAATTTCTTAGAATGAGACATTTTGATACCCCATGTGCTCATCTCAACAAAACTTCACTTAAATCTCTCTGCACTTCATCAGAACTTGTTAAATTTACTCAAAGAAGACAAACACTGGCCAATCAAACTGAAAAACCTTTTTGCACTTATGCAGAACTTCGACAAAATCAAAGCGAACTAAAATGTCTGTTTCCGAGTTATTAATATTCAAGGTTAATTTGTGTTAGATCAGGATACCTAGATTAAAAAGACAAGGGAAAATACCAAGAAAATCATGTAGAAACTCCCAAAATCAAATATATATAGTACTAGCAGTATACTATACTTAATTAATGTTAAGAGTCAAGAATCACGGACATAGATATCGATATTCCTGATATAATATATTAATTAAACTGAGGGAGAATATTATCTAAGAGTTGTGATTAGATAATGAAGAGGTATAATTCTCGTTAAACCCTAGGTGGGATGGCCTTTGTTTGGTACCGAAATCTGGAAAATCAACTAGTTTGGCATTTAAGTATTAATAAAGAAAAGATCAGAGTATTCTTTATTTGACTATAGTTTACTCTACAGCTAGTAGCTAGGGTTTGCTTGATTAGGGTTCCCATATATTCTTAAATTAATTATATATAAATTCTACATAAATTCATTATTCACCCTAGATCTCTCTCTCTCTCTCTCTCTCTCTCTCTCTCTCTCTCTCTCTCTCTCTCTCTCACACACACACACACACACACACACAACAACAACATATAATTAATTAATATAATGACAATCAATAATGTAGAGAGAGGAAGAGACAAAAGACGCGAAGTTAGCGCCTAAGAGTGATGATGCAATAATATTCGGTTTGTTAATAAAAAAAAATGGTATGTTAAGTGGGTTGATTCCTTGTAGTTGGTGGCAATTTTGGAAGGATTTGAGAGAAAAAGTGAAAGAAGAGAACACAAATGCATGGAGTTATATATGTTGCAGGAACAGATGTACATGCATGATAATGATAATAATACCAAGGAAAAGGGAATCCATGTTGTCTTGCATCTGACTTATCTATGTACTTGTAATTTCTAAACTCTACTCTCTGTCTTTCTTCTTGGATTCTTACCTTTACATCAATTTCTACTCATACAAAAACATTTTTTGTCAGTGAGGTTTTCAGTCGTGAAAAGTGCTCGGTGCACTACTCCATGCACTCTCATCACCTTCTTTTTCTCACTTGCTGTTAAATCTCTCTCTCTCTCTCTCTCTCTCTCTCTCTCTCTCTCTCTCGATCTCTCTCCCTCTCTCTCTCTCATTATATTAAATGTCATGAATTGAAAGAAAATGGTCCTTAGAGATCGAATGCCCAAAGTATCTAGGCATGCAATTAAGATGGAATGAGGAATATTAACTGCGAGGGACAGACTTCGATCCTGGTGAAGGGTTGATGCATGAAGTGAACTTGTTTCTTGAGATATCTGCTTTTCAATTAATCCAATTCTACCATACAAACTATCGATAAAAACTATCAACATAGTTAGAAAATTTTTAATTTGGACCTTACTAGCTGAGTAGAATATCCTAAATTAAAATTACTCACATATAGCCAAATTAAGTTATTCAAGAATATATAGTTTCAATCTATTCACATGTAGCATCGACATAGAATAGAATCTTGTCCTCTTCTAAACATTTTTTGTATCAGAAAATTGTTCTTAAATCATATCATATGACAAATTAAATTTCCAAGGCGACAAAAGGCATGAACACGAGACTGCAGATTTCAAATTAACAATCATGTCATGTATCAAGTCGATGATATCTCATCTTTAACTCCCATACTACTACGTTAAAAGAAAAAATAAACTATACATATGCTCTGATTAATCATTCCGAATATGGATTAGTAACTGATTTACGTGTACAAACTTCAAATTCAATAAGAATTCAAGCAAGAAAAGTCACAGTAATCTTCAAGAAATTGAAGAGGCCTTGGCGGATGATGGAAACAAAAATATAAGGAAGAGAACACATTCAAATTACTAATTAAGCAAAGTATTTCAATTCTTTTCTTTTCTTCCCATAATTTTACTTCACCTTTGGAGCATCACCAAGCCTTAGCTCAAGATCCAATTCGTCGACGGCTGAGCCAGCAGAGCAGAGCTTCAAGACATCTGATTGAGGTAGACATCTTTCAACTGCAGTACTCAACTTGGCCAAGAAAGTCAAGGGCCTTGCTTCAATATTAATCCTCCTTCTCTTACAACTAGCCACTCCTTCCTCGTCGCAGCACGTGTTCGTTTGCCTTTGGCGAACGACCAAATTCAAGCTCATTGACAAATCTTCCGTAACCCAATCTGCCTTGTCAACCCTAGAGTCAAGATGAGCAGCTGCAGCAGGCTTCCTCTCATCAATAATCTTGACCGAATCCACAGCACGATCTCTTTTTTCAGACAGAAAACTCGACCAAGATGGAGGAGGAGGATCTGCAGGAACCACGCTCCCCTTGTCGGATTTCTCAAGATTGGAAGAAAAGAAACGAAGGGTTGATTTATTTTCCTCAGTAAGAACTTTTTGAGGAGGAGGAGGAGGAGGAGAAACCCTAATCACATGTGAAAGGGGCGAAACAAACGGCCCTCCATTATCGGAGAATTCATGGTTAGGGTTAGGGCTATTGTACAAGAAGGTACATATCTGAGATGAGTATGGCGCATCCAAAGATGTACAAGCATGGTTTTGAGGTACAACTTCAGATGCAGGGTTTGGAGATTGCTTCAATCTAGCCCTATCTCTCCTGTGGACATTCATGTGACCTCCCAAAGCTTGAGCTGACCTAAAATCTCTTCTGCAGAAGCTGCAAGAATAAGATCTAGGCGGCCAAACACAGCCTCCGAGCGCCCCGGCTGCATCTTCTGCGAACGCTTGTTCTTCCCAGGAATCGCCATACGAATTTGCAGCTGCTATTCGAGGGTTCAATTCCGGTTTGGGCTTCGCCCACATCCAATATCTTGCCTGCTCCATTAATCTTGACAAGTGAAGAAAAACCTAATTTCTGATGCAGGGAAAGACAAAGAGATGCTGCTGATTTATGGGATTATGATGGAAAGTCTACATCTGGTTTTAATGAGGAGCATTAAATTTCAACATAGGAATCTATGAATTGAGATGAAAAGGTTAGCTGAAAATAGGCAGATTTAATTTGGTTTTGTATAAGCTAAGGGTCGGGGTAAGCACAATTTTGGCTGCATGCAACGAATATATATATATATTTATATATATAGGGTATGGATCTGGTGAGAACTACACCTTATATGAGAAATAAGAACTAATCTTAACCACTCATTTGTATAGAATGTGTGGGCATGATTAATTTCAAAAATTTAACATTAATTAAGAAAAAGCGGATGAAGGCTATTTTGGGAAATTAAACATCAGCAACCCACACTCTATCTCCCTCCTGTTCTCGATCGCAAATCTCTCTTTCCCACTTTTACATCTTTTTCTTCACCAGCATCATCACAGATCATCGTCGTACAGTGCCCCACCACCGATGTACAGCGTCGCACCACCACCGGACGATTTAAGTGTGTGTTACAATCTATTAAAATCTTAGAAATCTGTTGCAGATTAATTAACGGAAATTTTGTGTAAAATTTTGGTATATTACTCTCTAATTCAAGTGCTTTTTTTGGTGGGTTTATTGATTAATTTCACGAAAATCTCATCCATGGTGGTCAATTTTCTTTTTTGTAAGTTTTTAATTTATTACTTTCACAAATTCTTCACCATCTCGTTCGCAGCGGTTGATTTTTTTTCTCTTCGAACTGTTAATGCATTACCATATTCCTCTCCTCTCGCTGATCGTTGTCGCCGCCGCTTCCTCTCGCTCTCTCTCTCTGAAATCATTGTAAATACCCAAAATATAAACCCTGCATTTTTTCATCTTTTCCTCCCAAATTCAGCGAGAGATCATCGATCTTTGCTATTGCCTCCTTAGGCGCGCTGCGGCCGCTCGCTCTCAAACCTTCTCTGTTCACCTTCCCCGGCGAGAATAGTCGTTGCCATTTGCCCTCACGGCCAGAAGTTCTTGTCGTCGCCGTCGCCAATACCACCACGAACGCCGGACATCAACATCGACATCGTCGTCGGACTTAGCTTTCACGATGGATCCCTTTCCATGAGGAATTCCTGAAGTTATATACACTTTGTGTATTCTTTCAAGCCCTTGAACAGAGCTTGAGACGAATTGATAACTCAATTTAAGGTTTTTCATATGAGTTTTTGTATATATTGAAATTCTATACGGCGGAGACGATGGCAGTCTCGGCTGGTGGATTTGGGGGATGGTGGGAAGGCGGTGGTAGAGAAGAAATTGAGTGTGGGGTGATGATAAATTAAAATTACACATTGTAATGCATAAAACTAAGTAATGTGATGCACAAATATCATATACGTAATGCATTAATTGTGGTAATCAGACTTTTTCTATTTTGTGCATTTACAGAATCATATTGATGCATCACGTAAGTTGTGTTAATGCATCATGAAATTGTTCCCAATACATCAAATAATAAATACGAAAATAATGTACATAATGCATTAATTATGATATTATATTCGGATATAAATATGAATACGATATACGTAATGCATTAATTGTACAAGTACACACTTTTATAAATTTTATTTGCTCTTTATAAACAATATGCATTTATGCATCACTTTGCACTAATTTATGCATCACTTTGCACTACTTTATGCATTACGATTTTGCACCGCATAAATGGCGAAAATTACTATTCTAACCCTACTTAAGTAAAAGATACGGGATTGACCAAAAAAAGCGGATTTGACCAGTTAATTAAGAGATTAAATCATATTCATTGATCTTATAGGATGAATGGCTTAGATTAGTTCCTAGTTCTCATATAAATAGGAGTTCCTATAAGATCCTCTCCCTATATATATATATATATATATATATATATATATATATATATATATATATATTTCAGTTGGCGTTTCTACAGAAATTTAAAAATAAAATAAAATCGATGTGGGTATCTACTAATTTAAGTTTATTTTTTTACCAATTTTGTTGTAACTATCTTCATTGTGGTGGGTCCCGAGAAAAGACTCTTGTGGTCTTGAGAAGGGTGTGGAAAAGTAGCATACAAATTTATACTAACTTAGATCTGATGATGATGTGTTGATTGGAGTTTAGACTCTCTCCTCGCGCTGATCATGTCTTCTATCTTACCATGTCTAAATTAAATTCCAAGTCGTTTTGATGTCGAGGTGGATAATATAATATTATTTCCGTTCTCTATATTTCTTCCTATCTTTCTTTTTTGGGACGGTCTTCAAATTTCTTCCTATTTATTTTTAGACACTATTCACAACAAATTATTACTTTCTCTGTCCACGAAATGATTGCCACTTTTGTTATTTAAGTTTGTCCACAAAATAGTTGCCACTTTTGCTACTCCACTCACATTTATTATGGGACCCTTACTCCACTCACAAAAATACTCACTATAATTCACTACTACCTACTATTTTCTTAAAATTCATGTCGTCCACAATATGGCAACCATTTCGTGGACAGAGGGAGTATCTCTTACTCTTACTTTATCAACTTATTTACCGAAAATACCACTATGATCTACCACTATCTCAGTTAATTAATATATCATTACCCTTAATGTGGGACCCTTTCTCAACTCATAACAAATTCAATTACTTTTATCTACTCACAACTAATTCAACAATTTTTTCCTTAATACCCGTATCATTTTCTCTTAAGAAGAGACTTAGAGAACGAAGGTAGTATAACTTTCGTTTTAATATTTCCATTTTGGACTCCAATGTCTAGCATCATTCTTGAATTCATTCCGTGCTCGAATTTTAATTCATTTGTTATAAAATGAATAAAGGGGTAAAGTTTAGGTTATTTATGTAATTAATTGTTTAAGTTCAGGCTACAATCTTAACTAGAAATTAATTACTCCCACGGAAGTTAGAGATGGCAATAATACACGTGTATCTGATTACTCGCAGGTATCCATCCTTAATGGGCCGGGTATGGAGGTGAGATTTTGGAGGCGGGGTTAGAGGTGGGTACGGAGCAATATACCCGAGTTGGGTTCGGGCTGGGTCCAGGGTTATATATACCCGCCCCGAACCCGCCCATATTATACCTATACAATTAAATAAATATTTTTATATTATATTTATTAACTTTTCAAATAGAATTTTGTGTTGCTGCTATGATGTTCATGTTGAAACTTCATAGAGTTTTTGTTAGAAGATAAATTTGAGTTTCAATTATGAAATTTATGGATAAAATTCTCGTTGTATAAGAAATATTGCAAAATAAATAAATTGGTGGGTATCCGATGGGTACCTATCCCCTATTAGATAATCCCCGCCCCAAATCCGTCCCAATATGAATGGGGATGGAGGCAGGTATGGGAATGAAGTTTTGAAATGGGTATGGAGATGAGAAAACAATCTCCGCCCCATACCTGCTCCGTTGCCATCCCAACGGGAGAGTCCATAGAGAAATATCTATTGGGGGGGGGGGTGCATTGGAGCTCAAAGATTAAATGAGAAGACATTAATTAACTTCACTCGTTTCTTTATATATTATCGTAATTTTATCCCTCATTGTGGTGGTGAAAATGAGAGAAGTGATAATATTATCCCTCCTTGTGGTGGTAGAAATGAGAGATTTAAAAAAGAAGGGATGATTAAAAGGGTGTGAGTTTTATTTATCCCTCCATTTACTTCTAAATAGAGGTATAAATTTATACTTTCAAGTGAATACGCCCAGAAATAATCAAATTTTGTCGATACTGCATTGGGATGGACGAAGTAGTAGTACTCTTTATACTTATTTTCTGATTAATTGCTTTTAAGACGTACAACCATACTTATTTTATGATATTGTTTAGTTACACACATATCTATATACATAGTAATCGTAAATTATAAATCAGCCGTCCTACAACTAGGGTCTCAAACTAACTCTATAAAAAGGCCGAATTGCCTCTTATCAAATGTACTGATGGAAATATAAAAAATATATTTTTCCTACAAAAGTAATTAGACTAATTAGAAAAGAAAATTTACAATAGAAAGGGAGAGACTATGAAAGGGAGAGGAGTAAAGGTTCCTTGGCAGAAGATGCTCATTAATAACATTGCTCCTCCAAAGATGATTTTCATTGTTTGGCTGACCTTATTGGAAAGACTATTTACCTGTGACCAGTTGTTGAAGGTTGGAATTCACTGTGATGCTCAATGCATCTTATGTGCACAGGTTGATGAATCAACTCATCATTTATTCTTCGCTTGTGATTTCTCGAAGCAAGTTTGGAGAGAACTCACTGCTTGGAGTGATATAAATTACCTTGGTCAGAATTGGGATGTGGAGAAGCAGTTTCTATTTACTCAATGCAAAACAAACTCAGGGAAGCAGCATCTTTATCGACTTCTAGTAAGTGTAGCTGTCTATTTGCTATGGAAAGAAAGGAATGCAAGACGATTCCAAGGAGTTAGTTGTAGTGTGGAAGCGATCACACGAAGTTGTGAGATCCTAATAGCAACGAGCTGTGCTAGAGAGGAAAAGATGCGTAGAATGCTAGCTAATTAGGATCGAACCAGTTTTTGTAGATTTCTTGGGTGCTTGTTTCTGTGATTGTACTTATCTTTATTACTTGGTTTAATATAATCTATTTTACCAAAAAAAAATTACAATAGAAATGAAAATTCTTTTTAAAATAAAAAATGGGTATTTATAGTTATATATATGGAAATTATTACTTTAATTATTAAAAAATTAAGCTACTAGAAAACTTAATCCCTAGAACTTTATATATTTATATTGAAATTTCCCTTTATATATTATTTATTGCAAAATTAGATTAAGCTAATTTTTGACGGCAAGCTAGCCAATTCAAAAGATAAAGTGAAATAATAGACCCCAATAAACAAAGATAAATTCCTGCAACTTTGAAGCTGAATATAACCAAAATGAAAGGGAAGTGATGCTATGTTACAAAAATGAAATCAATTTAAAATTTTGAAAATACAACAAACTAAATATATGAAAATTATTTTAATTATTCACCTGCAAGAGCACCGGCCCTCGTTGTGGGCGCTTGAATCTTCACTAGCGCTCCCGTTGCAGCTAGCTCTTGGGCGGAGTGAAATGGCGCACATCCGCCAATTTGGTGCGCCAACAGCTGGTCGATGTGGCGGTCTCCTAGTGGCCAATGAATTAGCCGTTGGCCATTTATGATGTCAATAATTTTTAACTTTTTTTTATTTAATTTTCTCTCCTATAAATACATCTCCTTCTTTATTCCATTTTCACCTCTTTTTCATTCAATCTCCAAACTCTTCTTCTTTTTCCAATGTCTCACTATCAGTATTCCGATGCCAAGATGGAACATCTTGCCAGCGTTTGGTTCGAGATCAGCTGGTCGCCACGTGAAGGTGGTGCATTTTGGGATCTAATCACCAACTGGTACAACGCTACTCGCCCCGAGCTCACCATGCTGAGGAATGTGAATCAGTTGCGCCACCATTGGCAGCGGACTAGAGTAATATCCTCATTGTCGACAAGTTCCACAGGGTACATCGCATCAAACTTCAAACGCTACCGCAGAGCAGATTCTGGTTTCGGCTTAAGATGACTATGCAGCCTTCAAAGGGGCTCCATTCACGATTCTCAACACGTAGAGCACGTTGAAGGATGACTCTATTTTCCGTTGTGCTTAGTTAATTTCGTTTAATTTCATCTAATGTACTCTCTCCGTCCCACTTAACTTATCTCATTTGAGACGGACACGGAGATTAAGAAAAAAGAGATTAGATGTAAAGGATGTGGTTAGTGTAGCTAATAAAGTGATATAAAATATTTTTAATTGATAAAGTGATATAAAGTGTTGTTAAAGTGACATAAAGTGATATAAATGGTTTTGAAGTGATATAAAGTGAATAAAGTGATTTTTTAATTATTTCCTTAAATGGAAAGTGAGACAAGTAGAGTGAGACAAGTTAAGTGGGACGGAGGGAGTAATATTTTTATCTTTTATTTAAGAGAAGATTTTCAAACTAGCACTTCTTAGATAATTTTTTTTTAATTTTAGCACTCTATATAAATTCTTTAAATTTTAGCATTTTTGCCCTTCCATCACCTATCTAGTAACAAAAAAAATTGTGACTGAACAAAAAAAAAAACATTCCACCACCACAACCCCTTGCCACCACCGCCGTCGTGCCACCACTGCCTCTATCGCCGGCGGTCACAAATTTTTTGTGAAGTCAGAAAAAAAAGAAAAAAATTGTGAAGTCACAAAAAATGGAAAAAATTGTGACTAAACAAAAAAAAATATTCCACCACCACTTTTCCGCCACCGCCGCCGCCACTGTCGCCGGTGATCACAAAAAAAATTTTGTGACTGAATAAAAAAAACTTCAACCACCACTTTCCGCTGCCGCCGCCGCCGTCGTGCCACCGCCTCTGTCGCCGGCGGCCACAAATTATTTTACACGCTTTTTGTGAAGTCACAAAATAAAATTGAAACTTTTGTGAAGTCACAAAAAAAAGGAAAAAATTTTGAGACGTCACACAAAAAGATTGGCAAAAATTTGTGAGTGCACAAAAAAAATGGGAAGGTCCAGCTGCTCCCATTAAACCAACCAACAATCAAAATACAAATTTGAGGTGAAAATATCATTCTAAATTACAGTCATCTCCACCAACTCCTAATTAAACTACTACTACTACTATAATCACTGCAACAACCAACTAAATAGATACTATAAGTTTAACAGTCGAGAGAGGGAAGCTGCGTCACCGACGAGTGAAGGGTGGCACCGGAATGTCCGCGCACGCTGGAAGAGCTTGAAGCTATCCTAAAGGCCAAAAATAAAAAAAAAATATATGAGACTTTACGGAATGCCTGAATCTGATGTGGCTCACATTCACATACAAGTAATTAAATTGATCATTCAACTCATCCTTTTCTTCAATCCATGATTCCTGACCTCATTTTGTGCAGCTCGAAATCCATGGAGTCTGGTTTCGCCGGGAAAGAGAGAGGGTTTTGAATTTGGGGATCTATGGTTTCACTTTGGAATCTCTCCGTATTTCACTGTTGCAGCGGCAGGGCAGAGGCGGCGGCAGTGTTTGGTGAAATGAAGCGGCATCGTCACAAACCCTAGATCCGTCCACGCTCTGCCGCCCCAAATCTCTTCGATCGGCCGCCGCCCACGCTCTGTCGGCTACTTCTTAGAGTACCCGACCAGCCATGCCTCCTCGTCGGAGGGGGGAATAGAAGGGGGATCCGTGACGGCGGGAGTGGTGGCAACCGACGACGGAAGGAGACTTCGCCTCGACGACGGAGGGAGACTTCGCATCGTGGTGGCGGGCAGCGGCGGAGAGCAGTGCTTCGGCGAGGATGTTGCAGTGGCTGGAGAGAGAGAGAGAGAGAGAGAGAGAGAGAGAGAGAGAGAGAGAGAGAGAGAGAGAGAGAGAGAGAGAGGACTGGAGGTGGCGATGATGAATGAGAAGGGAGAGAGAGAAAAAATAAAGAGGAAAGGAAGAGAGAAAATTGGGATAAGATGGGAAATACAAAATATATTTGAAGGTAAAAAAGAGAGGAAGTGCTAAAATTTAAAGGAATTATAAGAGGTGTTAAATGTTTAAAAAACTATCTAGGAAGTGCTAGATTGGAGGAATTTCTCTTTATTTGAATTGAATAAGATATGGTTACTTTATAATTTCAAACTTAAAAATTAACATAAAAAACAAATTGACGAGCGGAAGTGGAAATTCGGAAGGTCGCTGGAGCATCAAAATTCGGCGGCGCACATAATTATGGGCGCTGCTATGGATGCTCTAGCTAGATATTATCGTCACATCTGTATCGTATTTTTTCTTATAAATATCAATTAACATCATCATCAATAAAATATAATTGAGTATTGATATTTGGACAATCAGTTGTCCGGACAACGGTGACATATTCGTAATTAAATACTATTTTAATTTTTTTCAATAATTAATATAATTAGTGTTTTATCTATAACACACTTTTCCACTTAATTGTATGCTAATTTTTAATATTAATTAAAATAAATTAATATCATGCACAAATTTTTGAAAATTTAAAATATTAATTAAATTTAAAGATTAACATATAATTAGGTGGGAACGATATTATAGATAAAACACTAATTGATGGTCTCGATACGAGTTCTGGTGTATGGAGGGGGGGGGGAGAGAAAATACACCAGTTAGAAAATTTTAAAACAACCCCCTGAAAATATCACAACTGAGTAAGAAAATTCAGTTGGAATCACAACTGAGTAATGATGCTCAGCTGGAAGTGTAGTTCTGTGCGGAATGTGGTGGAAAATAACAACTCGTATAAAAACAACTCACGCTCAGATGCAAGGTCGGTCAATAACCAAGTCAGTTGATATGCAAAGATGCAGTTTTGTATGCCGGTTAGTTGGTCAGTTGAATATGCAATAAGAAATAATTGAACTCAAAACACAAGCACACAAGGGATTTACGTGGTTCGGAGATAACTCCTACGTCCACGGGGAGTTGTGAGTCCACACAACTCAGTCGAAGTTCTTCTGGACAAAAACCACAAAAAGCTTACGCGGGCTTTGCAACCGTTAAGATAAGTTTACGGGTACTTATCAACCTTACAGATAAGTTTACGGGTACTTATCAACCTATCTACTCAATTACGGGAAGAATAGGGTCCTAAAAATCTTTTTAAGGGTGTGTGAGGGTGCGATTTCCAACTACTAGCTCGAACAAGAAAGTGAGCTAGGATCTAACACTCTATGAACTCTCAACTAGTGATGTTCTCAAGGTTGGATCGAAAAACACCAAGACAGAATCTAACACTCTAGGAACTCTCAGCTAGTGATGTTCTTAAAGATTGATTGCAGTTTTGCTCGTTTGCATTATGAACTCTCACCTGGTGATGTTCGTTCGTCTAACTCTTTGCTCTCGCACTTTTCTGTCTTCTAAGTCTTGGTGAATGAATGAATGCCTCTATTTATAGGCGGAGAGAATCAACTAGCCGTTGGAGGAGCCGTTGATCTCTGTTCTGTGAAAGCGATGGCTTGTCTCT
Source organism: Schizonepeta tenuifolia (assembly GCA_029490685.1). NCBI lineage: Eukaryota > Viridiplantae > Streptophyta > Magnoliopsida > Lamiales > Lamiaceae > Schizonepeta > Schizonepeta tenuifolia. The sequence goes on along the minus strand of CM055958.1, from coordinate 49,057,906 downwards.
CATCTCTGCAGACTTTCCGGATTTGGCAACTGTGTGCTTCTGCTTTCCATCTGAGACAGCCTTGTGTTGGGCCAAATGAGGTAATGACAGAGAGTCAAACCTTCACGTGACTTCCTTATTTGAAATTCAAATTTCAACCTTTAACTTCCAACATTTGATAGTCGGTTGAGTCGTTTGATCTTCATCTGAATGGTCTTCAGCTGATGTTCTGTCTGAATAGGAACAGTTGAACTCTCAGCTGCTTTGAACTTCAAGTTGTCGATCTTATCGGTTCGAGTCCTTCAACTGATGCTCTGTATCTTGAACGCTCAGTTATCTTTCTTGAACGCTCAGTTGTCTTTCTTGTAACTGATGTTCTATCTCTTGAACGCTCAGTTGACTTTCTTGAACTGATGTTCTCTTACATCTTCTCCTTTGAACGTCAGTTGTATTTCTTACAACTGATGTTCTATCCGAGTGAAGTCTTGTTGCCGTCTTCAGCTGGAGACCTGTACAGATAAAATCTTAACATTGCTCAAACAACGAGCCTAACTACTAACATTAGGATCTGGCAACATCTACTCGGTTGGGGTCAGTTGGTTTTAGAATCAATCAAAACTTTACTTAAATTTCCCAACACTAATTATATTAATTATTAAAAAAATTAAAAGACTATTTAATTACTAATATTACACCGTTGTCCGGACAACTATCGTCCAAATATCTTTATTCAATATAATTATAATAATGACGTTGATTTCCTTAAAGGAAAAAAGAAATTAGTTAGAGGAACTTCGTTCATAGATCCAGTTTCCTTACTAATAATTTAAATATAATCAGTCTCCTTAATTACAACCCCCCCCCCCCCCCCCTCTCTCTTACACGAAACGTGTTTTAAGCAATATATTCTGCAAATATATGATAAGAATGATGAAGCTTGGTGTTTTTGCCCTTAAATGACGGAAGAATGCTTGTAAACTCATTCCCTTGTGTAACATTTGATTTAATACATTAAGCAATAAAAACAACGAATGCTATGATATTCTCTCCTCTGACCACATTTCTTCTTCGACACGCTGATTTTCCATATTTGATGGGTATTAATTTAACGTTCACCCATAAAAACAAAAAAATTGGATCACGAACTCAATTATAAGAAAAATTATTCGAATCAAATTAAGATAATTAATAGCAATGCCTAGTAACGAACTCAATTCGTCAACAATGTAATAATGACGCACGGCAAAAATGGAGTCATGAGAGTCAATATACATAAAATGGAGCCAAAGCACGGGACTCACTACAAATTATTCTTAAATTAATTTGTAAAATGGTTGAATAGCATTTTCGTAAAATACTAGTATCAGTTTAGAAAAAAAAAAATCTAAATAACAATTGTTTATACTCTAAAGAATTTAAATTAAAAATTAATCCATAATTTTTTTTAAGGATAAAATAACTTTTGTTCCTAGCACTCACTCTTTACATCATATTCATATAAGAACGTACAATGTCTATTTTATGAAACAAGTCTACAAATTTCCTTCGAAATTTGATAATTTATACAAAAGAATATGGCTTATATAGATCTTTAAGAATAATTTGTAGTGAGTCCCGTGCTTTGGCCCCATTTTATGTATATTGACTCTCATGACTGTCCATTTTTGCCGTGCGTCATTATTACATTGTTTACTAATTGAGTTCGTTACTAGGCATTGAAATATGTTTTTATGCAAAAACATATGTAAACACTACATACATAATTTCAAAACGAAAATTAACTAGGACGTGAAGCAACGTGACATTTAAATATGGATTTTTTTTTTTTTTTACATTGCTTGTCTTAGGTTAGTCTATGGTATATTACTATATTAATCATGGAATCATGGACTTGTAAAAGCTAAGTAATTTATTTAATGTCCCCTTGGAGATGACCTAGTGGTAGAGTGGCTGCTAGGACTGAGAGGTCTCGGGTTCAAGCCCCACTGACACTTCTAAAGGTCGAGGCTGTCACACCTGTACTTGGAAGGTGTGGTTTACCTGTCTTGTATGGTTTACAGGTTACTGCACAAAGACGGGGTTTACTCAGTGTGCATCAAAGGTAACGGCTGTGGGTTCACACGAATTAAAAAAAAAGTAATTTATTTAAGTTCTTTTTTACAAAGAATACCCTTAAATTTAATGACGGTTAAAAACCTCATTGTCATCGGAAAAGCTATCGACAATCAATCTTATGTTAATGAAAAAATAAATCATATGTTAATGAAACTGATATACTCAGATCAAGATTTCGAATATTATATTTGTACATAATAATTATAATATTAGCGTGCGTATATGAGTAAAATACCGGTCAAGATTAGTTCGTAAATTATACGCAAATCCAAGAGATAAGACGCAACAAAGACGCCCATCTATCTTCATGATAAACTAACCTAATTATAGGGGTGAGTTTTGTCTAAATTATTAAAATAAGATTAAATTGTCTTTATTAAGACATTCTACTTACCACGCATGTCTTCATTCTCAAGTTGCTGTTTAAATTAAAAATAGAATGGACCCAGTTCAATTTTTTGTCTCTTAATTTCTCGAACAAGCTGAGACAACTTAATTAGTGTGAAAGGCAGACAGAAAACAGATAGGTTATGAAAAGATTGTAGGAAGAAAAATAATAAATAATTGTAACTAGGAAAATTCAAATTATTTAAAAAAAAAATCTTAACATAGGGGCATGAAGTGACACTAGTTGATTTAGATGCTTTATTTTGGAATATGATCACGACTACTTCTTCTTCCTTTTATTTTGTCTTTTCGAGTGGGAGGAGTGAGTTGTGCAAGCTGATCTTGAGAGTTGAGACCTCTCTCTTTTGTACATTGTGAATAAAATATATTTGGATATTTTCAAATTGTTTTCAATTAGAACTTTCGCTTTATATTTTTCAAGTCAATTGCGCTAATTAAGTTTTATATCTTCAATATACCTTTTAAATGATTATATCTTTTCAACAACTCGGGTCCTACCCCAGACACATTTTATTTGCAGCTTTCACTTTATTCCACATGCACATAATTTATATCTCTCTCTCCTTTATGAACATAAAAAAAAATACATAAAAACAAATCGAATGGTGCAACAGTTCTTCAAGCCTATAGATTGAAATTTCAAATTTGGACATCCAAAAAAGAACGAAAGAAATAACGAAATTGAACAGATTTGGCGAATTTGTGCCATCCATATCTTAGAAGAGCGGGTCTCAATTAAAATCGGGTAATTATTTTATGATATGGACCCCAATAAATAGACCGTTTAGTTTATTATATATATACTATCTTTGTACGTTTTTGAAAAACTATTCGTTAAAAAAAGCTAAAAATCGGTTGGTACAACTTAAATATATATTCAACATCAAAAGGATATTAGAAGATCAGAATAAATTTGTCGGTAAATAGTTAGCAAAGAATAAACTTGTTATATTAGCTATTCAATTAATAATGATGACAAATTTTAGGTGAAACTGATCGTTAATCATCCATCGTTTAAATTGTTGATTGAGCCTCATTATTTTTATACTGGTATTTTGTATTCTAAGCAGATTAAGTTACAAGAGAATCATAGTCTCTTTTTTTTTTTCCTTCTTTTTCTTTTCCGTTTGATCTATCAAATGGTGAAATCATATTTGACCACCTTAACTTTTAGTTTGTCCTTTCCTTTTCTTCAAGAAAATCTAAGCTTGATCTCTTCGAATCATCTATGACAATGCAAGTTTAAAACTCATTGTTCTCCCCATTCAAATAAGTACTTGTTCCTTGCAGTTGCCTAGTATTAAAATGGATATTTTGGAATAAAATATTTCAAATTCGAATCTCATCAATACATTATAATTCAAGTATGTCATACCGAACATAATTTTATAATATGTGTTAGGAATCGGGTACTTGCTCGTGTAGATTTCAATGAACAATACTTCTTTTTTTATTGTTGAACTTTGAACAGAAACAGAACTTGTAAGAATTACCATGGAAACTGAAGAACAGAGATTAAAAAATCAGATCGCCCGAAGTTAGACTTCTGCCCGCAAGACGAGAATACGCCCCGGTAGTGCTCACGGTAAGGCGGCTCGTCCCCAAAGGTTAAAACGATCTAAACGTCTCGGCTGTAGTAGCACCACAAACAGAACCGAGCTCCGGCGAACTGAACTGGAACGAAGACTGAACTGGAAGTGAATGATATGCTATGAAAGGAGAGAATGCAGATTGCTTTCGTTGAGTGTGGAATGCAAATGAAGATGCCTCCCTTATATAGCAGCTAAAGACATGTGGAGGGGCTCGTCTCATTAACGCAGCCATTCATGACCGGCGGTTTCTGGACGTGAAGAGGTGGCCGGATGTGAACAGCCTTGGCTGTTGCAGATGCCAAAGGTCTTGGGCCGATGGGCTTCACACGGATGAGCTACTGAATTGGGCTCAACAATTAATCGAATTGGGCTAGTGGAGTTGGTCCAAAAAGATAAGGCCCAAACACCAAGTCCTAGGCCCGGCCCGAGCCCGCCCGTCCGGGCGGCGGCGGCGGCGCGCGCGTAGGCACCCATACACATCCATACACACCGACTCAATCAAGTTATTAAGCCCATACAGACATAGCCTTAAATACTAGTCAAATCATCCACATATAACCGATGTGGGACAACTAACATTTATTATAATTAATAACATGTTATATTACTACTTCAACATCCAACCTTTAGCATACAATATCTCACTCACCTGAAATCGGTTTAGAGATATTAAATATACCACGTTCATCTACTCACGGTGTAGATTAACATCCAATAAGTATTTTAATTAAATAATAAATATTTAATCAACAATATTTATCCTCGATTAAAATTTAAACCAGTTCCAACAATATGAGCTTTACCTGATACGCACTGCACCTCGGATATCGTTCGGCTGCATAAGGAAAAACTCATTTTGCATGTTGTTATATCCAGAATGTAAATTAATACATATGGTTACAATAACTATCTTCTTGTGTTAATACTCTTAATAAGTGGTTCTAAGTTTTTCATTTATTTGCTTTTTCTTTGACGTTTTGAAATGGGGCAAAATGTCAAATGGTCAAAATGGGGATAAAAAATTAAATTCTGTCAAGTCACTTAGTTTTATAAATTCTGTCACTGTGGTACGAAATGTAAGAATTCGTACTAGTCGTACCACAATTATCTACCAATAAGATATATACTCTTAATGGTACGATTGGTAACTGTGGTACGATTGGTACGAATATGTACATTTCGTACTATAAGTATATCCTATTGGTACAAATCGTACCAATCTTACCAGTATTAATTTATGGTACGATTGGTATAAATTCTTACATTTCGTACCACAATGACAGAATTTATAAAAATTAAGTAGCTTGACAAAATTTAATTTTTTCTCCCCATATTAACTATTTCACCTTATATTCTCTTTTTAAATTATTTGTCAAAGTACCCTCATTTAATTCTTCTTTCATTAACCGAAAAAAATGTCTTCTTTCATTAATTACTTAAAATATAAACTATTCCTATTTCCTCTATTTTCCACCTAATAAGACTTGTGTTGTTAAGAATAGTCAATAAATCATTAAATAAGGCTGGGTTGGGTTTAATAAAGGTGTTGGAGCTTTGAAAGGGCTAATTTTATACGTAGACCCTATTTTTCTGTTCTTAGTCCCCTAATGTATATAATAAAATATGATTAGTAAATGTATAATTTTTCCCTTTAGCCCCTTAATAAGAGAATTTAGAGAAATATGGGGGCTAAATAGGAGTGACTATTAATTCTTTGTTGTGGGGGGTGGGAGTACTCACCAGAAAAGGCCCAGAATCTGGCCTAGCAATATGCCCAAAACAGAATGCAATTTTGTTCAATACTATTTTTTAAGTTTCTTAGTTTGTTTGTGCGAGGGTTTAGCTTCAAAAGATTAACTTCGTAGATCATACATCTGTACATTTTGCAAGAGGCCCGAACCCCAATTTTCCTATAAAAAATGGCCCATGGTAGTACAAATTATTCTTACAACCCCCAATTTTTAAAAATGTGCTCGATATTTTTCATTATTCCAGGTTCATTTTCTTGTTGCTTTATGAGCTTTTGATTTATTTTTATTCCATAACAATTGTTAAAAAAAATAAAGTTTTTCTAAAAAAAATTATGGTCGATATTCGTTAATTCTTATCAATCAAGGTCACGAATAGAAACACACTGGTTTAGTCAAACTAAACTTTCTTCTATTTGCTTTCGAAATGCAATGGCCATTAATGGTTCAACGCCTGTCAATTTGCGGTGCCTAAAATTTGCCCAAATCGGCCCAAAATGTTTTCGATTCCCTGCTACTTTAAAAAGAGCAAAATACTAAGGCTACCACAACGAACGCCCGTCTCATCCCTGTCTCAAAGACAAGGGCCGAAGATGGATACGAGGCGCTGCAAGTGAAGCCATCTCGAGACCGGCTCTATTTTTTGAGACTGGCTCGAGACGGTGCGTGTGTTACACGTGTTTCAATTAAAATAAAAAATAAAAAACAAAATGCCACGCAGAAAAGATGAAAGGTTTTCGAATTTTGGCCGTTGCCAACGGCTATTCGGCCAATTTTTTTTTTTTAATTTAATTTTTTACACTATAAATACACCTCTTCTCCCCCATTTTCAACTCACATCCAATTCATTCTCTTCTCATTTTCTCTCAAATTTTCACCTCAAAAAAATGTCTTCATCCTCGTCTATTTCAATTTCCTCCACCAAATACAAGTCTCACTGCACCAACAACAAGATTTTTTCGCTTGTCTCCAATGTGCAACAAGCTGTTCGTGCACATGTAGCCGCGAAGAAGAGGAAGAAGAAGAAGAAGAAGAAGAAGAAGAAGATGATGATGATGATGATGATGATGATGATGATGATGATGAAGAAGTTCGTCTACCGCGACCATGAGGGGGCATTTGTCTTTCCGATGCCGTTTCCGGATAAGGCTCCAGAATGCACCTTCAACGTCAATGGTGGGCACTAGCCGCACTACACAAGGAATACTATTTGACGGACGGGATCTACCCTTGTTGGCCAACACTGATAAAGAATCCTTCGATCCCAACGGACCTGAAGTCGTCGAGGTTCAAGAAGATGTAAGAAGCAGCGAGGAATGACATCGAACGGGCATTTGGAATTCTTCAAGCCCGATGGGGAATAATCAGGAATCCGGCCCGGATGTGGTATACAAAGCACCTCCAGATTATCATGTTTACTTGTATTATTTTGCACAACATGATTATCGAAGATGAATGAGTGGATGCCGAGAATCGGAGGGACGATGCAGATTCGTCATCATATAGCAGTGGTGGTACAACTAGGCATGCATTTTCGATAGTTTTCAAGATTATCTCCGATGGGAAGTGGACTTGAGAGATACGAGAAAGCACGATCGACTTGTCAATGATTTGATCGAACACATTTGGACACGATTTGGTCCTCTAAAAAATTAGTAGAACATTTTTCAATTATGTAATTTTTCTTTTATTTCATTAAAATGTAATGTTTTATTTTATTTCAATTAATGTAATTTTCGGATTTTAATTAAAATTAATGAAAAAAATCAATTTTGAGAAACTAATTATTTTGAGAAACTAATTATTTTGAGACAGAGACAGTATATTGTAGGGATAGTGTCTCTATCTGGACCCCAAGGACAAAGAGATATTTAAGTATCTCTACCACTGTGGATAGTCTAAAATCTATTTAAAAATTTGCCTTTGCAATGAATTCGGCCACCATCAAACTACGCAACCTGTTGGGAAATTTATTAGTAAGAGTTTTGATGAATTCCAAAACCGACTGACCCCAACCGAGTAGATATTGCCAGAACCTAATTTTAGATGTTAGGCTCGCTGTTTGAGCAAAGTTAAGATTTTATCTTTACAGGTCTCCAGCTGAAGATGGCAACAAGGCATCACTCAGACAGAACATCAGTTGTCAAGAAATACAACTGAGAGCTCATATGATCAGATGCAAAGAGGGGGAAGTCTTCAGAACATCAGTTGTAAAGGAAAACAACTGATCGTTCATCAGATGAAAAGCAGAAAAGGGGAAGAGAACATCAGATGAAGGAAAGCCATCTGAGCGTTCGAACCCAACTAACCAGATACAAGGAAGACAACTGAGTGTTCGGTTTCAGAACATCAGTTGTAGAACTCAACCAAGAAGATCAACAGCTTGAAGACAAAGCCAGCCGAGAGTTCAACTGTTAGTTGTCAGATAGAACATCGGCTGAAGAACAAGCTAGCTGAAGATCGAAAGTCTTAACCGACCACTCCTTGTTGGAAGTCTGTTGTTAAGATTTAAATTTCAAAAAGGAAGTCACGTGAGAGTTTGACCGTTCAGTCATTACCCCATTTGACCCAACACAAGGCTGTCTCAGATGGAAAGCAGAAGAGCACAGATGCCATATCGGGAAAGTCTGCAGAGATGAGAGACAATCCATCGCTTTCAACGATCAGAGATCAACAGCTCCTCCAACGGCTAGTTGATACTCTCCGCCTATAAATAGAGGCCCTCATTCATTCGAAGAAGAGACAAGACACACACGCGAGAAGAAATCTGAGAGCAAAAAGAAAAGAGCAGTATTCTTCCCGAACTGAACTGAATCTCTTAGAACATCACTTGTTGAGAGTTCTAGAGTTAGATAGTTTTGTGTCTTTAGATCGAACCTTGAGAACATCACTTAGTGAGAGTTCGTAGAGAGTTAGATCATAGCTCACATCCCGTTCGAGCTTTTAGTTGGAAACACATTTTTCTCTTTCACCTGAAAAGGTTTAGGATCCTACTCTTCCTGCAACTGAGTAGTTAGGTTGTTTAGTACCTGTAAACTAAACTGTAAGGTTGATAAGTACCCGCAAACTTATCCATAACGGTTGCTCAGCCCGCATAAGCTGAGTGGTTTGTCCAGAAGAACTTGGACAGAGTTGTGTGGACTCACAACTCCCCGTGGACGTAGGAGGGTTATCTCCGAACCACGTTAAATCTCTGTGTGCTAGTGTTTTTCTTTTCTCAGTTATTTCTTGCATTCTTATATGTCTGACTAACCAGCATGTTGGCTCAGTATCAAAGTCAGTTGCTCTCCGAGCTGACTACTCAAAATTGAGAACATCGAGGCCAACCAGATCGGCTGACACGACTGCAAAGGAGCCAAGCAGAGAGGAACTACAACAGAACATTGCAGCCTTGTCAAAGAAACTAGCCGACATGGACACTCGGTTCGGGAAATACAAACGATTCTACAAATCAAACCGAACTCGAGACAGTTCAAAGCCTGTCACCAACGGTTGCTTTGAATGCGGCAAGGAAGGACACTTCAAAGCTGACTGTCCAGACCTCTCAAAGAAAGAAAGAGAAGCGTTGAGGGCCAAGCAAGCTGCAAAGAACAAGGCCATGGTAGCAGAAGAAGCAGCTGACGATATGGATATCTTCACTGATACTGAAGATGAAGATGAGCTGACTTCTACCAACAATGTCATCAGTCAGGATCAATGCCTCATGGCACTTGGAACCGACCAAGATGATATTGAGGTACAATCTAATCCTGCTCAGTTAAATTCTTCCAATACTTCTAACATGCAGGAATCTCTGGACGAAGAGTTGGAACCCTCCTGGAGTGATTTTCAAGAATTCAGTGAGGAGCTGCATCACCAATCGGTTGAGTTCAAGAGTTTTCAAGCTCAGTTCGCCAAACTTGAAGATTCCTTAACCGAAAAGGACGATCTGATCAAGAGTCAACTGAATGAGGCTAAGACTCCAACAGATGAAGAGTTGACGAAACAGATCAAGGAGCAGCAAGATCAGTTGAAAAATCAAGAAGCTCAGATCAACCAGCTGATAAAGAAGTCAGATGGAAAAACCGAGCAAATAACTGTCCTCTTCAAACAGTTGCAAACTGAGAAGGACAATTTAATCAAGCTGTATCAGTCATCTAAGATCATCGAGAACCTTATCAGTTATAGTAGACAGATGGATGACATGTCAGGACTCGGCTATGATGTTGTCAAGGATACTGGAATTCCACCAGCAACCTTCATCAAAGCCGTAGAAGTCGCAGCTGTCGAGCCAAACACAGCTGAGTCTCCAGAAGCTAATTCAACCTCCACCTCTCAGCAAGTTCAACCGACCAATAGAATTACAACTGAGAAGGGAAAAGGAGTAGTAGATGTAGGACAAAATGTTCCATCGGTTGGGACATCAACCGAGGGGGAATGTTCTAAAAGTCAGAAGAGGAATCAGAGGCATCGAAGGCATAACCGCAACCGAACTCAGAATCAGAACCGACCTCTGCATCAACCTCAAAGTCAACATCAGAAGAAATGGAACCGACCGCATAACAGACAAGGGTTCAATCATCTGAATCAACAGCGGTTCCAACATCAGTTCGACCAAAGGTTCCAACCAAGTCAACCAATGAGGAACAGGTCGAACAACTGGAGATATTCATGCCATAATATGAATCATCAACAGGGCATGAACAGTTACAGACAACCCTCGAGGAGTTGGAATCAGAATCAGCAACAAAGATTCCAACATGGCGTCCGACCTCACAGAAAAATTCAACATGATAAGAATCGTCATCAAAACAGGGGGAAAGCCTCTCCTCCGAAAGCTCAGACTGGGAGAAATCCAACTCCTCCCAAGAAACAGAACATCTCTATTAACAACAAGCCTAAGGATAACCGAGGTGTTGTTATAGTTGATGATGAAGGAAAAGTGATCTGGAATGATAAATCCATTCGAGTGTACAGGGAAAAGCGACGCACAGTTCCAGGGGGAACTGGTTCTAACCCTCCAGGACCCAACTGAAATTGGGGACCTAAGCGAGTTTCTCTTTGCAGGTACAGGAGAAACAGCTGAGGAAGAAGAAGGCGTCTGCAACAATATGGGTAATGGACAGTGGATGCTCGAAACACATGATGATCTGAAGAATTTGCTTGGAAGTTTCGTGGAGAAAGAAGGTCCATCAGTTACTTTTGGTGATAACTTAAAAGGTTACACCAGAGGTTACGGTACCCTTGAAACCAATCATGTTTCAATTTCTAATGTCTCTTATGTTGATGGATTGAAGCATAACTTGCTCTCCATCAGCCAATTCTGTGATAATGGTTTCTCTGTCAAGTTTGATGCACAGGGTTGCAGGGTTAAAGATGTCGGATCAAAGCAGGTGATATTGTTGGGAAATCGATCACCAACAGGGAATGTCTACTACGCTGATTGGAACAGCAGCCTCCCTGACACCTGCCTATTATCAAAGAGCAGTTATGATGTGAGCTGGCTGTGGCACAGAAGGCTCAACCATCTGAACTTCAAGACGATGAACCGAATCGCCAGACAAGAACATGCAAGAGGCATACCAAACCGAGTGTTTTCAACAACACACATCTGCAGTGCATGCCAGCTGGGAAAGCTCGCTAGATCCTCCTTCCGGTTGAAGTCAACTCCCTCAACCGACCGAGTGTTACAGCTGATCCATATGGATCTCTTCGGGCCAGTTACACCAAAGAGCATAAATGGCAACGAATATACACTGGTTGTAACTGATGATTACTCGAGGTACACGTGGACCATTTTCATGCGCCACAAGAGTGAAACCCGAGATGAGCTGCCCAAGCTGATGGATCGGATATCGAACCAACAAGAGATGAAGATCATGTCTATCCGATCAGATCGTGGAACAGAGTTTCTAAATGAAACCATCATCGAGTATTACGAGAAGAATGAAATTACCCATCAGACATCAGCCGCGCGAACTCCACAACAGAATGGAGTAGCTGAGCGAAGGAACAGAACGCTTAAGGATGCAACCACATCCATGTTAGCCAGCTCAGCTCTGCCAAAGAGATTTTGGGCTGAAGCGATCAACACTGCATGCTACACTCAGAACCGGTCTCTTCTAACCAAGCGATTAGGAAAGACACCACATGAGCTATGGAGACGCAGAAAGCCAGATATTTCTTATTTTCGCGTTTTTGGTTCTAAGTGTTATATTCACAACAATGGGAAGACTCAGTTGAAAACTTTTGATGCCAAAGTTTCGAAGGGCATATTTCTTGGATATGCTGCTCGGATCAAGGCATACAGAGTTTTCAACAACAGCTCTCGTGTTGTGGAAATAACACCTCATGTTAGTTTTGATGAATCTACTTTTGAGTACAGGGAACAGGTCAAAGAACAACAGGCAGATATACAAGCTCCACCTGTTCTCACCAGATCGCAAGCTCTAAGGGAAAAGAACCTAGCTGAACCACTGGTTTGGGCAACTGAGGAAGAGGATCCATACTCCTCTGAAGATGAATGCGAAGTACCCAGCTCATCCCAAGGGGGAACTTCAGCTGATGCTCCTCCAACTGCATCAGCATCCGAAGCCCAACCGAGTCCGATTCAAACTAACATCAATGTTGAGGATCCAGACTCAACAGTTGATCAATCACCAGCTCTGAAGACTCCAACTCAGATTACGGAACAGCCACAGTTGGAAGAAGAAGGAAGACGCAACCGAAGATGGTATGAAGTTCATTCCACTGACAACATCATCGGCGATCCAACCGAGGGTGTGCGTACAAGGAGCCGAGTTGCAAATCCAGAATCAACCGAGGAAGATTCCAACAATTATGCCCAATATGCTGAGAAGTTGGCAGTTCTAGAGGAATTCGAGCAAGCTGGAGATGTTGCCATGATTTCTTGCTTTGTAGCTGATGTACCAGAACCGAAGAATGTTGGGGAAGCTCTCAACTGTGTCCACTGGACAACAGCCATGCAAGAAGAACTGAATGAGTTTCTACGCAACTGTGTATGGGAGTTGGTAGAAAGACCAAATGGTGTCAAGGTGATTGGATTGAAGTGGATTTTCAAAAACAAGAGAGACGCCATTGGATTCATTGTGAGGAATAAAGCAAGGTTGGTAGCTCAAGGATACTGCCAACAAGAAGGAATCGACTTTGAAGACTCTTTCGCGCCAGTTGCAAGGCTGGAAGCCATCCGAATCTTTCTAGCTTATGCCGCACATCACAAGTTCAAAGTGTATCAGATGGATGTGAAGTGTGCATTCCTCAACTGTGATATCAAGGAAGATGTATATGTTGAACAACCTTCTGGTTTTGAGACTGGAGATGGAAGAGTATACAAATTGAAAAAAGCCATCTATGGCTTGAAACAAGCACCAAGGGCCTGGTATGACACTCTTTGTGGTTTTCTACTGTACTCGAGATTCAAACGAGGATCAGTTGACAAAACCCTGTTCACCATCAAAGTTGGAGATGATATACTTGTAGTGCAAATCTACGTGGATGACATCATATTCGGTTCCAAGTCAGAGGAGCTGTGCAAGAAATTCTCAGATCTCATGAAGGAGAAGTTCGAGATGTCAATGATGGGCGAGATTAATTATTTCCTTGGATTACAAGTGAAGCAGTCACCAGAAGGGATTTTCATCAATCAGTCCAAGTATACAAAGGAGCTCATCACCAAGTTCGGATTGCAGACAAGTAAAACCACAAGGATCCCAATGAATACTAACTGGAAGATTGAACCTGGAACTGAGGGAAAGCTCGTGGATGCCAGCAAGTATAGAGGGATCATCGGTTCTTTGCTATACCTAACTGCAAGCCGGCCAGACATATCATACGCAGTTGGAGTGTGTGCTCGATTCCAAGTTCAACCAAGAGAAGCACACATGTTGGCAGCAAAGAACATCATCAAGTATCTGAAGGGAACTGTTAATGTTAGATTGTGGTATCCAACTGACGACAATATCCAGCTGACCGGATACTCAGATGCGGACCTAGCTGGAGATCGGTTGGACAGGAAGTCTACTTCTGGACACTGTCAGTTCATGGGAAGCAAGCTGGTTTCATTGTTCTCCAAGAAACAAGCATGTGTTGCTACTTCTACAACCGAGTCAGAGTATATGGCTGCCGGAAGCTGTTGCATGCAAGTGTTGTGGCTGAAGCAACAGCTGAGAGATTATGAAGTTGCAACTGGACAGGTTCCAATTCATTGTGATAGCTTGAGTGCCATAGCTATCTCTCTGAATCCTGTTCACCATTCTCGGACAAAGCATATCGACATCCGTCATCATTTCATCCGAGATCATATTGAGAAGAAGGATGTGTCCATGGAGAAGATTCCAACTGAGATTCAAAGAGCTGATATCTTCACCAAACCCCTACCTGAAGCCCGGTTCAAGATGTTATGTGATCTTCTTGGACTGTTGGATCCATCAGATGAGGAGTCAACCAAGCTGAAGAGTCAGATATCCATCTGAGGGGGAAGCTCAGATGAAGGGGGAATTTCAGATGCGGATTGCCAACTGAAGACATCAAACGTCACCTGAACAGACGAACTCGAGTCAGCTGATGGTATGCTGCAACAATAGATCAGACGTCAGCTGAACAGACGAACTCGAGTCAGCTGATGGTATGCGGCAACTGAGGAACTCAACTGAGGTATACAGCTGATCTCGACATCAGCTGGCAGGTATCATTTATGACTGAAGGTGTTATGTTCTTAAATGAGAATGTTTGAAATAAATTCAAACATTCCTGAGATAGTCAGTTACATTAGAATAACCATCATGTCGCATTAAATGTAAAGTATGGCTGAACATCCATAGCCTACTTTATAGTGCGACTGGGTTGACATGAAACTGTACACCTTCTCACGCACTGGTTGGAACTCGGATCAAAACGTCGAGTCAAAGATGGTCAACAGTCGCGTAATCTCAGCCGTTGATGGATTCGCGCCAATTAACCCTAGCCGTTGATCTCATCCGAGTCAAAGACCTATATAAGGCGGCAAATCAGGAAGTGATTCTTACCTTCTCTATTCGTGCATATCTTTATTAACTGTTCATCATCCCCTCCAAAATTGTCTCACCATTTTCAGTAACATATTTTCTTTCTTCTTTGCATATATATACTCCTCTGAGATGGCACCTAAATCTAAAGCATCAAAGAAGATAGTCTCTGCAGAACTAGCTACATTCCAGGAATCCTTCGACATGATGATGTCGAAGATTCATTTCGAACAAATTCTATCCAGAGAAGCTCTGACCTCGCCGGAACTCGCTCCCGTCGCCACCATTCTTTCCGACCACGGTCTGCTTAACTGGGCAACCCTTTCTCCGTCAAAGCTGCTCAGGAAGCAAGTAGCCCATTTCTACAGGAATCTGCAACGAGATGCAGAACTCGGCCTTGTCACGACCATCCCGTGCAAGCACCGTATCAGCACTTCCCGTTCGATGGAAGATACCGCCGTCGAAATCAAAGTGTCAAAAGAATTGGAGAAGATCATCCCCAGAAATTGGGAGGCCATAGACGTGATGGGGAACTTCTCAGACAAGGATGCAGATGCATTTCTGCAAACTATCCTCCTTGTCCCCGAACCTTTGAAGGGGAGTATGCAGAGGACAAAACTGAAGCCGGTGCACCGACTTCTATTTGATGTAATATCAAAGTGCGCCTTCGCTTACGGAGGAGCTTTCGGTGATATCAGCAGACCGAAGCTCAAACAACGGAAGGCTTTGGAGGAACAACACAGGATAGACTGGCTAGGTTATCTTGAAAGCCAGCTGTGGGCAGAGAAGCTGAAGATCTCAGAGACGGTAGCTGAGTCCGGAGAGCAGCTGTTGAGTGTCAAGGGCACACTCAACTTCGGCACTAAGATTTCAGCCCTGATCCTCCAAGCTACCAAGGGTCAGAAGCTGACGTGGGAAGGGAGTGAGGACCCTCCGTTCAGCAAGCTGATGCTGTTCCCAACAACCAAAAAGGCTAGGGATGTTGTGGAAGCAGTGTACACTCCCAAGGCTGCCTCGAAGCCAGCTGTGGAGACGACCCCAGCAACTCGCCGCCCGTCAAGGACCAAACCTGCCAAACGCCAGCTGGAGGAAGTGGCTGAGGAAGAGGAAGAAGAAGAAGAAGAAGAAGAAGAAGAAGAAGAAGAAGAAGAAGAAGAAGAAGAAGAAGAAGAAGAAGAAGAAGAAGAAGTGGAACCCCTCAAGAAAAAGCCTAGAATCAGAATCATCCAGCCATCAGCTCAACCAGGTGGTGGAGACACCAGCTGAGAAATCAACCGAATCTAGCCAGTCGGTTGATGCAGCTGTGTTCGTGATTCAACCCCGCCAACAAGAAGAGACGGCTGAAGGGGTGGAGATCAACATGGAGGATTTCAGCTCGTCCTCAGATGACTCTTCTTCATCTGAGGAGTCCCACGACAGTCCACCAATTGGAGCTGATGCCAGCCAGGAAATCCCACCTGCGTCTGAGGAAACAACTGAGCCCGCCCAGTCTCTACCCAAAGAGGATCCAGTTCTCTCAACTGGTCCTCAGTCCAATATCCCAAGCCTCTAGCTCGATGCCAACGTTGAGAACATTCCTTTGGCCAACGTTGATGAAACCGTTGAACCCATCTCCTTTGACATAGACCCACCCCCAATTGATGAAGAAGCCAACCGCCAGGCGATCTTGGCTGAGTATGAAGGCAGGTTGGACTACTGCTTTCGCAAACTGATCGGCATGTTCCCCGAGGCAAGCTCAATGCCCATCTTTTCCATCTTCGGGACGGAACTGCTCTATCAGTTCAGCGTAATATTCAGCTATTGGTACGTCAAGGAGGAAACCCTCAGGATCCACGGTTGGGATAGGTTGAAGGTTGAAGAATCCAACCTGAGGGTGTACTTTGACTACCAGAACCTGGAGGTGGCCTACAACCAGAAGGTGGCTTTGCTCCGTTGTCGCCTGGATCTCAGTCAACAAGAAGGGACGGACACCAGAGAGCTGTGCGGCAATCCTGCAGCTGTACAATTTCTGGATCATATGTTGGCCAAGAATGCCGACCATATGGAAGAGGTCGATGAAGCTGATGAGGCCGCCAAGAGAGAGGCAGAAAAGCTTAAACAATACATGGCGAGCCGAACAGCCCTGGTTGTCGTGGACCCAACAGCTCAGGCACAACAGCAACAACTGCCTGTACCCTTTGATCAGACAACACACTCAACCGATGATATCTGTGTGCTGATCACTGAGAGGGTCAACCAGCTGAGGCAAGAGCTATTGTCCAAACTTGAGCACAACAAGGAAGAGGAAGCTGACAAGATGCATCAGCTGATGGAGGAAAACGCTTCCTTGAAGAATCAGCTGGAACAACTCTCCTCCTCCCTGCAGCAAAAGCTTGAAGGCCTCTCCACTTCTACCAGCTCGGAGATCAAGGATTTGAAGAAGGCGGTTCAAGGACTCAGCTCGGACTTCAACGTCTTCAAGTCCGTTGCTGAATCTGATCTGGCACAGTCCCAGCAGACACAAGACCAGGAGCGGATGTCTCAGTTCGCGAATTTTCGAGCTGAGTTCGTCACCCTTCACAAAGATGTCTCTGCGACCTTTGAAGCCTTGAAGAAAGCCGAGCAGGAACGCCAGGACCTGGAGCTGGCAAAGAAGGTGGAAGAGAAGGATGCTGTGGACGAACTCTTCTCCCGAGTTCAACAAGCTGAGGCCAAGCTGACCTCCCTGGATGGCACAGTTGCCACCCTTTTGGATGATGCCAAAAAGGGGGAAGGAAAGGAGCCAGCAGCTGTTGCTGGACAGGGGAAAGGTGTTCTCCTTCAGCAGGGGGAAGAAGGAGTGCCAGCTGAAATTCAGGAAAAAGCTGAAGGTTCTCAGCTGAAGGAGCCTGAGCAGGAACTTGAAGTCTCCCACGACCTCGTAGCCGAGCTTACAGCCGAGCTCGATGCCGATCTTGACGGGATCTCAGTCGAAGATTGCATCAAAGCTGCTAAAGCTATGGGGGAGTCCAAGGATAAGTACTTGAATCCCTCTTGGATTAAAAAGTTTGCTGCTGATCAAGCTAAGAAGGTGGCTAAGTTCGAGAAGGAACTAGCCAAAATTGAGAAGAACGTTGACAGAAATAAAGCCAGCCGGAGCGTGCGAAGAATAAACAAACATCAGATGAAGGCTGAGGCTAGGAAGAAGACGCAGCAGCTGCAGAGGAACGCCCCGCTCCTGTCACGGTTCCCACATTCTGACAAGTGGATGAACGATGAGTGGAACGATGACTGGGAACAGTTCAAGCATGAATTTATCAATGACTTTTACTACAGGAAGGTCTACTCAACTGAAGACCCAAGGCAAGCCTTCAAGGAAGCCCTGTGGGAGCTCAGATCTGGAGACTCTGGAATGTTTAGTCAGTTCCAGCGAGCCATGGTAAAGGCTCAGCTCGATCCCAACACCGTTCCGGTTCCGCAGAAGCTCAGATATCGCCCTCAGATGATCAAAGGCACAAGCACTCCGAACAGAAATGCGATCATGGCTGAGATGAGACAAGTATGCAAGGAACATGGTGTCAACACCGGGATCGAGTCAGCAGCGAAGAAAGAGATCTTTGACCATATCTTCAGCAAGTACGGTCAACAGTATTTTTGAGCTGATGTAGTTTTTTTAAGAAACTGATGTATCTTTAACTGTTTTGTACTTATTCCTGTAATCATCAGTTGTAATGAAAACTTAAAGTATATATACGATTCAACTTGACGTACAATATCTCATTGTCCAAGCTATGAATCGCAGTCTTTTAAAAACCATGTTATAACTGTGCTAACCCTTTGATGTTTTATCTTATAGACTGTCTAGAATTTCAGCTGAGATTTTAGGTCAGCTAGTAAGGTTTAGATCGGTAGAGGTTTCAAGTTGTAAGTGGTTTTGGCATCATCAAAAAGGGGGAAATTGTTGGGAAATTTATTAGTAAGAGTTTTGATGAATTCCAAAACCGACTAACCCCAACCGAGTAGATGTTGCCAGAACCTAATGTTAGATGTTAGGCTCGCTGTTTGAGCAAAGTTAAGATTTTATCTTTACAGGTCTCCAGCTGAAGATGGCAACAAGGCATCACTCAGACAGAACATCAGTTGTCAAGAAATACAACTGAGAGCTCATATGATCAGATGCAAAGAGGGGGAAGTCTTCAGAACATCAGTTGTAAAGGAAAACAACTGATCGTTCATCAGATGAAAAGCAGAAAAGGGGAAGAGAACATCAGATGAAGGAAAGCCATCTGAGCGTTCGAACCCAACTAACCAGATACAAGGAAGACAACTGAGTGTTCGGTTTCAGAACATCAGTTGTAGAACTCAACCAAGAAGATCAACAGCTTGAAGACAAAGCCAGCCGAGAGTTCAACTGTTAGTTGTCAGATAGAACATCGGCTGAAGAACAAGCTAGCTGAAGATCGAAAGTCTTAACCGACCACTCCTTGTTGGAAGTCTGTTGTTAAGATTTAAATTTCAAAAAGGAAGTCACGTGAGAGTTTGACCGTTCAGTCATTACCCCATTTGACCCAACACAAGGCTGTCTCAGATGGAAAGCAGAAGAGCACAGATGCCATATCGGGAAAGTCTGCAGAGATGAGAGACAATCCATCGCTTTCAACGATCAGAGATCAACAGCTCCTCCAACGGCTAGTTGATACTCTCCGCCTATAAATAGAGGCCCTCATTCATTCGAAGAAGAGACAAGACACACACGCGAGAAGAAATCTGAGAGCAAAAAGAAAAGAGCAGTATTCTTCCCGAACTGAACTGAATCTCTTAGAACATCACTTGTTGAGAGTTCTAGAGTTAGATAGTTTTGTGTCTTTAGATCGAACCTTGAGAACATCACTTAGTGAGAGTTCGTAGAGAGTTAGATCATAGCTCACATCCCGTTCGAGCTTTTAGTTGGAAACACATTTTTCTCTTTCACCTGAAAAGGTTTAGGATCCTACTCTTCCTGCAACTGAGTAGTTAGGTTGTTTAGTACCTGTAAACTAAACTGTAAGGTTGATAAGTACCCGCAAACTTATCCATAACGGTTGCTCAGCCCGCATAAGCTGAGTGGTTTGTCCAGAAGAACTTGGACAGAGTTGTGTGGACTCACAACTCCCCGTGGACGTAGGAGGGTTATCTCCGAACCACGTTAAATCTCTGTGTGCTAGTGTTTTTCTTTTCTCAGTTATTTCTTGCATTCTTATATGTCTGACTAACCAGCATATGCACTTTCTCAACTGTTTTGTTTCTTGACCAACCGAGCTTAAAAGCGTGAGTTGTTTTTACGAGTATAATTTCCACCACTTTCCGCACAGCACCACTCTCACAGCTGAGTTCTCTTACTCAGTTGTGATTTCAGCTGAGCCTTTCTTTACTCAGTTGAAGTGATTTTCGAGTGTTAAGTTTTCAAAGTTAAAAATCCTAACTGGTGTATTCCCTCCCCCCATACACCAGTAACTCGTTTCGGGACCATCACAACCGTTGATTGGTTGCTCCACCATCTTCATTCAGCCACGGCTGTATAATTATGAAAATGATAACCATCAAACTTAAGTTTTTCTAGATAAAAAAAATTTAATTATACTATATCTTTCAATTGGAATAAGAATTGATATAAATTGTTGATCTTCGTACTATCTACAATTATCACAAACGACACTATCATTATACTTTGGGTGCCATTAACGTGCACACTGTTGATGTGGCAATTGAATGTATTAGAGTTGGCAAAATGGATAGGTCGGGCCAGCCCAGCCCGAGCCCGCCGAACTTGGGCAAATTTAACACAAATCCAACCGGACCGATATTGTGTCGGGCATTTAAAAATGAGGCCCAACCCAGCCCCACATGGGCCAGCGGTCGAGTGGGCCAAACCCACCCATGCAATTTACCCCCATGATCCATAGTTTCAGCCCATATTCTAATTAAATACTCCTTCCATTACGGATTTTAAAAAAATGGTAGGTAGTAGAGAATTATAGTGAGTATTGTTATGAGGGGAATAAGGGTCCCACAATAAATGTGAGTGGAGTAGCAAAAATGACAACCATTTCGTGGACAAACTTAAGAAGCAAAAATGACAACCATTTCGTGGACGGAGGGAGTATAAGAGTTTTTGGTGTTGAAAAAGCTTGAACACTCATCATCTAGCCTCTAGGTAATTAGACCATGCTTACAACAACTACACCACAAGGCTTAACAAGTTATTTATTTAAAGATAACATATATGTATTGTATAAGAGAATTTTCGGGTGGGTTTTTTCAGCCCAAAAACCCAGGCTTTTTGGCCCGAAGCCCAGTATGCCCGAGTGGCTATCTAGGTGGGCTTTTTATGCTCGATTTTTTCGGGTTAATTTTTTTCAAGCCCAACCTGGTCTTGGTTTCGAGTACCTCGGTCCGATCCATCAGGTCGGGCTCATTTTGCCGATTCTACCACGTAGGTTGTGGCGACCCGCCACCCAGGCCTATACGGAACGGCCGGACCGCCACGTAGAGCAACATAACACTGATGCGTCATTGACAGTGGAAAAGCATAACTAGAATGATTGATAATAATTATGAATTAGTTTAAAAATGAAAGGTGGTTCAATAATCGACTTGCCCAAGCTTAACACTAACTAGGGTTGAAGTATGAGGACTCCGACCCTGCATGGCTGAAGCATTCATCATGAACTATTCGAGATCGGGTAGGTGGCACAATAGGAAGAAGTTTCAACATTTCGAGTAATGGATCATTACAAAGATTTCGATATTATCATCGCATATCATCTCAAACAACCCATGGACACCGTTACACCTCCATCCTGCCCGTCGATCATCCTGCACCTAAAATCAAAAGATATTGGGCTGAGTACTAGGTACTCAATGGATTTTTGCCCCTTTGACAAACACTTTTCATAAAACATTTTCATAAAGATATTGCATGCTATCATCACATATGAAAGGGGTTTTGAAAGGAAAATATTTGAACCCTTTATATATGCAAAACCATTTAATATTTTCATAACGGCACGTCATATAAACTCACGTTACCTGTTACCGCCCCGGTCCAACTAGAGGGGAGCCACTCCCTCCAATCGAACTGTCGTAATTTTCTGTGCGCACTACGTTGGCTTGTACGGAGCCCAAGGTCGATCGTATATTATTGACAAACAACCAATTTCACATAAATGGTAAACACAGGTAAGAGAGCATAAAACATTTAGCATCCATATCATATTTTCATAAAACATTTGGGCTTAATAACCGAAAGTTACCTCCGTGGGAATTTATAATCCCACGATTTGAAAATAGGAACCCACCTTGATTCGGATTCACTTGACTAGTCCTCGAGAACTTATGAGTTGCTTGGTCCTACAAGAGTTGTCTTAAAGATTTAGGTTCACAAGCATATAATTGCCTAAAGTCTTAATATTCTAGTTCAAGCTTATTCCCAACTTATAGCAAGTGATCATACTTGAGGCGTTGGCTTAATGTTATATTCTTTTGTAAATGAATGGTATGTTCATGATGTGCATGTATCTTATCTTAATTTCAATATGCTTTATGTCATGTCATGATGCATGAGTTTCATAGAGTTCTTGTAATTGCTATGCATATCATGTATTCGATAATATTATCATATTAATGCATGTATACAAATAAATGATCACATATCTCATGTCATGTTCATCATATCATCATTATATCTTATACATTCATAAAGGAACATACTTATAATCAATTCGTATAAGACATTCATGCTTGACTCTTTAATAAACACTATAAACAATTATTTAATTGACTTAGAGCACCTTAATTAATTAATAAGAATTAGTTAATTACATGAAGACATTTAATTCAGGAACATATAATTAATTAATAAAGAATTAATTAATTATTGAAGGTATATAATTAATCAATAGAGAATTCATTAATTATTAAAGATATATAATTTATTATTAATTAATAATCTTTTAAATCAATTATTAATGATTAGTTAATTAACAAATTATTATTAAAAGAATTATCTAATCATTAATTAAGAATTAAAAAAATCATCAATTAATAAAGAAAGTTTATTTAATTAATTAATTAGTATGATTAACCTAATAAACTTGTGAGTATACATTTTTTTTTTTAAAGCATGTGAATATACAATTAATCTCTTATCACTTATGGATTAAGGGTCCAAAACAACATATTACAAATGACTAGTCCTAGTGGTTTATTTCAAATAAACAAGTCATATTGGACTATTTTAATTAAATTAATAACATAAGGGATTATTAAGTCCACATCCTTCTATCATTCATGACTCATTCCTAGATAATATGACCAATAATATAATGGCCAAAGTGGTCCATTCGAGCATATAAGTTCAACATCATATTAGATCTAATTCTTTTAAAGCATACATGTTCATTACGTAATTTAATCACATTGGTCTTGCAAAATAAATAAATAAATAAACAAGTTGGGCTTTCTACTCAATATGAAAATTAAATAAACGAGCAAGCCTGTGGAAGCCCAATATTCTTAGCCCACATGATACATATAACCAACAAGCCCAACTAGTTTGACATAAAATCTTACTTAGAAAAATAATCATTTTTTTCATCATAAAATTCATTTTAATTATTTTAAATAATCATAATTCATTATCTTACTTAGGAAGTATAATCTCACATCACTAAGGCTCTTAAGTATCCATTTATGCACTAAAACCGAAATTGAGCATAAAAATAATAGTAACCACATTTCTGGAATTTCTTCCAGAAGACATTAATAAGAAAATCTGGGGAAAAATAGCAATCGAGCTTCGAAGGACTTGGAAATTTAACCGGAGGCTATCAACACCCATAGAATTACCCCAGAAGTTTTATATCTCAAAAATATTACTACCTCCGGTCCCCAAGTCTTTTCCTATCTTTCCTTTTTGGGATGGTCCCCAAGTTTCTTCCTAACTACTTTTGGACACTACCCCACAACAAATTATTATCCAATGCCCTTACTTTATCAACTTATTTACCTAAAATATCACATATGGCCCACCACTACCTCAATTAATTAACATATCACTACCTTCAATGTGGGACCCTTTTCCACCACAATAAATTTATCACTTTTTTTCTACTCACAACTACCTCAATACCTTTTTTCTTAATATTTGTGCCACTTCCTTCTAGGAAAAGACTTGGGGACCGGAGGTAGTAAGTTTTACTTGGAGAAATCGAGCCAAAACTCAAGGACAATGAATCTGTCAGAATTTGAAGTTGCTGAAAACTTAGTCATGTTGAGACTCTCGCCAAAAATCACTCACTCGACCAAAATTTATGGTTAATATCATTATGAAAACTTTAAGGTGTCTATTTTCAATAGTTAGAGTTAAAAAATATGAAGTAGAGTCAAGGTTAAAACCTCAAAACATTTTGCTGCGCAGAATACCCCTGCACATAAAATCACCATTAACATCATCTTTTCAAATTAAAATACCACCACATCACTGTTTACACGATTTTACAGTCATACATGTATTCACATTATCATATGTGGACATAATAAGTTATGTTCTTTCTAGAAAAATAAGTATATAACTACCTATACCACCCACAGATAGTGAAAAAGAGATTATACCGAGCTTTCTTTTCTTCCTTCTCTTTCCCCCTCACGACTGCTCCTCCCTCTCTCTCTTTCTACGCGTTTCTCCGGCTTTCCTAGATGGTGGTGGTGATGGCTCCGGTGGTGATGGATGGTGGCAGATGGTGGTAGAAGAAGAAGGGGTTAGGGTTTGATGAAGAAGATGATTTGCACATGGTGGTGAAGTTTTCATCTGCAGATTTAACGTGGATGAAGAGGGGAGGAATTTGTAGGTAATTATGATCATGATTACTCATATCTCTCTCTCATTGGGGATCACGGGAGGTGGTTTTGGGAGTGTAAAAGATAATGATTGTGTTTGTGATAAAAATCTAAGAAAATCTGCTCTCTCTCTCCCTACAGTCAATTTTTCCTCTCTCCTCTTAATCCAATTTATTTTATTTTTGTCTGTTACTAGTTACTAATTATTTTCTTAATTAAATAAATAAAAACCTCCTAATACACACACTTAATAGATACAAACACGCATATCACATAGGTACACACACTCATACACACGTACACTTATACTATACAAATAATATACATATTATATAATATATATATACTTTAGACTTTATCATGTGGAATGACTACTATGACTTAGTAAAAATAAATTATGTCAAAAAGATAATTTTAAGATAGATTTTGTTCTTTTTTTATGTGATGGGTCAAATATACCCTTATTTGTAGGTTTAGTATTATTTATTTATTTTTTTATAACTAATTCCCCCACATTTTTTTTTCGTCTTATCTCCACGTATATCTCTGCACAATTCTCTCTTTTCTGCTTTCCATCTTCATTATTTTTCTCTGCTTATTTCTGTCTTCTTTCTTTTTTCTATAAATCTGTTCGATCGATTCGAGTTTGTTTTCCGGTTAGTTTTTCACGTTGAAATCATCAGATTTTATGTTTAGTTGATGTTGTTTCCATCAGATTTCAAGTAGAATTTCACATTATTAAAGTCAGAATTTCACAGATTATGCATATCAGTTTCCATTCGTTTCAGATTATGAATTGCATTCCATCGGATTGTGAATGGCCCATGTTCTCTACAGATTATGCATATTAGTTTTTCACGTTAAACAATTATATTTGTAGATTTTGTACCACAAGCACAAATGTAAAATGGAATGAAATTTCCCAAATATGCTTATTTTCAAAATATTTCGAATCATTCGTACACATAGATATTGCAAACAAAGAACAATCACATACGAATAAGCATATTCGTCCAGTTTGTATATTTCGTACACATACGAATATCTTTGTTCGAATCATTCGTGGTTTCATATTATCTAGAACTGAATGAAATATTCCAGTTCGTATAATTCGTACTCATACGAATACTCATGCCACGAATAATTCGTACACATATATATGGGAAACAAAGAACAATCAGCAAATGTTCAAAATTCACACAGATCTTTCAAATTTACCGAAAGACTCGTGAATGAAACGACCTCTTAATCGTTGTTGGCGTTGGCGAATCTTGATTTTCTTTCGCCTAAAACAGAGTTGTTGCCGGAATTATCCTCATTGTTTCCATCGCTGCCATGGTCGGATCAACGAACCCTCGATCTAGGGTTTTCAGCGCCGTCACTCTATGGAGAATTGTGGCTGCTTTTTTGGGTGTGATTTGTGTGGGCTTTTGGGCTCCATCATGGGCTTGAGGGATGAGGTGGCGTGATCTCATTGGCTCTTAAATATAGATTTATATCATTTACTTGTTGCCAAAGAAATAGAGATTTATCACCATATAAAGACATAATTATCAATTAAATAACTAATATATGGATATGATAAGATTCCATAATAAAATAAGATATTAAAATCAATAAAATATATTACTAAATTTCGATATCTACAATATTATAATAATCTTTGGTTCGTCTCTTAGATCGTTCACGCATCGTTCCTTAGCCACTTTATTATTTCGATCGAGTCATTTAATAGAACTAATTATTACATGAGTCCAATATTTCATATTAAATCGAAAAACAATTTAGAAGACACGAGCAAGTATACGAATAATCCACCATAAATGAATATAACCTTATTTCTTTAGATAAACTATTTCTAAGTAATCACACAATCACATAATCATATAAGCTCGTATATAATTCTAAAATAAATAATATCATAGGGAAATCTAAATAACAATATCCCACGATGATCATAATAAATGCTCGTGCTTATGCAAATGCACAAGGATTTAAATGATATCATTTTTTAATCTTATAAATGAACTTTTCATCTTCTTCAAAAAGAGAAATCATTTTCGTTTAGAACATTCGGGAATATGACCTCTATTTATTTTCTATATAAAAAAAAATTAGGGTCGGAGTTTTGGGGTTTCACATAGGTAGGGGTGTCAAACATATAAATATGGCTATTTTAAATTACCCAATAGATATAACTACAATAATTTATGGAATTAATCTCTCTTAATAATTATAACCTAATTTTGCTAAATTAATGAACCGCCAATCAATGATTATGCTAATTTTTCTTTGGGTAGTGATAAGTAGACAAAATGTCTTAGACAAAATAAGGATATTTTAGACATGTTACAAGGATATCTTTATGACGGGTACGTGCACAAGAATGATCATGATTTTAATAGTAATTTTATTTTAATTATTAATTTGTTAAATAACACATAATAAAATTAATAATAATAATAATAATTAGTAATATTATTATAATTATTTTGGCATTGTTGTTTTTATTATACATATTAATTATAGTTAGTTTATATTAATATTTATTAGTATTATTTAATATATTATTTTTAAAATTATTATAATTCTTTTAATAATTGTTATTATTATAGTATTTTAATTATTAATTTTTTATTTTACTTATTATCATTAGCTAATAATTATAATAATTATTACTATTTTTATATTTATTATGATTAATATTGTTAGCTTAATAAATATAGTTATGCATACTTAATTATTAATACTAATAATAACAATTACTCCCTCCGTCCCGGCATTTATGGCCTAGTTTGGCTTGACACGGTGACTAAGAAAAGGAAAGTTAGGGATGAAAAGGTGGTGTCCCACATAATTAGTGAAATTTTATAAAATATTTAAATTTTGTTAATAAAGTAGTTTATAGGTTCATAAAGTACTTTATAGGTGCAATAAAGTACTTTATAGGTTCAATAAAGTGATTATAGGTAGGTTGTAGGAAGAAAGAGAGTGAATAGTGTAGAAAGTAGGTAATGATGATAGATGATTAAGAAATTTAATTAGATTCTAATTTAGTCCAAAAAAGGAAACATGTCATCAATACCGGGACACCCAAAAAAGAAAACAGGCCATCAATAGCGGGACAGAGGGAGTATTTATTACTATTTTGGAAAAAAATTTGCTTACCTAAAGCGGCAGGAGGGTTGCCCCAACATCATCAACATGTATCTTTGGAATAAAACAACTATCATCAAACAATTTTGGTGTGTGGAGAATAAAAAGGAGAAGGTATGAGTAATGTGGATTCATGGGTTTTATATAAAAGGACAAGACATTATCACCATGAAGATGCCAGCACAAGCTTCATGGGTGATAAGGAAGATTCTGGCGGCAAGGGAGATATTTGCAACTTCAAGTCAGAGATTGGATCTCCTCAAAGATCAAAAATTGACCATTCGTAAGCTTTATAAGGAGTTTCAAAGGCCAACGCAACAAGTTCCATAGAGGAGAGCATGGACCTTTCCATCTCCATGACTGTTCTATTCTTCCTCTCTGACACTCCATTTTGTTGTGGTGTGTAGGCTACCGTTAGTTGATGCTCCATGCCTTCATCTTCACAAAACTTGTCGAATTCTCTAGAATTATATTCGGTACCGCGATCACTTCTCAGCTTCTTGATTTTGTGACCACTTTGTTTCTCCACAAAGTTCTTGAATCTCTTGAAGATTCTAAAGACTTCTGATTTTTCTTGAAGGAAATATACCCACGTCATTCTAGAATAATCATCAATAAAGAGGATGAAGTACTTGTTTTGATTTACCGAAGGCGTCCTCATTGGCCCACAGACGTCGGTATGGACAAGTTCCAATATTTCCTTCGCTCGCCATGTTTTCTCCTTTGGAAATGGTTGTCTGTGCTGCTTTCCCAACATGCATCCTTCACAGAAGTGATCTCTTTTGTTGAGAAGAGGGAGGTCTCTCATCATATTTTTATGATGAAGTAGCCTCAAGGCATTGAGATTAAAATGCCCAAATCTTCGATGCTAGAGACTTGTATCATCGAGTTGAGCCACCATTGCATTTTGTGGATATCGCCAGAAAATGGGAAAATTTCTATTTTTCCCATTTTTACTTCTACAATTTCTTGATTATTTTTTATGTCATAAATTCGACAATAATCTCTTTCAAAATGAAGGGCATATCCATTTTCCATCATTTGGCCTACACTTAGTAGATTTTGTGCAAGACGTGGTACGAGGAGAACATCTTTTATAAATCGCGTACCTTTCTTAGTTTCTATAGCAATGGTACCTTTTCCTTTTGTCTCCACTAGCTCTCTGTTCCCCATCTTGACCTTTGTTGTGATGGAATCATCGAGCTCGTGAAAGATGTTTTCGTTGGATGTCATGTGGTTGCTGCATCCGCTATCGATGTACCACTCGTCGTCTTTCACTTCTGTTGCAGAGTGACATGCATAGAATAGA
Organism: Schizonepeta tenuifolia; assembly: GCA_029490685.1. Lineage (NCBI taxonomy): Eukaryota > Viridiplantae > Streptophyta > Magnoliopsida > Lamiales > Lamiaceae > Schizonepeta > Schizonepeta tenuifolia. Next base: position 49,028,763 of record CM055958.1, on the reverse strand, counting down.
TGTTCTTTCTCCTTTTGATCTTCAGAATAATTGGCCTGATGGTTCTTTGTATCTCTGCAATCCTTTTCTGCATGCCCGAACCTCTTGCAGTTTTTACATTGTGGCTTTCCTCGATGATACCAGTCCTTCTCCATATGATTTGTCTTCTTGCAAATCCCGCATGATGGAAAGTTGCGCTTGCTCTCTTTATTGTTGTAGCTTCATTCCTTCATGTGATTCTTGTAGTTTCCACCATTTCTTTTGACGTTGAGTTTAGATTGGAAGGCGCTTTCAAGTGAGCTTTCATGTCGCCTACTCAATCTTTGCTCGTGAGCTTCAAGTGAACCCATGAGCTCCGCAACGGACATTGTCGACAAATCTTTCGATTCTTCAATGGCCGCTACTATTGGATCATACTTCTCGGTGAGGCTGATTAAGACCTTTTGTATGATCCTTTCATCAAAGATCTTTTCTCCGTGAGATCTCATTTGATTGACTATTTCCATTATTCTTGAGAAATAGTCTTTTGTAGCCTCAAAATCTTTCATTTTTAGATTCTCAAGTTCGCGCCTTAAACTTTGTAGTTTAATGGTTCGAACTTTAGTATTTCCTTGGAACTCCTCCTTAAGGATATTCCAAGCTTCTTTCGTCGTAGTAGCTTGAATAATTCTAGCCATGATGGAATCACTAACTGATTGTTGAAGAAGATAAAGAGCTTTAGCATTTTGTTGCTTTAATTTCTTGCGTACCTCGGACGATGATGCCTCTTTGCTTTCTCCTTTAGGCGTGATTTCTCCTTCTTCAGGCATAGTGATTCCTTCTTCAACAACATCCCAAAGATCCTGAGATTCAAGGCAAGTCTTCATACGAACACTCCAATAGTCGTAGTTTTGTCCATTGAATATTGGAGTCGATATTGAGAGACTTGATGTTGCCATGACGCCCGCTTATGATCGAACAGGCTCTGATGCCACTTGTTAGAAAATGAAGGTGATTATATTGTGATTTGTGTGTGGTGGGTGATTTTGATGAAGTGGTGAAGATGAATATTGTAAGTGTAGTGTGTTGAATATAGAGATGAATTTTGGAATGGAGCTCTTGTCTCCTAGAAGGCTATAGAGAGTAACTTGTTAGAAAGCTTAACTTGATTGCTTGATTTGCTCTTGGCTTTTTGGCTTTTGGCTTATGGCTTACATTACAAATGATACAAAGCTCATATTTATACTTGTGAAGAGAATTCTCTAGATTTCATATGAATCTAGAATTCTCTACTACTTTACTAGATTAATAATTCTCTAGAGTATTCTAGAATATATCTATATAAATATCTTATTTGAATATTCTAGAATACTTCTTATCTAGAATATTTCAAGATCTACCTAAAGACTTATAGATTTCTCTAAAATATTCTTGTTTTATATCTATTTAGATAATTTTAGATAAATGCTTCACCTTTCAATAGTATCAATTTAGAAAAGTGAACAATTTTAAATCTTAAATATACGCCGGAGTGCATTTCATGCAATTGGCCATTGTTGCCAACAAACTTCAGCCAATTAATTCTTTAGATTACCAAAATAGGATCTCTCTATTCTTGTTTTTTCCCTCGTAGCCATAGAATTGGATGCAAACGCCGCCTTGTTGATTTGGTCATTTGAATTTTGTCGGAGCTTAATTAATATGAAAGAGAGAAAAGATAGAGACGAAGAAAGAGGAAGAAGAAGAAGTAGGAGGAGAGCATACTATGGCGAGGGTGGTGGCGACGGTGGTACTTGGCGGAGGTGGCGGCGGCAACTGGTGGTGAAAGGAGAAAGAGAAGAGCTAGGGAGATAGTGATAGCAATCTAAGAGCACTCCCAGCTAAATTCTTAAATATTTGCTCTTAAATTAGCTCATGATCAAGTTTCCCCTATATTATTTATAGTCCCTAATTTACAAACGTATACAGTAGATTTCCTATTTTCATTAATTATCCTATAAAAATTGTGGGCCCAACTAAATTTGTGAGATATGAGAAATTTAGCGAGGTGTAAATTTGAGAAAAAAATATAGGGAGGTGTAAATAATTTTGTGGGGCCTACCTTATTTGGGAGATCTGTTGGAGGGGCATTTTAGCACACTTTTCATAATTTTAACTTAAATTTTGAGTGATCTGTTGTGAGTGCTCTAACGAGAGTAGGAGAGGGGATGATATGTGTTGAATTACTTTTACCAAAAATAGCCCTGCTCCTTTGTTTTTAAATCCATGTCAAAATTTTAGATTTAATCCTAGCCATATATTCTTAACAAATGAATAGTTAGGATTTGTTTGTATTTCTCATATAAGAGATGATTCTCATTAGATCCACACCTTATATATATAACACATTTGTGATTCTCTTAAAAAAAAAAAAATTACATCAAGAAAACTTGTTGAGTACTAGAAAGATTAATAGTTGACTCATGAGCTTAAAATGGAGTAAATAGTAAGAGACAAAATCTTCATCTCAAACTAGGACGGCTTTTGCGGAACGGAACCTACTTAATTAGTAGTAGTAATTCCAAAGATAATAATTAGCTATAACTCTCCAACTCAAAACTTCACTTTCACTAATATAATGCTTACACCCAACAGTCTTATATTTATATGCCCTTTCGTTTCGTCCGCATAATATAAGTTGCAGAAACCCTTCAATAAAAAGAAAAAAGAAAAAAGAAAAGAGAAACCATGGCATCCGAAGAGCAAAATTGCAGTCGGCAAAAAAGATGGAGTCTCGAAGGAATGACAGCGCTTGTCACTGGTGGCACCAAAGGAATTGGGTAATATTTTCTTATTGTAACTCAAAATTAAATTGCCTGTATATATATGTGGTTATATAATTCGTTTTTGTGTGTTTGTGTGTGTGAAATTATATATAGATATGCCATTGTTGAAGAGCTGGCAGGATTTGGAGCGAAGATTTATACATGTTCAAGAAATGGGTCTGAGCTTAATGAAAGGCTGAAAGAATGGGAAATCAAAGGGTTTAAGGTGAAGGGTTTTGCCTGTGATTTGTCTTCAAGAACTCAAAGAGAAGATCTAATCAAAAATGTCTCTTCAGAATTTGATGGAAAGCTCAATATATTAGTAAGTTACAAATTTTTCCCTTTTTTATTTTTTGGAATTCCTTGTGTGCATTATTTACATGCATATATTGAAAGTTTAATAGTCAGATATAATTCAATCATTCAAAACATAAACGGATTTAAATTGGTACGAGTACAATTGGAAATTTGTTGTCATAGTGTAGTTCACATATGCATGTCATTATGTCAAAAGTGTTTTTTAGGATAAACATATATATATATTCAACTAGAAAATATAAGCTTGACTAAATTTAACAAAATTGCAATGGAAAAATTACGATTGACTTCCGCTAGAGAAGAACTGATCGAGTGAAACCCTAGCTAACACAAGTTAAAAATATTGTTTTTTTTTTTTTTTCATTAATTTAGTGGAGTTGGAGAGGGAGGAACGGTGTGAATCGAACACCAGACATCGCTCTTAATTTACACAGATGAGGTCCACCGCTTTGGTATTTCCAGAGGAGACTCCAAGACAAAATTATTAAGACGTCAAAATATGACAAAATTAATTATCTAGGCGGTTCAAAAGAGATTATGAAAATTAAAGTTCGAAGTATGAAATTTTTAATTTCTTGGACACAAATGAAAAAGAAAATTAATTGGTAGATGACATATGCACTAGTTTTTTTTTAATTGAGGGCTTGTGTATCCTATATAGACAAAAATAGGTGACTATTTTTTTTTTTTTTTTGAAAGGACAAAAATAGGTGACATATTGGGTTGTTGTTCTACCTATAATTCGGTTCGCTGCCTCGTCCCCATTTTGTTTCGTAGTCATAGATTAAATAACCTTTCAACAATAATTCACACGCAAACGCAGAGTCTTGGACCACCTAGTTCTATATTTGATGCTGCCCCTCCAAATCACTGCACAATCATCACAATCTTGATTATGTCAATACATGTGAGAATCTTATTATGTGATTAATTGATGATTAACATAAAATATATATGACGATAATATCAAGGTTTCTTTTGTCGAGCTTTACTTTCTTGTCTCTGTGTGTATGCTAGTATAAAGTAGTACAATATATATAATATTGTAAAAAAATTCTAATAAATCTTTATTATATATGGCCGGCTGGTCTTATTGAATATGGAATGATCGGCAGACGTAAAGGTCGTTACGGATAAACAATAGCCTGATTCACCTGTGAGTGTGGGTTTGTGTGTTTACATTGATATTTTCAAATTTATGACATCATCCTACTGTAAAATCTCTATTAAGGAATACTTTTAGAACTGCAGAAAAATATAATAAAATAGGAGGTTATTCTATTCCTAAATAGAGTTCGAAGACGAATTTTTCATTCTTTTCTAATTTTAATTACATGAACAATAATTAAATATTATAATTACTTAATACATGTATTGTATAACTATAATATATTATATGCAAATACATGTATTGATTTATTTCACCTAGAATATGTAAAGTCTATGACTTAAAAGTATGCATTTAACTTGTTCGACAAGTTGGAAATATTTTGGGTTCAACAAGAAGGTGGTCATATGAACGAATTATTGAAGACACAGAACTTTAAGATATGGTTACAACAAAAAAATTGAAGTCATTGTCACAAGCAACTTTAGAAGAGTATTTTAAATCAATCTTAATCTATTGTAAGTGTGTTCCTAAATGGAGGTGTATTTCTTTAATATGAAACCAAAAAAATTTGAATTATGATAAATATAGATTTTATTTATATTTTTAACTGGTCCCAAGTTATAATCATAAAAATATATGACAAATGAGAGTTTATTCATAAATAAAATATTTCTTTCTGAAGGTTCTACTGTGTTAACTTATTTACTATCAAGCAATAAAAAAAAATATATTTTAATTGGTAGTCCCGCATATCTGTGAAAGAGCCTCTTTAATTAATTAAACAATATGAGCAATATTAATCATGATCGAGTAGGTGCGAGAGCACAAACTGAAATTAATAAAGTTTTGTAGAAAGTGAAAGTTAGATGTTAATTAAATCATAAAACATTACAAAAAGACTAATTAAAAAAATCAATATACAAAAATATGGATTAATACAGGAATATTATACAAGAATTTCTGTTAGATCACATTTAGATATATACAGTCGAAGATGACAAGATCCTTTGAGTCATGAATTTCATCAGAAATAGGAAATGAATGCATATATGCATAATTAATTTTTAATTTGTCCCTGAATTTTTTAATTTGTGGTGGGGTAAAATCAAAGATAATTTACATATAATTAGGGGGAAAATTATCGAGCATTTGGAATGAATCCATAATTTGTCCAACATTTTGATGTCTCACTCGCATCCATATTTGGCTTTTTTTCTTTTCATGTTTTAATTTTTTGTTCAATTGTATTTGATTTTGAATGTTAGGTAATAATTGAACATTGAAGTAGATAAAATATAATAATTAAGGAGGGTTCTAGTAATGAACTTTAATGATACAAATAATTATAATATAATATAGATAAACAACGCTGCAACAAGTTTACTGAAGCATGCGTCGGAGCATAGCGGTGAGGAGTACGATCGAATCATGACGACCAACTTAGAATCCCCGTATCATATGTGCCAGCTGGCATACCCTCTCCTCCAAGCAGCAGCCTCCCCTAACATCGTTTTCATTTCCTCTGTGGCTGGTGGCATCGCGCTCCCTGCTATGTCTGCCTATGCTGCTTCCAAAGGTGAATATATAATCTATAATTAATTCATTCTCATCACTTACTTATGTATAATTATATAGACTACTATTATTGTTGATTTCTTTTCTTCTTTTTTTTAATTATTTTTCAGGTGCAATAAATCAACTAACAAAGAGTTTGGCGTGCGAGTGGGCTAAGGACAATATCCGTGTCAACGCCGTGGCACCGTTTGGTGTTAGAACTAACCTCATTAAACCAGTACGTACAGTACGAGATTAATTTTGATTTAAATAGTTAATTAGACAATATTATTGATATGATATGATGTTGATTGTATATTTTGATTAATAGGAGGAGGTGGAAATGTCGATACTGGGGATGTTCGGGCCGTTGATGGTGCGAACGCATGTGAGGAGAATAGCAGAAGCAGATGAAATCTCGCCGTTGGTTGCATTTCTGTGCCTTCCTGCTGCTTCTTACATTACTGGCCAGGTTATTTATGTTGACGGAGGCTTTACAGCAGGAGCCTACTAACTATCCATCCATCTACTATTATTTTTATATTACTATATTTCTGCTTTCATATTTAATTTCTGCATCTTAATTAATTAATGCATGCATCCTTAATTATATTCTATGCAAATGGCATGTATAACCAACATTGCGAAACTCTTCGATTATTATTATTATTATTATTATTGGATTGCACATGGGTGTTGCAAATTTTTAAGTACCATTCCTACCGAAACCACTCCATATATATATAGGGTATGGATTTGATGAGAACCATCTCTTATATGAGAAATAAGAATCAATCAATCACTTATTTGTTAAGATTGTGTGGCTAGAATTAAATCTAAAATTTGAGATGGATTCAAAAATAAAAGATGAAAGACTATTTTAGAAAAGAAAAAATCAACACTCATCTCCTTCTCCCTCTCTCGTCGATCCGTGTTTCTCTTCACCTATCTTGTCTTTCTCTCTTCATCACCTCTACCACCCACCATCTTCGCCGCCATATGCGGACACCAACATCACCACCAGTCCACCACCACCGTCAGCTACTGCAACCACTGTATTTTTTTTCCCTGCTCTCTCTCTCTCTCCCCACTTGTGTACACTGCCGTCGCCACCAGCACCACTGAGTGGTAGTGATGCTTAGAGAATGTGAGCTTTAAGAAAACAAAGGGGAAATTGCTCTGCTCCAACTGTAAAAATTTCATCTTTGTTGTTTATTTTTTGATTTTGCAATGCCACCATATACAGAGATTTTCGAAATATTGTTGATTTATTTTTGTGGATCTTGGCTTACAATTATGAGTAGGAATCAGATTCGTTCTTTGAATTTGCTTTTGTTCCATTTTAATTTAGCTTCATCATACTTTCTTGAAATTGCAGAGCTCCTAACTTTTGAATTCATATTTGGTTGTGTTTATGGCTTTTTAGTGTTACAAAAATGGTTTATTTGTTGGTTTGATTATATTAAAATTAAACCTTGAAGAATAGGAATTCACCGTGAATACACTCAATCGAATGCACCTGATAAAGTTTTGGGAATTAATTCATCAACCTTGCACACCTAATTCATCAATTTCGTACATCTAATGCATCACGTACGACACAACAAAAAATACACAATGTAATGCATAAATTAAAATAATCTAATACACAAGTACTTTATATGTAATTCATTAATTGTCATAATGGATATTTTCCTATTTTGTGCATTTACAGTTTCATATTGATGCATCATTTAAATCATGTTAATGCATCTTAAAATTGTGACCAAAACGTCAAGTAACAAATACGGTCATTGTGAAATATAAGCATACAATTTCCCGTACTTTTCTATTAATTATTAATTTTTCCAACTTTTTTTTGGGATATATATTATTAGCACTGCAATTTTTATTTTGTTTTGTGTTATAATTTTTTTTAGTTTTCTAATGTTTTCGATTGAAGTTTATAATTTTCCAATTGCAAATGAACATTTTTTTAGTAAAAAACATCTGTCATGGAGTTTAGACATATAAATGCTTTTTCTTTTCACTAAAATTTACAGTTTCTCTTACCAGTTGGTTGAAATAAAATCTTTATGTAACCAAAAAAAAAAATTTACAGTTTCAAATATAATATTCGAAATACATAAATTAAAACAATGTAATGCATAAATATTATACACATAATGCATTAATTGTGGTGATGGATGTTTCTCTGTTATGTGCATTTAAAATTTCATATTGATGCTTTAATTGAATAAGTATACCCTTTATAAATATTGTTTATTCTTTATAAACCATAAATGAGGTGTAAAAAATAATATTTGATCCAAATTAACAAAAAAGTTCCATGCATTAGATATGTGATATTGATGCATCGCATTACAGTAATCAATGCATCATTTTACACTACTTTATGCATCTCATTTTTGCACTGAACAAAACAATGAAAATTACCATATTAACCTTACTTAAGTTCAAAAGAAGCGGGATTGACCAAAAATACAGGTTTGACCAATTGACTATGAGATTAAATCACATCCATAGATCTTATAGAATGGATGGTTTGGATTGGTTCCTAGTTCTCATATAAAAGAGAGTTCATATATGATCTTTTCTCTATATATGTATATAGGGAAGTGATCAAATAAGAACCTAATTCTTAGGTAAAAACTAGGAACCAATTAAAACCTCTTATTTTTTTTTTTATCAACGGTTTTAATTTAATGGATTATTTCTTACTAATGTTATTTATTTTTAATAGCAAAAGGTCACGAGAGGAAATCCTACTAATATAAAACCGATAATACCATTAATTAAGGGATCTCTTTTGTCTTTTAGACTAATTAAATTAAATTGTTTTACCTCTCTATTTTTTAATTAATTATGCGTGTAAGTTTTGTCTTTTTATTAGGATTTTTAAGGACCTCGTAAATTTTTCATTTATTTTTTTTTTCCTATATCACTTTTATGTTAAGTGATTTCTTTTCATTCAATTTCTTCATTGCTTAATTTGATTAGTACGCATGTTTATTTTCTATTTCCATTGATATTTATATTTTTTATTTCTTATTATCAATCAAAGAAATGCTTATTTGTATATATTTTGATGTTTTTTTTTTGTAATTTTTTATTTGCTTGTTATCAATAGTAGAGATGCTCATTAATTTTTATTTTTATTATGTTTATAGTTTTGATTTGCTTATCATTACAGATACGCTTAATTATGTTTGCTTCTATTTTTCTATTTTAAATTTTATTGCTTATTATCGACTCTAGAGATGCTTATTTATATTTATTATGTTGATTTCTTTTTAATTTTTTATTTGCTTATTATTAATTTTAGAGATGCTTATTTATTTTTATTTGTTACTTTTTATTAGTTTTTGTTTTCTTATTATTAATTGGAGAGATGGTCATTTATGTTTCTTTTGTTGCTTATTATCATAGCCAATTAGCATTCATATTTCTATTTCAAATTATTGTTTATCTTGATGTTATCTTAATACTTATTACTCTTTGGGCTATTGCTTATATTGATGTTACATATTGCTTAATATTATTCTCTCGTTTATTGCTTATGCTGCGACATCAGAATGCTTATATTAATTTTTGGATTATTGCTTATATTGATGTCATCTTATGCTTATTATTCTTTTACTTATTGCTTATATAAAGTTATTGTAATGCTTATCAAAATTTATTTATGTTTTACTATTAAAATTTTTATTATTAATGACATGAATATTAGCTGCAATGTTTTTAATAAAAAAGTTGAGCAATATTAGAATTACATATTAATTAAATTAGAAACGTAAACTCTCACCTTCAGCGATACTTAAATTTTGCGGATTGTGTGAGCCAACATTAGTGATTTACTTAGTGGCCTTATACGATCAAATGTAATAATATATATTAATATTTTAAAAAGTAATGATTTCGGACACACTGTGGTCAGTTACACGGGCTAAAAATGGTAATATAGGTTTTGAAAATTGAAATATACTCTAATTGGAAAGCATAAACCCTAGGGAGCAATGTGATTATTTTCATTTTTACAGTTAACTTTCCTTTTTCTCACGCGTGTCGTTGTCCACAGTATGTCCGAATATTATTACTCTTTTTTAAATTTGCCACTTTAATTAAGATTAAATCTCAACCCTTTATCTTGACTAAATCATCATTTAATATTGGATCCTAGTTTCTATTTCCTACCAGAATTGCTATATATATATATATACCCATGATCAAAGGGTCCTTAAAGTGAGAAAAATGAATTAATCTCCAGCATTGATTATATTTACATGGAGGTCAAGATTTGGTCTGGTCAAAGCGGGTCAAATCCGGATCAACCTGGTGACTTTTTTTTCGATTTTTTTTAAGAGTCAGCTCAAATGCACCACTTCGCATACTCGGATGCACCACACTATATGGCAAGATGCATCACTAAGTGCATTCAGATTTTTGATTTTTTTTTTTGACTTTTTTTTACGGTCAATTCATATGCACCACATCGTGTATTCATATGCACCACACTATATAACGAGATGCACCATTAAATGCATTGAGATGCACTAGTTTTGTTTTCGCTTTTTTGTTTTTTTTTTTTTTTTGTAAAACACTGTGCATCTAGTTACTCCGTGTGGTGCATCTGGTTACACATAGTGGTGCATGTCCGATTTTTTTTTTTCAGTTTTTTTTTACAGATGTTTTTTCCAGGCTCTGTCTTCGGCTCCTATTTTACGGCTCCGCCTTCGCTCCAATTACTAATATAAGGATAATCGTCGGGCAACAATTTAATTTTTTTCGGCTCGCTCCGAGACTTTCGGCTCCCCTCGCTCGAATTTTGACCAAAGAAGAAGCGGCAAACTAAAAAACGAAGAGGCAAACAAAAAAATGAGGGAAAATAAATCTGAAAATTTTTAAAAAATATATCGAAAAAAAAGAAATAAAAAGCCTGAAAATCTAATGCATCTCAATGCATGGTGCATCTCGTTATATAGTATGGTGCATCCGAATATATGAAGTGGTGCATATAAGGTGATCGTTAAAAAAAATAGAAAAAAAAAGTCAACGGATTGACCTGGGTTTGACCCGCTTTGGCCAGACCAAATCTTGACCCTCCATCACCTATAGATCTATGGTAGAGATTCATTCTCGTTTCTTAGGATATGATCTATTCTCATATGATCTATCTCCTATAGACATATATATATATATATATATATATATATATATATATAAGGATCAATCGGGTACGGCGGGCACGAATATTGGATATACATGTCCGTACACGTGAGCCAAACCCATACCTGCCACCCAACCCGCCACCTGTAACGGGTACTTTCCTCCACCCACACCCGCCACCCGTCGGGTACCTGTCTACCCGCCACCCGCGGGTATCCATCAACTCGTCACCTGCGGATATCCACCAACACGCCATCCGTTGGGTACCTGCCACCGGTGAACCGGAATTTAATTAAATAAATGACAATTTAACACAAATAAAAGATTAACCACCAAAGTTCAAATCCATAAAATATAAAATTCAAAAATAAGATTAATAGTAATTATAAATTTACCTTCAAATTGGTTTCGAAGTCAATCTTGACAACACATTAATGCTTCTAATAGCTTTGGTGTGAGACGACTGCGATGTTCACTTAGAATCCTTCTGCTAGTGCTAAAAGCTGATTCTGAAGCCACTGTACTTATTGGGATAGCAAAGATATCACGAGCTATGAGGCGAAGTGTAGGATATTGTGTCCCAGTCACTTTCCACCAACGAAGTATAGCAAAATTTTCATCAACACAAGGCATATTTTCCGCTTCCAAATAACGATCTAACTCATTTTTTGATCTCATAGCACTATGACTCTTCTTTCTTCTAGTAATTGATTTGAATATTGTCAACACTTCAGAAGAGTTTTTCGAACTTCCAACAACACCAGATGAAGAGGTCTCACTCACACACCCTTGCTCACTTTGAGATTGGTATTGATCCATCAATCTAACTAGCGTCTTTTGACTCTCATTAACATGCGACTCAGCATTATCATGACCAAACAGACAAATATAACAAGCTTCCAAAAGATCAAGCTTGCCTTGAGGGTCAAGAATAACAGCAATAGCCATCAAACCATGAATCCCACTCCAATATTTATCAAATTTAGTAATCATGGCAGCACACATCTCTTGAATTATGCAAATCTTACTTTGACACCATGCATTCATTTTTTATTTCACCTCACATATTTTTGGGAAAAAAGTATTGGCTGTCACATACTTTGTCCCAGAAAATAGTTTAGTGAGTTCATTAAACACACTTAATCTTTCACAAACATAAGAAGTAAAATTCCAATCTTCAATACTTGGGCAACAAATAAAGTTCTTGTAAAGTTGTTCCAAACGATCAAAAATCTTTTTATATGGCAAAGCAACACTAAGCATGTCATAGGTTGAATTCCATCTAGTTTTGCAAACAAGACATAATGTCTTAGTCAATTCAACCTTTTGTTGTTGTGCAGTTTTCTCAAATTTCTCATACCTCTTTGGTGTAGCAATTCAATAAGCACAACTATCACAAATATTTTCAATAGACTTTTGCTATGACCTCTAATCCATCCCTCACAAACAAGTTGAGAATATGTGTACAACAACGCATGTGTAGAACCTCCCACCCAACAAAAGATTAGATGTCCCAATCTTGTTTTTCATGTACTCAACCATTTTATCATTTGTAGAACAATTATCAAGAGTGAAAGTTGATACCTTGCAATCAAGATCCCAACTGTGAAGGCTTTTATACAATGCTTCAGCCAAAACTTCTACTGTATGAGGGAACGACAAAGCTGCAAAACAAAATAATGAAAGTTCATAATAATGCATCAGAGATTCATAGATAATTTGAGAAAGAATAAATTAGGAAATCACCTCAAGATAGTGCTTCTAGGCTTCCAAGACTCATCAACAAAATGACAAGTGATTGCCATGTATCCTCGTTTTTTATTATCGGCTGTCCAAAGATTAGTCGTAATCGCAACCCGACCATTGTTCTTTTGCAAGTAATTGAGAGCTCTCTTTTTCTCTTCCTCAAAATGATCTAATATATCTTTTCTAATCGTGTTTCGAGTAATCATTTTGAACAAAGGTTGCAGTGCACTAACAAAGTTACGAAATCCAACATGATCAACAATAGACAATGGATACTCATGAAGGATAATCATCGAATAGAGTGCTTTCTTTGCAATTTCTGGATCAAGACATAATTTTCAACTGAAACTTGCCCCTTCTCACTAGCTGCAAACCTCAAACTAGATGCACTTTCCCACCTTCTCTTTTTTTGTAAATGCAAGTTTTCAAATGACTAGACAAATGAGACGTACCATTTTTCGTTTCACCTGATAGAAACTTGCCACAATGGAGGCACTTGGCCTTCCAAGCTCCATTCACTTTCCTCCTTACGAAATCCTCCCAAATTGGTGAAGGCAGCTTCCTCTTTACTCTACAATCTTCTTTTGGCTCTGACATTTCCTCCTCATTTTCACCTTCTACATGCTCACTCTCCCCTTCATTCTTTTCTTCAGTTTCCTACTCATTTCATGGAGTATGAGCTAAAACTTGTAAGGTAGGGGGTTGTGAGGTAGAGGACCTAGGGATGCTGTTGTTGCTTCTTGGAGTGGACATTGGCTGCTGCTGCTATGAAAATTTCTGAAATTGCACAGTACAAGAAAAAAAAGTTTACTGATAAGTAGGAGATTAAGAATTAAATGCTTACTTTATTTTAGTACTCGATTATAAGATGTTCATGCAAGTAAAACGTAAACTGTAATCAGAATTGAGCTATACACAATCATCAACATAATTCTTATACGTGAGATACAAGGCTATATCAAAGCTCATCTAAGTTGAGTAGTCCCCACATTTTAAATCACTTGCATCTCACTTAACTATCAAATTTTCATTAAAATCTATTTTCAATCTCATCAACATCATTTTCTGATAATGGAACTCTGTATCCCACTAGCTAATTTTACAATTCCAACCCCCAACACCATGTTAATCCCAAATCTGCTCCAATACTTATTATATATGGTACCACTTATGTCTGGAAACTAATAAAATGAATTGAAGTCCATTTCCTTGAAGTTCATACAAATAATTAATACTACTAAGCTTTTGTATTACGGATTTGCATGTGTTAAGTGTCGGTTGTCAATTCTAGCACGATAAATTAAACTGATAATATAATACAATTATTATATCCTACTAGCTAATTTTACAATTCCATCTCATTTTTCTTTTGAGAAGCGCATACCTTAAACGGCGGCGAAGTTCCAGCAAGTGGAGACAGCAGTGCAGCGGCTGGTGAGATGAGGTAGCAACGCAGCAATGACGCGGCGGGGGCGCTAATAAGCCCTGTCGCGCGAGAGAGAGAGATAGGCGTATGAGAGAGATGCGCGAGAGAGAATGAGAGATGCACAGAAGAGAAGAAGAGAATTACCTTGCTTAAGTATGGTGGCGACGACGGTCGGTTGTGGAGAAGAGCAGCAAATAGGGATGGAGAGAATAGAAATTGATGAATGATGAGAGACAGAGAGAGACGGAGCAGGCGAGCAGCAGTCACTAGGGTTTGTTAAATTATTATATCATGATTTATGTATGAAGGGTATTGTCGTATTGGTTGGGTAATTGGGTTAGATTAGGCTTTTTTTAATAATAAGTTATAAGTTAGCATTAGGTTTGGGTGGGCTTTTTTGGAGTTGGACCAAATATATTTAATTTATATTAAATAATATTTGGGCTAAATATATATTACATACATTATATAATAGTCGGGTAGTAGTCGGGTATTTCGTGGATATTTCGCGGGTATTTTTTGCGGGTACGGATAGTAACTATCCATACCCGTACCCGCGAAGTAAATGGATAGTATTTTCTAACCATGAAGCTATCCATGGATATCAAATGCCCCTCAAACCCGCACCTATTAGGGTCGGGTACCCGCGGGTATCGGGTACCTGAGGGTAAATTGCAATCCCTATCCTCAAACCCGCACCTATTAGGGTCGAGTATCCGCGGGTATCGGATACCCGCGGGTAAATTGTCATCCCTATATATATATATATATATATAGACATTGTTTGACTTCGAATGAGTTCAGAATTGTTATGACTTATGACTATGTACTGAAATAGCATGGGTTAATAAACCAGTCCAGTTTGTTTACATTTAACAATCTGAACCCAAATTGTGCAGCAAAAATAAATAAATACTAGCATAAGATTGTGTTATTTACTAGTATATAGAGTCACAAGAAGCAAAATAAGAATCATGGGCTGGATAGTTACAGTTTAGGATAGCCAATGTCTTATCAGGGGAAGAGGCAGACATTTTTTTCGATGGATAAAGGATGCTTAGTTGCCGACACCAACAAAGCAAGTGTTTTTATTTACGTGGGAATTTTGGGGCTGCCCCCCAAATGGGATTTATCGATTAAAAGTGAAGACAAATATGTCGCGTATTGTTGTTGCTTTTGTAGTTCACAAAGCCATTCAAAATTAATTAAAGGGAACCTTTCCAGGTAAAATGAGAGGTCTACAGTTCGATCCTCACCAAGGGGCAAGGGGTCGTCTTTCCAACTTAATCGCTTTCCTTTGATTTTTACTTTTAAAAAAAATAACAATAAGTTTATGTGCATGAATCGGAAAAAAGATTTAAACAGACAGTAGTGCTAGTCAATTAATTAACAGGAGACATTGACGAGTTCAAAATAAAAATCAATTCTGACAATCTATGTTGAGCTAATATACATATGTTAATCAACAAAAAACAGCAGATTTCCAAGTCTCACCAACATCGTCCAGGCAGTTATGACAGGCTTAGATGCCAGTGGAGATAGGCACGGCATCTTTTTGAAGTTGCATCAACGGCCAAAATATATCCAGCCGATGGAAGCTTCCTGAGGTCTGCAAACGAGACTCGGCTGTTTATTAAACTATGCAGACGAGAAATGCATGAAAAGTACGTAATTAAGCAAACATCAGAGGTTTCTTCCCGCAAAAAAAAAAAAAGTCATAGGTCTCTCTATGTTACGACTCAGATCAACCCTGCAACTGTCTATGACCAACTTGAATGCAGCAATGAAACGTGGTTCTTGTTAGGACATATAGGAGTTTGTAATTGAAAAGTTTGGATTTTGACATCTCAATCATCTATAATCATTCTATAATGACTAATATATGTCACTTTGAGACTAATGTTCTCTGGCATGAGATTGATGGACAAATAATCATTTTGTGGTCCATTACCAATCAAAATATCATATTCGAGAGTGCAACTTATATGTTTATACGAAAGCAATACCTCAACAATGAAGCGGGCCCATGATGAATTCTCACTGGTTTTGTCCATCACGCCTTTGAGGATAGTTAATTTTAAACGATGAATCACATCAGCAATTTCTAGAAAGCGATCGTGATCAGTGCAGATCATCTGGTTCAAGACAAGACATCATCAGGAAGCTGTCAGATTTCGACAGCATAGATCACAATGGCATTGAAGCAGGACAAGATCTTGCTTTTGTTACCTTCTAAACAAGCACAAGCATAGGAAAGCTATAAGATAGGCATATACCTCGATAAGCATGTGTCTAGGATGGTCTAGATCTTTCACAATTATGGGGCAAGAATGTTGCTCCCTTCCTAGCTCCACAGCCCAGCTTGTCCCATCTTGATGGCTAAACTGGACTTCAGTTGTTTTTGTCGTACTTTCATCAACTTCCTGAAACCAAAGTTGAACATTAAATTCTCCAAATGCCATTCCCGAGAACACTGTGGAGAAGGACATAACTATTTCCCAAACACGCATGAGTTTTGTAGGAAGGGGTGCATGTAGGTTTTGAATGTCCAACCCTGTGGAACAACAAGCATAGGTTTCACAAGATTCGTACCTCTTCGAAAATTGGCTGCCTCAACTTATCAGCCTGATTGGTCACATTTTTTAAAAAGAGCATCTGCTTTATGGTCTTATCCAGGAGTCCGTCGATGCTACACTGCATTCAAAATAGGACACAGGTTAGCAATTATTTGAAAGATGGACTGATGGAGGAAAGGAGTATCGAGGAAGGAAACAGCACTTGCCTTTTCACTGTTTGGTACAAGCCCCCTTAGCTCCTTGATCCGGTCTTGAATCAACTGCCTATCCCGTGGTCGAGGCCTTTGATTATCACCACTGCGTGGCCTTTTCTTGCTGGTATTTGATAATCTTGATAATTTTCCTCGGTTCAGGGAATCATGTCTTTTTCTTGGTTGCTGCTTATCAGACAGTGAACTGATCTGGCTTTCTACTGAAGATACTGGAGCGGAGAAATTAGACGTGGTATGTAAAGGAACTTGATCTTCTTTCACTGAAGCACTGCATTTGGATTGACCATGACTTCTGGAAAAACCACAAGAGGACATATTTACTGAAGTAACATTGGACTTGTCTGATGAATTATCATCAAAACTGTTGCTTGCATTAGCAACAACAGTTTCGGAAAGGTGCTCGACTTCCACTTGATTCACAGGAAATCCAACAGACACATCCACCGTACAGGAGGGGAATCTATCACCAATGGAATGGCAAACAACATCATGACGCGAGACAGATTGTTCACACGTTTTATCCTGTACAACTGATCCAAGAGCTTTGCCCAGTTCAAAGGCCTCAGTATAGTTGAAAAAGTCGCTCACACTCTCAACAACGGCACAATCAAAGTCATTGCCTACAAATGTTGGTTCAGTTGCACCCTCCTCAAAGCCGTAATCCATTAATTCATTCACAAAATCCCCACACATCCTCCTATTCAACTCATAACAATGAGGAGACACCCCGAATCTCTCTTCATGAATAGATTTTGAGATATCGTCTTCAAAATCTGCATATGATGGTTGACATGGTTCAGATACATGAATCATACCCATTGGTTGCTGATTAATTTCTCTTTCAGCCATATTCTCAAAATTATCTGCTACATGCATCTCAGATGAGTTGTAAAAATCTTGGAACGTGAACACTGGCACCATCTGATTTGCAATTATGTAGTGATCTTCTACAGCATGAATAGAAGTTTGATCCTCAATTACTTTTTCTGTGATAACCAGTGATGGCTCCTCTAGATAATCCATGAAAGTAGATATTAGGGAGAATTGTTGACTATGTCCATCACTTTCTTTATAAATGTCAAACTTATTTTTGACATATGCAGCTAGCGCTGCATCCTCAGCCACCTGAATTATTCATGAAATGATTAAATCATAAAGGAAAATTACAAGTCCAAACCCCAGAAGTGGTAAATGGTGAAAAATTGGAATATATCAGTATTGTGAAAACAGAATACTCACCACTTCCATTGACCCAAGCTGAAGAACTCCATCGGGAATTACAGACAGAAGCAATATTGTCTGCATCAGCATTGCGTAAACATCATCATATAATGGTTGAAGGTCCTATTCCACTATTTTAAATCTAAAGTTACTCGGTGTGATTAAAACATAGAATGTAATACCACAAACACATCAGAAAATATATGAAATGTCATTATCTAATTCATCAGTTTGCTAACCTTTATGCCAGCCGAAAATTGGAGCAGCCACTCATCTGGATACTGTTACAAAAAGATAACTATAAATGTTTGTTTCACCTTGAATGACAAATAAAAAGCACCAACAGGTTGCACACTGTATCCAGAGACAGACCTTAGCAACCAGAATTGAATTGAAAATATCAGTTTGTATGTTGTCTGAATAAATCCAGCGAGCATTTCCTTTAAAAGCTGTTTCACCTACCACCCTGTTTGATCATCATAGAACATGAGTACAGTTTATCACATATCATAGGATCTCTATCTTGATGATAAGCGGTTGTACTTGATGAGTGTGAAAAAGCAACCATTTTCATGCATAGCGCCTGTCCCATCGGGTGAACATAGGTCATTCAGTAACATGATTAGCATCAAAATGTCTGCATTAGTGGGCACAATAGTGGGTTCTATGAAAGTATGTAAACTCCTAAGTTGAGAGATAACAATAACTCTCTACATTCTCAAGTTGTATAAATCTGTTCTATTGGCACTGTAACATTCAATTTTGATAACGGTTAGGATTTATTTTTTATACTAGGTAGAATCTAGCATATATTAACTTAACTCTTTGCATGGGGTCAATGTGTCCTCATACAGTCAAATAGGCTCATCGAGTTTAGGGCTTTATTTGTCTTTTATTTTGCATTCTGAAAGCATGAATCAATGTCATTTTATAAGCTCAAGTCAGATAAATGTACACCAAAACCCCCCTCCTTAAAAGCCCCCGCTCTCAAGTCACTTAATGATGTCATGAATACATAATTTAAAGTACAACCCCCCTCCTAAAAAGACCCAAATTGCAAGCAAGAAGGAAGGTCATTAAAGTTACCCTTTCCCCACTACATGAGAAGAACGTGACATTTCAGCAATGGCCAACCCAACTAGATAATCACTGGGAGTTCCATCAAGCAGACTTGGCGTTGGAGCAGTTGACAAAATCATATTTGGGTTTTTGAAGTACAAATCTTCTATTGGGCTCACCATACCATCTGTTGGTGTTGGAATGTCACAAAAGCCATCTTCCCATGTCAAAATCCTGAAGAGTAAGATCATTTGGCATTAAAGGTTTCTGTAATACAAAACGCAAACACTGATATTAAAGCATTCTGCTTAAAAGGACATGATATTGAGTAAGATATGCAATGAGAGAGACAGGTAGTCGGCGGAAAAAAACTAAATCTTGTTCCACGACAAAAAGGCTCAGTAAAAACGATCCCGACTTAACCATAAAAAATTTGAAGACTGAAAACAAAGGAAATGAGTCTAGAGCTTAAGGTACGATTTCAATGGCATATTACATGAATTTGAGATGCAAAGTGGTTGTGATCAAATTTTAGACCACACTTATCTTCGACAAGCACCTACATAAATGGACAGTGAACCCATAAACAATGACTTAAGTGGATGATTTATGAAAAGCACCAGAGAAAGTTATGTCCCATCATCTTTACTAGTTTAAAAATCTAAATAAGTTGAAGAACAAATGCTGGAAAAACAAAGCACAAGACATTTCCACAGAGCACAACTAATCATGATTCTGGCAAGTTTATATTAAATGAAGGCACTAAGCAAGCACGGCGACTAGAGCAGAAGTAGTTTGAAACATTTCAACAGGCGATCACTCTTCATATTATACCACATGAGTGATTGATGAACTTTATATTACATAATGCAAAAAAATTCAAATATATTTGACATGAAAGCTTAATTTCATTTCATATAGAAAAAAGAAATATGAAAAAAATAACACTTTTCATGAATATATACTTCAACAAAAAATTAAGAACAATTTGTGCTCAGTGTGTTGCATATTATCTTGAATCCATAAAAATGCTAAATCTACAAGGGCACAAGAGAAGAATAAAAAACTTCAGGTCAAGAGGTGACATACATTTTGTCGTGATGATTAATCTTCCAGAACACTGCATAATTCCAAGGAGAATTGCAGCAAAGAGTTTGGAGGAATGGCCGCAAGAATCTACTCCCCATGGATTAATATGTTACTACAAAATTAAATATACCTTGCTACAAAAGACACCCAACCTATTAGACCAAAACAATGACTAACTTCCGCGATATGACCCTCGTCCTGCCTGTACAATCCATAGACCGGCTCTTCGTTTCATTGGTGGCTCCATTGGCTTGAATAAATCCAACATTTCTTCAACTTTTATGGGTTGGGAAGAAAGAACACAAAATTTTCTGCCAGAAATCTCCAGGATCTCGTAACCACTTGATTTGTGAGACAACTATCGATCCAGCAATAATTTAAGAATGAAGCTCCAAACTGCTCAATAGAATCACCAAGAATTGCCTTTCTGTAGCGAAAACCTCGCTCTCGTGTAACGTTTATAAAACCAAGAAAGCTGTTTCATGTAAGGTATAAACTGGCACAAAACTCAGGAACTGCAAATGTTATAGGCGAAGCTATTAGCTGACAGCCTGAGAAGTAAATAAAATACAAGAAATCAGCCAGGAAATGGTTAAGAGCTAGAATTTGTCTGTTTGTATTCAAAATTCATAAAGATTTCAATGGGAAAAATTTAGCCTAGGCATATGCCAGACATGCCACTCATCTGGAGCATAAAACCATTTTGAAGCATTTATTTCCATGAAAAATTTCCTAAACTGTGCTTACTGCTTTGGCTTTAGATTTTTAGTACAATATTAACTAATTAAAAATATTTTTGTTGCTTCATATGATGTAGTAGTAACTTTATGCTTTTATAAGCACCTTTTCACTCTCATCACTACTGATCCGGATATAGCTAACTTGAGTGAAAATTAGATGCATCATTTTCCACTTATAGACACCACTAGTTTCGATGCTACGGAAACATAAAATAGGACAAACTCTAAAAATAAATTAAAAAAATCATTTTGGAAATTAGAGACTTTTGGATTATCATTGAAAGTGCACAATTCTAGTTCACAACACTCACTGCTCTTCTTTTTTCCTATCCTTTTTAGTCTCAGAATCGCAATATTAGGCAGTAAAAGAACTTAGCTCCATGCATAAAACCTGGAAATCGCAAGTTTGTAATTATCTCAGAAGCAATTTCATCAGGTGAAAATTAAGCAGCAAATCAGATATCTCATGAAATTCTTTTCCCGATCCTAATTCATCAATGCTCAATTTAAGTATTAATGAGAAACTTACACTGAAACAGCACTTCAAATGACAGAATCGTGATAGAGATCAAGCTCGTTAACCTCCATACCTGTTTATTTAGAGAATAGAAAAAAGAGAGAATTGAAATGGAAATTCGGTATCGGTTTTGGGGCGAAACAATAGAAATGTAGAATCCAATGAAATAAGGCGATGGCTATTGCTTACTTTTTTGGTGGGAAGACTTTTGAGAGCTAGTTTCTACTCATATTATATATACTATATTAAATATTATACTATATATATTAAGCTATAAAGTCTACTGTTAAAAATATTGGGCTGATGGCCCAGAGAGTAAGTGGGCTACTAGTGATTGGATGAAGCCCTTTTCCTATTCTTTGTTGTCGTTTTCCGGATTTGAAAACTACCAAAAGTTGGATTTAATGATTCTTAGGGCGGGGTGGGATTCTGGGCCCACTTCCGACATCATCCGTTGAAATTACTTTAAAATTGTATAAATCGAAATACATCGAATTAAAAGTGCTGACCTGCGCTGTGCCGCCTAAACAGGTAGCAGGTGAATTATTCAAAATTTAATAATGATTAAACTGTTATAAGACGAATGCTTCACAAAGTTGCCATCAATAAAATGCATTTCTAATAGCAATTTAGTGATTTATTATTATATTAAACCAAAACTTTAGTTCAACTTTTCTCTAAAAATTCTTTCTTTTTTTTAGTCTTGTTTGGTTGTGTAATTTTATAATACTTCAATACAATACAGAAATATTTTTATGCTTTAATTTACGCATATTCTCTGATCCTCTGAAAGCTTGAAATATTCTAGACCCTCATCATATGTTTAATTAAATATATGTGTGAGTCATGACTGTTTGCGGTGGAAATTGAATAACAAAATCGTTTTAAAATGTAGATATTACTATTTAAAAGTGAGCTCGAACTAATTTCAAAAATTTATGTTTAGATATAATTCGATACTTTCTGTGTCCATTATAGTGTACTTTACTAGTAAGTGATGAATCAAAGGATAATAAAATAAAGTTATTATAAGTAAAATAAAGGTAAAACTTGATAATTAATAAAAAATAAAAAATATAATAAAATATAAATTTATACTTTCATGGATAAATAAAAAAGGATAAGCACAGAAGAGTACATAGATATAACACACGCAATGATATTCACTCGTCTCGTCTTCTAAACACGCGTTGGAGTATAACTGCACCGACGATGACGCCACAGGGTACCGTACCCCCAACATATGGGGTCAGGTGGCGTAATCTCATCGGCTAATGACGAAAGCAGGAAGACAATTTATTTTTACGGCAAAAAAAGTTGGTGCTGATCCGCCACTCAACCGGCAAGCAATCAACTACTTGCACGTAACTCGCGCCAATATTTTCGTCCTCAACCACCAATAATTTTATTAACACAAAACAAAATTATAAAATGTAAACAAATTTTAATTTCGCTGACAAAATACATGAAAGGAGATTTTGTTCCAACATGCGTAGTTAGCTGTCTAATTTGAACAAACATCTACCGTTTAGCTTAAACCTACAAAAACCTTATTTAATATTGACTCCGTCCCACTGAATACGGTCGGTTTTCTATTTTGGGACGTCCCATTATACTTGGCAAGTTTCCTTTAAAGAAAACAATTAGTTTATATACACAGTACATCATCTCATCTAAACTCCACTAACCTACTCCTACTATACACTCAACCATCTCATCTATAACTTTATTAGCATTATAAAATATTACATTCACACTACACTAAACACTTTCTTTATACTTAATTCCTTTTTTCTTAGTCTCTGTGTCCATATGAATTAGTCCGTATTCGGCAGAACGGAGCGAGTACTATAGTCCAAGTAAAAACAAAGTTTCACATGTATACGTGTCTCTCTCTCACTCCCCGGCCCCTTCAATTATTTATCCATTAAATGTAAAGTGTTGACCTCTATTAATGTTTTATTCACAAAGAAATATGTATACACTTTTCTAAAAGGGTGGCGGCATATCCTTTTTGTCGACGTTTGCAAAAGCCATTATACATGTAGAGGTAGTTATTAATATCCGTGGTAGAGGACCTTGTAGTTTATACGCTCATTATGAAAAAAACCTACTGCGGGCTGCGGGAGTGTACTAATTTTCGGTGCAAGAATTCACATTATTATAAGAAGTGATAGTTGAATAATTAGAGTAAAATTATTTTAGGGAATCCAACTTGACGATGCTCATCATAATGGAAAATGGGAAATTTTGCCAATCTCGATCAATTGATCGTCTGTCTATGAGTTATATAGTGCAGGAAAGAATTTGCCTACCTATATAAGCTATACTTGGACAAATTAGTCGACCTAAAGAGCCTGATTTTGGTCACAAAATTAAACTCGAATGCTTCATCCAAGGCTCACATTGACAGGTATTATATCCAGTAATATACTACTAATTACATGCATTGCACGTAACTTTTTGTAGGTTACGATAATTAATTTATTTTAAATAGTACTAATATATTTGAAAATAATAAAAATTGAAATTTTGTAATATTATTTATTTTACTATTAATTTTAACAACTTATTAGCAAGTATATGTGTAAAGAACCTTAAGAGAAGCAAATCTATCTACTAATTTAAACATATATTCTATTTTATGTACACTTTTAAAAATTGCATGACAGTGACAAATATGATATATTATGGTTAATGATCTTAGAACCTAGAAGAAGAAACAGAACAGGCATTATGGTATCCAATTATATATAAGGTAAAAAGGTTGCTCTCAAATTATATAGTTTTGAGTAATTTAATGAATAATCCGAAATTACAAAGCTAATTGTTATGATAGTTGCACTTGACCATTGTTATCATATCATTGAGGGTTCCCTATACATATATTACATGTATTTCGAAAAATAAAGGGATTTTCACTTCCGAAGTATATGAGTAACATATAGAGAGCTCTATTTCTATACGACAATGATAGTAATTATGGTTAGTATAATTTAAATTTATTTTATTTAATGAATCACTAAAGCTATATCATGGAAGGATTTTTTTTTTCTTTTTGACTTATAACTATACTCCCTTCGTCCCTGATATATCTTCCTAGGAGGGAGTGATACGAGATTAAGAAAACGTTGTTGAATTGATTGTGAGTGGAGAGAGTAGATTAATTTGTTGTGAGTGAAGAACATGTCTCACATTAAGGGTAGTGATGTATTAATTAATTAAGATAGTGGTGAGTCATATGTGATATTTTATATAAATAAGTTGATAAAGTAAGAGTAAGGGGAAATATTATATTGCGGAGTAGTGTTCAAAAATAGCTAGGAAAATTTATGGGGACACTCAAAACCTAAAGATAGGAAGATATATATGTTAACAAACTTCTTAAAAGAAAAAAAAAATCAAAGGCATAAATTTCAATTATTGCTTCATATTTTAAAACTATATATATAATGAATTGTTAGGTTCGACGAAAATTCAATTTTGACTATTATGACAAAATGCAAATGTAAGTCTTTTAAGTTTGAAGAATATGCATAATTGTCCTTCTCCAAAGATTCAATCTGCAAAACGTCGTCACATACATACTGAAGTATTAAAATAGGTAGTATATTTTAAGAGAATGTGATCAGCATTACTTTGCCAAACAAATATACAAAACCACACACATAAACTAAGATCTATATATATAGTTTACAATTAACTTTTTTTTTTCTCAAAATCTATTTATGGTAATTAAGTTACATTTGTAAGCATCTTGTAACCTTTGGCATTTATCTAGAGAGAACCATTAACAATTAATCAGAATAGTGTTTCCTACTTTAAGCATAAACTAATATCGTATGAAGATAAACAAATTAAGTACCTTGAGGATGGCCGGTCAAGTGAAAAGTGGGCACATGAAACCAAAAGGTTTCAGGTTCGAACTCCATGAAGCGTCTTTATAGGTCGAGTCTGTCACGTTTGTACTTGAAAAGTGTGGTTTATCTGTTATGTGTGGTTTGCAAGCTACTGCATAAGAAACGGAGTTTACCCTATGCGCACTGAAAGTAACGGTTGCGGCTTCTTACGATATAAAAAAAAAGATAAACAAATTAATTCTCCCTTAAACTGAAAATCAAAGAAATAAATATGAAATGAACATGTATTAAGTTTCCCTTGAACCGGTGGTGACCTTTTTCTATATATTTCTTTTTTCTATATATTCAATTTATGAAGGTGGAAGAGTTTTATTAAGAGAAGGATTCTTATGTGACAATTTATACATAAATCCAATTAGAATATAAATTTAATAAATTTATCATATTATTTTTAAAATAAATAAAATAAGAGGGACATACTAGAGAAAGGGTTCTTTTATAGGTAAAGTGTAGGCGGGGTGTGCATGATAGTGGACCAAAAAATGATTTAGGACATTGTTTGGTAATTAATAAAAGAAAGGAAATAGTATTATATTTGGGGGTGGACTTTTCTGATTGGTGGATACACAAGGAGTGTAATCCAAGCAGACTATCATAAAGTGTTGGCAAACATTATTATTGCATCATGCATTCCTTGGACGGATCCAATGAACTGCAATTTTTTTTTTTGGGGGGTATTTTCTATTTTCACCCTTATTTTAACATGATGTAATTTACTGATGTGATTGCTACAAATAATTAATTATAGGCGAAAATTGCTTATGATCAAGATTTATCCTGTAGTCCTAATTTATCTTGTTTTAAGTGCATTAATTTCTTTACAAATCCGGCCACATCTTTTTTAAAATAACAATATTGATTGAGAGCACTACATTAATCCTTATATTCATTTTAAGAAATTTTCTTTATTATTTATCTAAAATATCAAATATTCATCCACTTTCAATGTATAATGAGACTTCGACAATCAATTAATTAAATAATTCTTTTTGTAACGTATAGCTATTATGGATAGTTAGATTTAAAATTATTAATTTATGCAAATCATACCATGTATATAGATATCACCCATGATTGCAATCATATCATATATATACTATTCATTACTTCCCATAAGTTACGTATGTAAATTTGACTAAATTATAGTATACAATTCTCATTGATTGATTGGTCCAATTATCATATAAATTGCATATATATATAAATTGTATATATTATATATTTTTCATTTTTTTTTTTCAATATTTTATTTTTGGAAGTAATTTTTTTAATTACATAATTTTAATTATTTATTAATATCTTTCAATACAATCAAATTAAATTTAGCCATTACAAAAACAACAATCATGTCAATCAAATAGTGAAACTTCCATTTCTTACATTTTTTTGTTGCCTATAAATTTTGTAATTATTTGAAATATGATGGGAGACAGATGATGTGAGGGATTTCGAAATGGTGTTGGTGGCTTCATGCTAATAGTGAAGGGTGTGCTCAAAATTTGAAGAAACAAATCTTCAAGTATATGAAGATATGCCAGCAAAAGGCAAGTAGAAGCATTAAAATACATTCATCAGTTAAGTGTAGTTGTCCAAAACCAAGAAGAAGCTTCATTCTCCAAAATAGAAAAGTTTGGAACCCACATATCTAATACTATTCAATATTAATCTGACATAGACGGAATGTAGGGAACCCACATATATATTATCAACAAGAATACTCTCACTACAACAAAAATTGCCTTAAAAGGACGCTAGTAAATGTCGCAACAATTATTCTATAGCAACATTTACTCTATCTCCAAGGTCATCATTAATGTCGCGTGTTCCAATGGTTGCTAGCATTGGATTACCAGCCAATTACGCAATTCATTGAAATTAGTTATTGCAACATTAATAAACGCCATTATAGTTTAATTTATTTATTTTTTAAATGCTCTGATAAATGAATTTAATAATGACACTTTTAATGATTAAATATTATTTCTAGATATTTTACATTTCCACATTTTAAGCTTTATATAGTATCTTTGTCAACTGTTCACGAAACTGGAAAAAACAAAGCAAACAACAAAAAACCAAAAGACATCCAATGAAAAATAAAATATTCCATTCATTTCAAATACGAAAAAGGTTTCTAATTACAAAATCTGAACAATGCAAATTGAAGAGTCATTAAAAAAGAAGTAAAAAATCTATAGAACCTTATCAACTTTCGAAGTAGCATTAGCCTAACAAATGAATTGACAAAATTGCTAAAAACAAAAGATATATAAATATCATGCTACCAAAAGTAAATGTAGCACCACTATTCTTCCAGAGCAAGTAACTAGTTGCGTCTCTGGTGGCTTCTGCATAACTTTAATAAAACTTGTGCATTAACCTAGAGCCCCTGGGATAATGTTAGATTGCTTCAAAAACGATGCAATTGTATCTAAGAATCATAAGAAAAGTGTAATGTGCAATAGAAATAGGGAAAATACATTTATGCAACATCTATATAACAAAAGACATACTATAAAACAATAGGATTTCAGAACGGGTGGACCCTTAAAAAATCAGATCAACTATTACATGGAAGAGCAACACAAGACTGAAAAAGAACAATAGATTGCCTCTAAACTGAAAATCTTGATAGACGAACATCTCAGCCAGCTTAAGTGTGCGTATCTAGAGAAAACAAAATAAGTATAAGATGATCAAAGCCATTGAATTGCATAATGGTAAAACAAATGCCATTCGATCTTTTCATATTATTCAAAAATTGTACGAACATAATAAAAAGAATAAAATCAATGATGTAACACCAATCGCTACTTCAATAAGTGTGTCTTCAATACATACTCATCGACATACTCATCTCCATTTTGTCACATCAGGGTTTAACCAAATATTTTAAAGCATATTGCTTGCTTTAAAGTTCCAGGAAACAACTTTTGAAGAATTACCTTTGATGTAGAAGCTCGCCCAGATTGTCTACACTGCCCTGTATTTTCTAAACAATGTTACACTAAACTAAAAATGTCAGACTTATAATGATGAATAATCTTCTGTGAATAACTACAAAGAGAAACATAATAGATAAAATTAGGAATTCGATTTCTGAGGGGAAGTTTTTCTGGATAACTGTTCTGCCGCCTGGAAGTCTAATTCGTGATACTTTAAAATAAACAAAAACTATATCTTCTAACCCAGGAGCGAGAGGCGGGAGGTTTTCACTTTTCAGGTTATGATTTATATTATATTTAAGTTGTAAATTTGTTCAACTAATATTTTTATTCATAGCAAACTTTATATTTTATTATTTGTAAAATAATTTTATATTAAGTCATGTTGCTTCTTTTTTTTATTTTATTTCTTTATTTTTAACTACACTTCATTCTATTTAAAAATTATAAAATAAATTATAGAATCCAAAGGCAAAGAAAAATATATTGTGTGTTTTTTTCTTTATAAATCTTTTACCTCACGCATCTATTTTTCGTTGACATGGATCATAAAATGAATTGTGTTGGCATAAATCAGGAATCTCATAAATCTTACTTTCCTTCTCTTAAAGAACATTTAATTAGTTTTTAAATCAATTGATTGTCTGTGACATTGAATTGTGTCGTAATTATATATGTATTGGGGCACATAAACCTTTGTGTCGTCATAGTCAATGACTAACGTCTATAGCATCACCAGTAACAGGTTTGATGCCTTAATAGATGTCTTCTTACCACGCCTATTGTTTAATGCCTCTATAAATGTGTTGTAATAAGCCTTTTTTTGTTGTAGTGCCTCTTTGTCGACGGTCATTTTACATTAGATGATCCTTCATAGAGATAGAGACTTTCTCATGACAGTAGTTTACGGAGGTAGTGAATTATTATTTTTAATTTCTTTCATAAATTACAACCTAAAATGATTATCCGTCAATACACGAGATATCCACTCATGTAAGTACTTATTTTCAATGAGATGATCCTTTATATACTCCCTCTGTCTCTTTCTACTTGTCTCACTTTCTATTTTGAGTGTCTCACTCTACTTGTCTCACTTTTCATTTAAGGAAATAATTAAGAAATCACTTTATTCACTTTATATCACTTCAAAATCACTTTATATCACTTTATGTCACTTCAAAATCACTTTATATCACTCTATCAATTAAAAAATATTTTATATCACTTTATTTACTACACTAAACACACCTTTTATACATAATTCTTTTTTTTCTTAATCTCCGTGTTTGTCTCAAATGAGACAAGTAGAATGGGACGGAGAGAGTAATACTTATTGTAATGATTTGTTGAAATATATCACTTCAAAATAAAATATTGAATCATATTTAAATGTATATTTGTAAACTACAATGTTATTGGACAATTCCCGTCGAATTTCGACGGGTCACACACTAGTAGTTCAATTAAATGGAATCAATGTGATAGCTAATAAAACAGGAAATAGAGAAAATAAAATGACCATTTAAAGGATGTTTAGACCTAACTCAAGTGGTTCATTGATGTACCACAAGTTTCTCCTTAGTTCTTAGTGAGAGGTTTTGGTTTCAATGTCCCATGCGTGCATGGTATATTATATTCTTATCTTGTGTGATGGTGTAGTGGTTCCGCTAACGTGCGGCGTAGAGGTCCTATCTATATCATGGTGTAGTATTTTATTAGATAATTAATATATATATATGAAGAGGATCATGTGAGAATGCTATCTTTAGTGAGAAATGAGAATAAATCTGGATCCCTGATTTTTGTTGATCAGTGGCTAAGATTTAACGATGCATTATGTTGTGGTAATTTATGCATTACAATGTTTATGCATTAGATTTTTGCAGTTTATGCATTAGGATGTGTATGCATTACATTTCTGCAATATATACATTACCGATATGATAAAAATGCATTAAAATGTACCATTCTCACGTTCTCATATAAAATTCATTCTCACCAGATCCTTACCCTATATATATATATATATAATTCTCTAAAAAAACCATTTGAAGGACGATGAAAAACACGATAATTCTAACATCATGCAATTTATGGGGTAACTAAAATGTTTCATTTAAAGGATAAGTTAAGTTGTAAGTTCAGTATATATATGAAACTGGAAGGGCGGCCAAACAACTCTTATTTGACAAAAGATTAACTATTAAGTATAACTAGTGTCACATTATGTGTGGTACTTCTTTTTATGTCGTTGGAATACGATATAAGTATATTACTCATAAGATGCATGATATATATGAAGATACAGAACTAACAGCTAAGGAAATGAATATTCATTTATTGTATTCGACGTGAGGAAAAAGGTACAAGGAGCTATCTATATATAGCTAATATCTGAATCCTAATGCTGACTCAGCAGTACAACTAACTCTATAAGCAAACACGATTATTCCAACAAGAAAAGCAACTAGTAGTTAGGATAGATCACGTGCACTATTCACTGCATGAACTGGATGTACCATCACTGTATCATAATACTCCCCCTTAAGGTGGAGAGAAGATTGTTTTGAACTCCATCTTCAGCAAGAGAGATTTCAAAGCTGGAGAAGACAATGGCTTGGCAAATATATCTGTCAGCTGGTGAGTATTCTTGATATGAAGAGGTTTGATCAAGCCTAACAGGTAGTGGTCACGAATCATGTGGAAATCGATTTCAATATGCTTCGTCCTCTCATGGAAGGCAGGATTAAAGGTAATATATAATGCCGTTTTATTATCACAACATAAGGGAACTGGTTTCTACTTATCAAATCCAAAATCTTTTAGAATCTTTTTTATCCAAACAATTTCACATGTAGCTTGAGCCAAAGATCTATACTCAGCTTCTGCTGAAGAGCGAGAAATGGTGTCTTGTTTCTTACTCCTCCACGAAATAAGAGATGTCCCAATAAAAGAACAGTAATCAGTGATAGATCTTCGTGTATCAGGGCATGCCACCCAATCAGCATCTGCAAACATAGTAAAATCAAGAGAAGCTTGATTTGAGTAGTGCAGACCATGCCCTAATGTGCCTTTCAAATACCTAAGAACTCTTTCAGCAGCTTGCATATGACCTTCATAAAGCTTAGCTAGGAATTGGCTTAGTTTGTGCACTACAAAGGTGATGTCAGGTCTAGTAATGCACAAGTACAATAACCTTCCAATCAACCTTCTATAAGATGTAGAATCTGCTAATTCTCTTTCTTGTTGCTTCAAAATTTTGCCTGATTCCATAGGAGAAGAAGCTGGCTTGCAACCAATTAAACCTACATCATTTACTAAATCTATAGCATACTTGCGTTGGCAAATATAAATGCTAGAAGAGTTCCTTGCTAACTCAATGCGAATGAAGTATTTTGGCACTCCAAGATCTTTGTATTTAAAATGAGTTCCCAATAATTTCTTAAACTCTTCCACAAGAGTAGCATCATTATTTATAAGCAAGATATCATCCACATAAACCATTAATCCCAAAAATCTCTCCCCCTTCCTCTTATAGAAAAATGAATCAGAGACAGACTGCTTAGGGTCAAATTTGTCAAGGACCTCAGAAAATTTTAAATACGACTGTCGAGAGGCTTGCTTCATATAAAGATCGATTTAACTTGCACACAGTACCTTTAGGATAAGGCTCCTCCTGATTGAGCAAGCTCTCAGGTAGCTCCATATAGATATCTTCATCCAATTCACCATATAGAAAAGCATTATTTATGTCAAGATGATAAAGAGTACAACCCTTGATGGCAGAGAGAGCAAGCATAATTTTTACAGTGATAAGCTTGGCAACAGGAGAAAAGGTGTCAACAAAATCAATACCAGCAAGTTGAGTGTATCCTTTTGCCACAAGCCTTGCCTTATATCTGTCTAAAGAGCCATCTACAAAGAATTTGGTCTTGAACAGCCATTTGCAACCAATTGCAATTTTGCCAAGAGGTAGAGTAGTAACAGTCCAAGTATTGTTGCGAATGAGAGCTTCAAGTTCAAGCTTAATGGCCTTTAACCACTCTGGATACAAAACAGCTTGAGCATAAGTAGAGGGTTCAGGAACAACAGTGATGCAACAGATGAAGAATAGGTAAGCTATAGAAAGTTTTGTATAGGAGAGGTATTGATTTAGAGGGTAAAGGGAAGAGGTAGAATTTATTGAGTTACATACAAAATCAGTGAAATGAGCTGGTGATTTGCTCACCCAACCTGATATAGTGGTAACTAAATGAAGAGAGGTATCAGTGGTATCAAGAGGTGAAGATGATGCATGAAAAGAAACATGAGGTAATGAAGAAGAACTTGGAGGTTGAGAGGAAGAAGAAGATGTAGAAGGTTGTTCAAAAGGAAAAGAAGCATGGGACAAGTGAGAAAAAGGAAATATGGATTCACGGAATATCACATCACGACTGATAGAAATAGTAAGAGTCTCAAGATTCAGGACTTTATACCCTTTGTACCCTGTGGGATATCCCAGAAAAAACAGATTTTGCTGTAGGGGAGAACTTGCTTTTATCTCTGTCAAGAGTAGAAACAAAACAAAGACAATCAACCACTCTAAGATGAGAATAAGAAGGGGATTTCTGAAATAACAACTCATAAGGAGTGATGTGAGAACGTAAGACAGATGAAGGAATGCGATTGATGAGATATGATGCAGTCAACACACATTTTCCCCAGTACTCAATAGGTAAATGAGATTGAAATAACAAACTTAGAGCTACATTCAAAAGGTGTTGATGTTTCCTTTCGACCCTAGCATTCTGTTGAGGAGTAGAAACGCAAGAATGTTGTACAACAGTTCCATATTGAGAGTATAAGGAAGTCAGATTGAACTCAGGGTCATTATCACATCTAATACACTTGATATGCTTATCAAACTGAGTGGAGACTGTATGGAAGAATTAAGTTATAATTGTTTTAACATCAACTTTGGATTTAAGAAGGAAAGTCCACACAAATCTGGAATAATCATCAACAATTGTCTAATAAATAGGAAACCCCTTAAGAAGTGACAGTATTATATGGTCCCTAAACATCACAGTGGATAAGATCAAAGACAGAAGAAGCATTATTTTCAGAATTAAGAAAGGGTAAACGTTTCTGCTTTGCAACAGGACAAACTTCACATAGAGTGTGCTTACAAGGGTGAAGACTCATTACTTTGAACATTATCTGAAGTTTGTTAAATGATAAATGTCCTAATCTAGAATGCCACACATCGACAAAAATAGTAGAACCAACACTAATGCTGGAGTTGACTAAAACTGAAAAACTTGTATCTAGAACATATAGGTTTTCAAGTCTTCCACCCTTCCCAATATGGATCCCCTGTGAAGCTTCCTGAAGAACACAAAGAGTGGGAGTAAACAAGACTGAACAATGTGATGTGATAGTAAGAGAGCTGATAGAGATGAGGTTACAGCTGAATGACGGAACATATAGGACATTTTCTAACTAAATGGAAGGAGTCAACACAATTGTACCAACTCTACTCACTTTGACAGAATTTCCATTCTGAAGATTAACATATGATTGATCAACATCAGAAGATTTACTAAACATACATAAATAACAACACACATGATGTGTGGCACCAGTATCCAACAACCATAAACAGTAACATTTAAACCGCTATTTGTCCTCAAACAACAAAAAGAAAGAAGAAAATAAACAAACATGGATTAGTGAATTAGTGACACAAAGTGGCTTTAGATTATTTACACATCAAAACATATGTCGCAAATGTATTTCTCATTTAAGATCAAAGATGCTTCAACAAAGTTAGAAAATCAACCTCTTAGAATTTCCGAATTCTCACACAAGGACTTTTGAAATGAAACACTTAACTCTCAAGTGTACGCATAGGTAGTGTTTACGTTCGGTTTGACAACACGCACGAGTTCTACTATAAACTTGTCATTTATCTAACCTATCTATTGCTCAAAATGCTCCAAGATAAAGATAAAAAAGGACTTTTTCAAGGTTGTAATGAGGCTCTTTGGTAGGTGAGTGATTTTAGGCAAAGTGACTTGTTCCCAAAAGATTTGACAATATCGACAACCAACAATCACAAATGTCAATTTTGCACAAACAAAACAAGAATCACACTCACTCTCTTTGCTTTTTCATCTCTTGCTCGAGCTTCCATTTATTTATTAGTCTACCTTTTCATGCTCTTCTCAAATCTCAAAACTCTCAAGAATTCAATTTTTTTTTAGCTTATAGGGCTATCTATTTTTAACTCAAATCATGTTCAAAACAAAACAACCTCAAACCTTTCTCAACTCACCATTCTCCTAAATTCACAAGTTCTACCCCTTCCCAATTTAGGTTAAATCAAAGAATTAGGCTAAGGCTCAAAAGGGCAACTAGGATTATGCAATTTTTTCGGTCAAGAAAAATCGGAGATCTTGGCTAACATAGAAAGCCTTTATCATGTCAACATCTATAGCACATCTACTCATTTTCAAGGAAGAACCATGACAAGTTCTAGAGATACAAATGCATGCTCAAACATTCACACAAGAAATGAGAGAGACTAAAATCAATGATTAGTCAAAGGCACAAATCTCACATAATTCCAATTAATCCACAACCCAAGTGGTTATATTTCACTTCATCAAAGCATATTCAACCAATCAATCCAAATACAAAGGCAACAATTTTAATCAAAAACCTTTTTTCGTTCTCATTATTAGCCACATCACCAATTCACCTATCGCATGCTAACAAGACTCCATCAACACTAAGACTCAAAGTTTTAACTAAAATAAAACAAGAAAGCGACTAAAAAGAGATAAGCAAACCACTCTTTTCCCTCCCCCCAAACTTATTTTGCACAAAGGAGGAAAATAAGTATGAAAAGAGAAAATGTGGTTTACTTATCAAGCTTTAAAAAAAAACAACTACAACTAGTGGAAAAATAAATCTAACCTTGTTAGGGTGCCTCCCAACGAGCGCTAAGTTTCATGTCGTTAGCTACACTTCATCTCGGCTAGACTTTGGCTTCGTCGTAGTAGAGAAAGAACACCTCTTCCTTTTGTTTGGCATCGTAATATGACTTGATTTGTTACCCACAGACTATGAAGGTGCTACCATCTCGTCCCAACAATTCCACGGAGCCATTCCCTAATACTTTCTTAATCACAAATGGCTCCGACCATTTGGACTTCAACTTGCCCGAAAAAAGAGAAAGACGAGAGTTGAAGAGTAGAACTTGCTCACCCGGCACAAACTCTCTTTTCTTTATCATCTTGTCATGGAATCTTTTTGTTCGTTCCTTGTAGATGCTTGAATTCTCAAATGCCTAAATTCATCCAACTCATTTAGTTAGAGAATTCTTGCTTTGCCCGCTTTCTTGAAGTCAAAGTTTATCTTCTTGATAGCCCAATAAGCCTTGTGCTCCAATTCGACGGGCAAGTGACACGATTTTTCGAAGACCAATTGATATGGAGACATCCCAAGAGGAGTCTTGTAAGCCATTCTATAAGCCCAAAGAGCTTCATCTAACAATATAGCCCAATCCTTCCGGCTCCCATTCACCGTCTTTTCCAAGATTTGCTTTATTTCTCGATTTGCAATCTCGGTTTGCCCGTTAGCTTGTGGATGATAGGCGGTGGTGACTCTATGCTTCACTCCAAACTTGGTCAAGAGACCATTTACCCATCTATTGCAAAAGTGGCTTCCCCCATCACTTATCATGGCTCGGGGTGCTCCATACCTCGACAATATATTCTTTTGAACAAATTTCAACACAACCTTGACATCATTTTTTTGAGTAGGAATTGCTTCCACCCACCTAGAGACATACTCAACCGCCAATAGTATATATTGAAATCCAAAAGAGATAGAAAAAGGCCCCATAAAATCAATGCCCCAAACATTAAACAATTCAACTTCGACAATACTAGTCAAGGGCATTTCATGCCTTTTAGAAATTCCCCCTGTTCTTTGGCATCTATCACAACAACTCACAAACAAATAACAATATTTGTAAATAGTAGGCCAATAAAAACCTCATTGAAGTACCTTCATAGTCGTTCGGTGAGCTCCAAAGTGTCCGCCACTTAGTGAAGAATGGCATTGAATCATGATTGACTCTCATTCTTCTTGAGGTACATATCTTCAAATAACCATGTCGGCACATCTTCGATATAAGTAGGGATCTCCCCAAAAGTAGAACTTCTCATCATGGTAGAATTTCTTCTTTTGGTAAGGGGGCAAGTCGGATGGTGGTAGAACTTTGGAGACGAGATAATTAACAAAATCCGCATACCAAGGAGTTTTGGCTTGCACTTGGAATAGTTGTTCATCCGTAAAGTTCTCATTAATCGGGACTCCAAGCTCTTCACCTTCAACTAGATTCTCAATTCTTGAAAGATAATTGGCCACCATATTTTCACATCCCTTTCTATCTCGGATTTCAATATCAAATTCTTGGAGAAGTAGAATCCATCGGATCAACCTAGGCTTTGCATCTTTCTTGTTAAAGAGATTACGGATTGCGGCATGATCCGTGAAGACTATTGATTTAGTTCCGATCAAGTAAGATCGAAACTTGTCAAATGCATATACAATCGCTAGCATCTCCTTCTCGGTGGTAGTGTAGTTAGCTTGAGCCTTGCCAAGAGTTCTACTTGCATAGTATATTCCTCGAAAAAACTTGTCTCTCTTTTTTCCCAAGGCGGCACCAACGGCTATATCACTTGCATCACACATGAGCTCAAATGGTTGAGACAAATCTGGAGATATCAAAACGGGTGCACTCACTAGTGCCTTCTTCAAGTACTCAAAAGTCTTTACACAATCTTCATCAAAATCAAATTTCGCATCCTTTTCAAGCAAGTGACACAAGGGATTGGAAATTTTAGAAAAATCCTTGATGAATCACCTATAGAAGCCGGCATGGCCAAGGAAACTTCAAACGCCCTTCTCACTAGAAACTTTATGGCCAACAAAATTCCTTCTCTCACCATAAAATGACATTTCTCCCAATTTAATACGAGATTTGCGTCTTCACACTTTTTTAACACCAAAGAGATTATAAAGGCAATGATCAAAAGAACTCCCAAAAACGGAGAAGTCATCCATGAAAACCTCCATCTAATTCTCTATCAACTCATCAGAAATAGTCATCATACATCTTTGAAAAGTAGCAGGAGCATTGCACAAACCAAAAGACATATAACGAAAAGCAAATATTCCATATGAGCAAGTGAAGGCAATTTTCTCTTGGTCCTCCGATGCAATTAAGATTTGATTATAACCTGAATAACCATCAAGAAAGCAATAGAATTCAAATCCGGCAAGCCTATCCAACATTTGAACAATAAAGGGGAGGGAAAAGTGATCCTTCCGAGTGGCGGCATTCAACATTCTATATTCAATGCAAACTCTCCAACCACTGTCCAATCTAGTAGTAATCAATTCATCGTTCTCATATTTTGTAACGGTCATTCCTCCATTTTTACTCACCACTTGAGTAGGGCTAACCCATTCACTATCCGAAATAACAAAAATTATTCCGACATCTAACCACTTGATCATTTCTTTTCTCACTACTTCTTGCATAACCGGATTCAAACGCCTTTGATTTTGTATCTTAGGCTTATAATCATCTTCCATAAGAATTTCATGCATGCAAATAGATGGGTTAATTCCCTTCAAATCCGAAATTGACCACCCTATAGCCGACTTACGTTCTCTCAAGACTCCAAGCAATTTATCAAGTTCAATCGAAGAGAGATAAGAAAAAAATAATAACCGGATATGTATTATTCTCTCTAAGAAAAGTGTACTTCAAGTGCTCGGGTAGAGACTTCAACTCCAAAATGGGAGCTTCCTTCTTTGCTTTCCTTTGCTTTGCCTCATCCATTTCCTCTTCACTCCTTAGCTTCAAGAAATTTTCCTTGAACCTAAGAATTTCCTTTGCAACATTCAAAGCATCAACACTTTCAAATAAGCTTAAATCATCACACTCATCATCTAAAATATAGTAATAGAGGGAGTTAAGTAAACAACCCTCCAAGGAATCTTTATAGATGAAAATGTGAAGCTCTCATCATTAACACGAAGTGTGAGCTCTCCCTTGGAGACATCTATAAGAGCTCTTCCCGTAGCTAGAAATGGATGCCCTAGGATGAGTGGAACGTCATTGTCTTCTTCCATATCCAAGACAACAAAATCCACCAGAAAGATAAAATCATTCACCTTGATGAGCACATCTTCTACAATACTCTTGGGATAAAAAATTGATTGATTGGCCATTTGGAGAGCAATAGTCTCAGTTTGATATCCCCGATCTCAAGTTTGTTGAAAATGGACAAAGGCATCAAATTAATGCTTGCCCCCAAATCACAAAGTGCCTTCTCAAAGCAATCTCTTCCAATGCCACATGGTATGATAAAACTTCCGGGTCCTTGACCTTAGTTGGCAACTTCCTTTGGATTATAGCACTACACTCTTCCGTGAGATTCACCGTTTCACAATCCCCCAGTTTTCTCTTCATTGATATCACATCCTTCAAAAACTTAGTGTAGTTGGGCATTTGTTGCAATGCATCCACCAAAGGAATATTAATGTGCATTTTCCTAAGAATGTCAAGAAATTTTGAGAATTTCTCCTCCATTTTCTTATTTTGAAGTCTTTATGAAAACGGAATAGGAGGGCAATAAGGAGGTGGTGCCTTATACACTTCACTCTCCTTCTCATTAGCTTGTCCTTTGGAAGCTTTAGGAGTCAGAATAGATGAACTTGTTGAAAGAGGATGGGTGTCACCTTTCTTTCCACATTCTTTTGAATTGTCCTCTTCAACGCTTTTCAAATTACGACCTACATTTTCATCTTCTTTATTGGGCATCTTGGGCCCTTCATAGGATGTGCCACTCCTAAGCTTAATAGCTTTACAATGTTCCTTAGGATTTACAATAGTGTTGATCGGAAATTGCTTTTGTTGGTGTTGATTGCTCATTGAAGTGGTCATTTGCCCCAATTGCTTCTCAATAATCTTGAGTTGAGTTCCTTGAGCTTCGGCAATGGCTTCTTATTTCTCCATTCGAGCTTGAGTGCTATTCATGAATTTCATGAGCATTTTATTCATGCTCGGCTTTTTTTCTTCGTTGATAACTCTACCGAGAAGCCCGGTGGAGATTGAAGAGCATTGTTGGGATTCCCATATGATAGATTAGGATGCCCTCGATTTCCTTGATATCCTTGGTGGTATTGATTTCCACATTGGTAACTGTCACAAGGTTTTCATGTACCAGAATTTTTCGCCTTGTGATGGCGCCGAATCACCACAATCTGACCAGCCCACTCCCTCACCGACACTCTTCGGCACTTAAGTGTATGAGGCTCACGAATTTGTGCACGAATCAAAGTTCACACGCAGCAGATTACCATGAACAACGAAAGAAAGTACACACACATTTACGGGTACTCACCCAACCTTTGTTAATTTCCCACAAATCAATACAACTACTTCTGCTATCTAAAACTCGCACACTTTCTTTCTATGGCTCATTGCTTTAGATGCAGATTATAAACGTGAAGGACAATCCCCCTTCACTAGGAAAAACTGTTCACTAAGCTACAAGTAACCGCCTTGGCAGTTTCGTGCCCCACTACTTGAACCAGCCAATCGCATGGTGTGGACAGTTGGCTCCCGACAACTACCCAGCACCTCATCCAGCCCACGAATCATCCATCGAATCCCAATAGTCACATTCTACTTGCCTTCGTTTTCTTGCACTCTTGGACTTGGCCCAAGCGCGCTTCGCCCGTGCCAACGTGTGCCGACCCCCGGCACTGGGGTCTGCCCATAATCCTCGTGTCTTGATCCGTCTCGTGCCATCTACCCTCGCCTTTGCAACATTGACCAACTCTATGCCATCCTTGCGTGCATCCGAACTAGAAATCCCCAACACTAGAATTCTACTCATCTTACATCAAGTCATCACGCACACCCCCAAGTTCCAACTTGCCTCAGCTCTCGTCCGACCCGCACATCGATCACCCGACACGTCGAACACGCATAAGTCGTGCCCAACTAGGATTCACCATCTTTTGCTCGTGCTAGCATAGCACCAAGCCTACAAACCTTGCCCACGCATCTAGCCCTCGCCCCAATCTGGCCACACCATCTTTCACATGCCCCCCCCCCTCCCCCCCTATATATGTTAAAAGAGCAAAACCCCTGGTGGCAGCACTAAATACTGAAAGGGCTGTGGAACAACAAGTTTACTGTAGCTCAGCCTTGTGCGCCCAAGACTAGCTCAAATGAGTTCTCCTCGTGCCAAATGCCCCATCTTTGAGATTTCCCCGAGCCATCTTTTGCCACCAAGTAAACCTCACATAATAGCATCATTTCCAATTCTCAGCTCACAACACGTTCCGAACTCCCCTGACACCCATTGTCGGCTGAACCCGTCTCGACACCCGTCTTAGCTAAACTCAAGCAACCCAAATTCCACTCGTGCCAAAGTGTTTCTCATACCCCCTTGGCCGAGTAAA
The DNA here is from genome assembly GCA_029490685.1 of Schizonepeta tenuifolia. Classification (NCBI taxonomy): domain Eukaryota; kingdom Viridiplantae; phylum Streptophyta; class Magnoliopsida; order Lamiales; family Lamiaceae; genus Schizonepeta; species Schizonepeta tenuifolia. Next base: position 48,987,864 of record CM055958.1, on the reverse strand, counting down.
CTTCAATCATCCAACTCATTCGGACATGCCATCATCCCAAACTCACATCGAGTTCTCAACCCGACGCTGCCCGTGCCATGGTGCTGTGATGGCTTGCACCATGACACAGAGCCGTCTAAGGGGCTAACAAACCTCCCCCACCCAACTCTGACAACGCCCTCGTTGTTGCTGGGGTAAAACCTCTCACCACGAGCTCCTCATCAGAAAAACTACCGAACCAAATTATGGACGGAACTCGCATATCGCACTTACCTCCCTCTCTTCCTTCGGCCTCCTCAACTCTCATTGCGGACACCAACTGCATCGAACCCATCCTCGCACACCCGCTGGACTCGCTCTCTCAATCCTCCTCGGCAACAAGTGCATTCAACCTTTGAGGGCAGTCCCTCATCTGATGTTCCATGTCATTGCAAATGAAACACCCTCGTTTCTTCTTCTCCTTCCCCGCCTCATTGGCCAATTCCTCGCCAGCCTGTTTCTCTTTCTTCTTCCCTTTCCTCGAATCCTTCTTCCCTTTCTCGGACTCGTTGGGATCAACCGGCCTGAAATCCACCAATCCCTCGGCAGCAGCAACAGTAGCTTGAAAATCCTTGACTCCTTGCCGTCTCAACTCAGTTTGAGCCCAAGGTTGCAACCCCGCCATGAATTTAAACAGCTTGTCCGACTCGGACATATCCTTCACGTCGAGCATCAACGAACTGAATTCCTTCACATATGCACGAACGGATTCAGTGTGCCTCAACTTTCTCAATGCATCCCTCGCCAGCCACGAGGAATTCCCAGAAGAAACTGATCCTTCAACTCACACTTCAACGCTTCCCATGTCAAAGTCTCCGTCTGATTTCCACCAACATCAACACTTGGCCTCGAACACCACCAAAGCTTCGCATCACCCATCAAGTACATGCTAGTGATCGACACCTTCTCATTGTCGGGCACATGAGAGACCTTGAAATAAGTCTCCATGTCCCACATAAAATTTTCCAACTCCTTCGAACTACGGACACCCTCGAATGGCTTAGGCTCCAGGACACGAACCTTCGACACCGACCGGCCTTGCTCAACAGATCTGGGCGCATGCTTCACGAGACGCAAATCATCCAACAACTCTTCGATTTTGATATCAACTGCTTGCATCAAGAACTGCACCTCTTCCTCACATGAAACGATCCGCTCTCCACAAACGATGGAGTGTCTTCCACAAATTTACGTAACTCCTCGACCGATGCCTTGATCGCACCGATGCAATCAAAGACGGGCTCAACACCAGCAGATGTTGAGACCTCCGGGGCTATCCCAAGCAACCCTTCCAACTTTAGCACCCTCTCTCCGAGAGCAGAAAATTCCCTCGCACCAACCATCTTCGCAGCAACGATGGCAACAACTTGGAACAACTCCGACTCGAAACCCACAAACTAGAGCCACCAAACTCCAAAACGCAGCAGCAAAACTCGAGCACCAGAGCCCAACCTGGCTCTGATACCAAATTGTCACAAGGTTTTCGTGTACCGGAATTTTTCCTTGTGATGGCGCCGAATCACCGCAATCCGACCAGCCCTCTCCCTCACCGACACTCTTCGGCACTCAAGTGTATGAGGCTCACGAATTTGTGCACGAATCAAAGTTTACACACAACGGATTAACATGAACAACGAAAGAAATTACACACACATTTACGGGCAACTCACCCAACCTTTATTAATATCCCACAAATCAATACAAGGACTTCTGGTCTCTAAAACTCACACACTTTCATTCTATGGCTCATTGCCTTAAATGCAGATTATAAACACGAAGGACAATCCCCCTTCACTAGGAAAAACCGCCCACTAAGCTACAAGTAACCGCCTTGGCAGTTTCGTGCCCCACTACTTGAATCAGCCAATCGCATGGCGTGGGCATTTGGCTCCTGGCAACTACCCAGTGCCTCATCCAGCCCACGGATCAGCCATCGAATCCCAATAGTCGCATTCCACTTGCCTTCGTTTTCTTGCACTCTTGGACTTGGCCCAAGCGCGCATCGCCCATGCCAACGTGTGCCGATCCCCAGCACCGGGGTCTGCCCACAATCCTCGTGTCTTGATCCGTCTCGTGCCATCAACCCTCACCTTTGCAACATCGACCAACTCCGTGCCATCCTTGTGTGCATCCAAGCTAGAAATCTCCAACACTAGAATTCTACTCATCTTGCATCAAGTCATCACGCACACTCCTAAGTTCCGGCTTGCCTCAGCCCTCGTCCGACCCGCACATCGATCACCCGACACGTCGAACACGCATAAGTTGTGCCCGACTAGGATTCACCATCTTTCGCTCGTGCTAGCATAGCACCAAGCCCACAAACCTTGCCCACGCATCTAGCCCTCGCCCTAATCCGGCCACACCATCTTTCACATGCCCCCCCTCCTATATATGTTAAAAGAGCAAAACCCCTGGTGGCAGCACTAAATACTAAAAGGGCTGTGGAACAACAAGTTTACTGTAGCTCGGCCTTGTGTGCTCAAGACTAGCTCAAATGAGTTCTCCTCGTGCCAAATGCCCCATCTTTGAGATTTCCCCGAGCCATCTTTTGCCACCAAGTAAACCTCACAGAATAGCATTATTTCCAAGCCTCAGCTCACAACACGTTCCGAACTCCCCCGACACCCGTCGTCGGCTGAACCTGTCTCTACACCCGTCCGAGCCAAACTCAAGGAACCCAAATTCCACTCGTGCCAAAGTGTTTCTCATACCCCCTTGGCTGAGTAAACTTCAATCATCCGACCCATTCGGACATGCCATTATCCCAAACTCGCATCGAGTTCTCAACCCGACGTTGCCCGTGCCATGGTGCTGTGATAGCTCGCACCATGACACGGAGCCGTCTAAGGGGCTAACAATATCCACCTTATTGAGGGCGACAATTTCCATAATTCTGGTTGTTTTTTATGTAGGTCACATCCTCTATACTCGAAGATCCCTCCGTCTTTGACTTATTCTTAGCCATAGCATCAATCTTGCTATTCATGGTAGACATTTGCGCCGCAAAGAGAGCAATAGTATCCGAACTTGAAATGGAAGCCACCTTTTTTAATATTGTCTTTTCCGTTGGCATTTGGAAGCTTGTATTGGCCAAATTCTCAATAGTCTTCAAAGCTATTGCATACTCTTTTTTAAGTAAGTCTCCATTTGCCGATGCATTTAAAAAATTCTTCATCTCACCATTGCATCCATTGTAGAAGAGACTAACTTATGAATCTTGGTTTAAACCATGGTTTGGGAATTTCCTCAATAGCTCCATAAACCTTTCCATGCTTCATAGAAGGACTCTTGATCCATTTGTTGGAATTGCATACTTTCGTTCCTTAACTTTATAGTCATCCCCGGTGGGAAAAACTGCAAAAGAAACTTTTCCACCATGTCATCCCATGTTTGCACACTTCCATCCTCAATAGATTGATACCATGGTTTCGCCTTATCCCTAAGAGAGAAAGGAAATAGACGAAGTTCGATAATATTATCTGGCACCCCATTTATCTTCGTGGTGCTACACATCTCCAAAAATTGGATAAGGTGGTCATTGGGATCCTCTTGTGGATGTCATCTGAAAGTGTTTTGTTGAACCATGGAGATTAAGGCGGGTTTGAGCTCAAAGTTATTAGCATTGATTCTTGGACCATCATGACCTCCATAATGAAATTTCGGTCGGAAGGCATCTCGAATAGGGGGAATGGTACCCTATTTCTTTCCGCCTCTCATGCTTCCTTTTGTGCTTTCAATTGGGCTTGCATAACATCCAATTGCTATTTGAGTTCCCGAACTAAATTGGCATCGGCCAGTGTTCTTTGTGCTTCTCGTTCTCTTCTTGCCCTTGTTTGATTATGCCGGCAAGATGCATCTATTTCGGAGTCTAAAGGATCAATTGGTAATTCCCCTAGACCTCGTGTTCATGCACTACCTAATAACAAACAAGCTACTCCCTCCGTTCACAAAATGATGCCCTGTTTCATCCCTTATTTGTATTCAACAAATGATACCATGTTTCGTTATTTTTACCAATATAACCTTGCTATTTTATTAAAATCACTACCCTTTGTCATTGAAGACCCCACCTCACATCAACTTTATTTTTACTTTTTTGTCATCTCAATAACTTTATTCTTACTTTTTGATCAATACCACCTCTTTTTTGTCATTACCACTGTGCTTTTATCATTATCTCACTACCCCTATTTTCTAACTTTTACCCCACTAAAAATAACTTTATCAACTTTTTTAATCTCCGTATTGGACACCAAATGGGGAATCATTTCGTTAACGGAGGGAATACAAGTCAATAACAACCAAAACACAATAAATCAAAATTGTAAAATAACATAAATAATGTCTAATCTAGATTATCACAACAGTTTATAATATCACAACTATTAAATCAATTAGTCCCTGGCAACGGCGCAAAAAACTTGTTCGTCTTTTTATTAGCACAAATAATCTACAAGTGTACGGTGTGTGTATAGATAGTGGCAAGAAAAGTCGTATCCATGGAGACTATTTTTCAACTCTCATGATTATTATTACTAGGTTGTTCAACTCTATTTAGAAAATCGGAAATTGAGGTGATTTACTAGAAAAAAATTTGACAAATAAGACAAGTAAAGCAAATAATAAATAAGGAAAGATATGCAAGATACAAGAGGGAAAATGGTCGATTCTAGGGAATGTTTCCACTTGGCAACAATGATGCTCTAATCCTGTTAATCTGTTTAACCAATTTTAATCCAAAATATGAGGAACAATCCTCTCGATGAGAATGCAAAAGTAGATTAATCAAATACTCCCTCCGATTAGGACTTAAGGCAACTGATTAACTCCAAAAAGAACATGAAGATTATAAGCTCTTATGCTTGCAAATATCACCACTAAGTTTCAATTGCATGCATATTGATAGTTCTTACATTCAATGAACATATAAATTGGCTAGGACTTTATACCAACACTTGGCATGTATAGAAAAGTGGCCTACTATTCTAACATGAAAAATCAAGTACCAACAACCACAATCATGAAATGAAAGGCAAAATAACATTAATAGATTAACACTATCATCATCTATGAGTTTCAACCATTCCCTAGAACCAACTAAGTAGTTTAGCTAATCATGTTCATAATCAACAAAATACCAAAGCCAAGAGAAGAAAACATCTTAAATATAAGAGAATAGGAGTAGAGAAATAAAATCCTAGTCTTGAATCTTCAATGTTGTTCACTTGTCTCCTTCTTCCCCAAGCTCAAGCTCCAACAATGGTGGTATGTGAAAAAGTGTGTTAGTGTGTGTAGGTGGTGGGTTTGTATGTGGATGGATGGCTAAGGTTTGTATTAGGAGATGTATTTATATATTTTTGGAGTGGAGAGACAATTGTTGGGAGTAGAAATGTGAAATTAGGAGTAAAATTGGTGAAAAAAACGTGTTTTGGGTGAGAAAGATGCTTGTCCGCTCTCTGGACCGCTCCCGTTACACTGAAAAATCAGGCTAGTGAGCGATCATACCCCCGGCGGTTTTGCCCACTTTGTAGACCGCTCCAAAAGTCACTTTTTCTCTTATGTCCATGCAGACGTGCAGTAGTCCGCTCCGAACTGTGCAACATTTTAGTTTTGGCTCGTTCTTTCTTGTTCGGACTCCGAATTGACTCACGTTTCTTTCTATAGCTCTGTATCGAACTCCTCTATCTCATTCCAAGTTCCTTTTACTATAATATTAACTCTATTCTCCTGCAATTAATCAAAAACTCCAGCGTAAAAACCGACACAATAAAGTTTAAGTAAGGTAAAGGGCTAAAGACATGATTTTTACTATCAAATGACATCGAATACATCCAAAACAACGTGAAATATCCATGTTTGTTAATTTCCAACAAAAGAGGAGATTGAAATGTTACCACTGAAAACAATAGAGTTAGAAGTAGTGTGTGGAGCAGAAGAAGGTAGAGCAGAGAATGAAGGTGTAGATGTTTGGAGCTAATTCTGGATATATTGAAGGAGTTGCATGCACTGGTCATTGCTCAAACTGAACTTGTTGTACCAGTAGAAGAATTAGAGGCAACAACATCACAAGTAGGAGCACCAATGGACTGAGAAGTAGAATTATCAATAGATGAGAATCATTCAGTAACATGATTAACAGATCTATATGAAGATTGAGGTGTGACATTGCCTCTGCCCCTCCCACGGCCAAATCCAGGAGGAAAACCATGGAGATCAAAACATATATCAATTGTGTGATTAGGTTTACCACAATGACCACAAACAACTTGATCCTTCCCTCTACCTAGACCATAAGTAGTAACATTAGCATAAACACTAGGCTGCTCACTTAAGTCTTGATTAAATAGAACAGTAACTCCACCATTTCCCCCATCAATCGATCTCTACCTTTCCTCTTGAATATCAAGAGCAAACACCTTAGAAAGAGACAATATAGGACCGACAGAAAGGATATGAGATCGCAATTGAGCAAACGAGCTATTCAAGCCTTGCAGAAATTGCATAGAACACTCTTGCTCTTGATAGTTATTCCACTGTTTAGCACTACCATAGCAAAAATTAACACATGTACACTATTTTACTGGTTGGGAATCTTTGTACTCATCCCACATAACTCGAAGATTAGTGTAGTAGGTGCTAACATCAATAGATCATTACACCAAACTCAGAAGTTGTTGGGGAAGCTGATAGATCCGCACCAAATCACCATGAGAGAAGCATTCCTTCAGATTTACCCAGATCTGAGCTGCAGAATCAATATACATCAAATTGGAACTAATTTGGGAAACAACAGAGTTCCTCAACCAGGAAACGACCATACTATTGCATCGCACCCACTGCGCATACAAGAGATCATCAACATCTGGTTTCGAGAGAGATCCATCAACAAACACGACTTTATTCTTCGCAATCAATGCCGTGAGCATCGTCCGATGCCAGGTATTGTAATTTGGACCAATGAGTTGTTGTGTGACGAGCACGACACCGAGATTATCACTCATCGGGAAGTAGTACGGACTAGATTGATCTTCACCAACTGGAACTCCATCAACACGAGCTCCATTTTGACGACGATTTGCCGCCATGACAGAAGAGAAAAACAAAGATTAATCGAGAGATGCAGCGGAGATTTGTTGCTCTGATACCATATTAAGATACAGAACTAACAACTAAGGAAAAGAATATTCATCTATTGTATTCAACGTGAGGAATAAGGTACAGGGAGCTATCTATATGTAGCTAATATCTGAATCCTAATGTTGACTCAACATTAACTAACTCTATAAGCAAATACGATTATTCCAATAAGAAAAGCAACTACTAACTAGGATAGATCACGTACACTGTTCACTGCATGAACTGCATGCACCATCACTGTATCATAATAATATACTTATTCCATCCTATTATTAATGGTTCAATTTGTTTTTTGGGTTATCGTCTATTAATTAATGATGACTCATATTCACAAATGCACAAAAAAATTAACATTTTAAAAAATATGGACCCTAGCTACTAGTTTTCTATCTTTAGCACCTTCTTAATTCTAGGGCCACCAGTAATGAGGTAGTCTTTAATAGTTAAAGTTGGGGGGTTTTGGCGAATTAAATCACGAACTTTAGGATCTTTTGTAATTTTAACCCGAACTTATAACTTTGACAAATTAAATCACGAACTTTTCAATTTTTGTAATTTTAACCTGAACTTTCAACTTTGACAAATTAAATCACAAACTTTTCAAGTTTTGCAATTAAGACCTAATCAAACTTCATTAACGTAAAATAATAAAAATATAAAAAATAGTACAATATTATTTTATATGTCTTTATTGATCATAAATAATATACTTTATATTGTTAAAATGTCATTATATATAGAGGTAGCGAGAATTAAATGTCATTATTCAAAATTGTTAAATTAAAGGTTAAATTAAAGGTTGAGAAATATACTTTTACATAAATTAATTGATAAATTTTGTGCATGCATGACAATTATAATCTTATTGCTATTTAATATTCTTAAATTCCTAATATATGTAATTATGGAAGTTCTCAATCTCATGTCAATGTATGTAATTATGGAAGTTCTCAATCTCAGGTCACCTATAGGCTACAAGGTTTCGGACAATATAAGCATTTTGTTTTATTTTTATTATTTTATGTCAATAAAGTTTGATAATTAGGTCTTAATTGCAAAAAATAAAAAGTTTTTGATTTAATTTGTCAAAGTTGAAAGTTCAAGTTAAAATTGCAAAAATTAAAAAATTTGTGATTTAATTTGTCAAAATTAGAAGTTCGGATTAAAATTGCAAAGACCTAAAGTTCGTAATTTAATTCGTCAAACCCCAGTTAAAATTGTAAGACACATGATAAGTAAGAAAAATAAATTAATATAATCATCATTTTGAAGGTTTAAAACATTATCATTTATCATTTATTATTATATACTAATTAATGGTAAATGCATGAGCCATGACTCGGAAAAAGAATCATCATGAAACGGAACGTTTGAAATTATCCCACGGACAGAGAGTATCATATATAGGCTCCGAGACCCGACCAACACCAAGTTAACCAATCATTGTTTCGAGGGATATGCTAATGGTACAACACAATTCTGGATAAAAAAATGTGGAGGTATATACATATAGTGTACATGTACACATATACTCCCTCCGTCCAATGTTTGTCTACCTAGTGTGAGTGTGGCACGGGTTTTAAGAAAACTGATAAACTAGGAGAAAGAAAGAATAAAGGTGTTTTTGAGGGGTATTGTTAATCAATGCTTTTTGGTTGTTAATTTTTTATTAAGAAAAGCTGCCAAGGCTTTAGTTGTGTAGTGATTAATTCCTTGCATTCACAATAAAACTCGTACTTAGTCGAATTTTTAATTACTCGAATTTTTTTTACAGTGTGTATTAACTGTATTTTATGCACAACTTTTTTTTTCCTGCACAGCCTTGAATTAAAAAAACAGCCACAAAACACTGTATTGAATGCAGCCATGCATAAGGATTCGAAAAAAAAAATGGAAGGCATCAGTGAGATGAAATTTGGAGGCAAAAAAAGGAGCCAAATTTGATTTCATTGAATAAACAATCAATATAAGTACAATGATTTTATCCACATGTTTTTGGGGGAAATTTTGAATCTAACTTTCTACCCTCCTAAATCCTCCATATACAGCTATTGAATGCATTTTCCAGCATTCATTACAGCCAAAACTATAAACTATAAACTACAAATAGGAAGCAGAAATGAGAGAGAGAAAAACTACACGAAGGGATCTCACTGATCAACAACAAAACAACGTAGCTCAGTTCCTTCTTCAAAGAAGCAAAGCTGGAAAACTGGATTATGGAGCAAAAAAGCCTGCTGCAGACGAGTTCCACCTTTCATTGAAGACAATATGGACTATTTGGAGTAGGGCAGCTGCGCAGCAAGCCATGGGGCTTCCTATTTCAGTTAAAATCATGAAAAGGGGGTCAATGCACGGGAAAACAAAGCCATATGATGCAGAAAAGGTAAAAAACCTCTCAGTCCTGCAGAGGTCATCATTGAGGGTTATGTCATCACATCTTGGTGTAAGTAAGAGCCAAGTTCATATCTGGTTGAAAGAGAGCAAGCTCAAGCCACATACCAATGCTATTAAACCATTTCTTACCCCCCAAAACATGTTGTGCAGACTGAATTGGAGTCTTAGACAACTAGGAAGCATCATTGAGGGTGGAAAGGTCAAGTTTCAGACCATGTACAACACAGTACAGATAGATGAGAAATAGTTTTACCTCTCAAAAACCAAAGATAGATACTACCTTGATGCAGATGAAGTGGAGCCACATAGGACATGCAAGTCAAAGAGATTCATCCAAAAAATCATGTTCAACTCTGCAGTTTCAAGGCCAATCATAGAAGGAGATGGAACTGTCATATTTGATGGAAAATTTGGAATATTCCCATTCATCACAGAGGAGGCAGCTCAAAGAGCATCAAAGAACAGACCCAAGGGCACAGTTGAGACCAAAGAAATGAATCAAGTTACAAGACCAGATGTGAAAGAGCAACTACTAAATCAGGTTATTTGCAGGCACAAGAATCAAGTGTAGTATCTGAATTTGCAGTAACAAACATGCATGTGTGCAATCACATAAACTGCATATGGAAGCATAGCAATCACTGCATCAGCAGAAACATTTGCATCATTTGCATGCACAAGAATCAAGTGTAGTATCTGAATTTGCAGCAACCAACATGCATGTGTGCAATCACATAAACTGCATATGGAAGCATAGCAATCACTGCATCAGCAGACATACTTGCATCATTTGCATGCACAAGAATCAAGTGTAGTATCTGAATTTGCAGCAACCAACATGCATCATAAACATATGAATCACAGACCATAATTTGAACAGAAAAGACAGAGAGCATCATTTGCATCAGCAAAAGCAGAGAGCATCATTTAGTTGTGTTAGAATCAAGTGTAGTATCTGAATTTGCAGTGCCAATATGAATTAAACATCAAGTTGCTCACTTAATTGCAGATGGTGCCAACCATTAAAGCTAAGTGGCCATCTTGTCTAAGCAAACACATATACATCCAGCAAGATAATGCCAAACCCCACATTCTAGATAGTGATCCAGACTTTCAAGCTATTGCAAGATCAGATGGATTCCATTTTGAACTAATTTGCCAACCTCCAAACAGTCCAGACACTAATGTGAATGATTTAGGTTTTTTTAGAAGCATTTAAACACTCAAAGATCAGACACCAGCTAGCAATGTTGATGAATTGCTGCATAATGTGAAGGAAGCATATGAAAATTACCCAGCAGACAAGTTAAACAAAATATTCCTTACACTGCAAAGCTGCTATGAAGAGATAATGAGGGTGAAGGGAGGTAACTACTACAAAATTCCTCATAGGGGCAAAGATAGCATGCAAAGGCAAGGGGTGCTACCACAGGTTTTTGAGGTTGATGAAAAACTTGTTAGAGCCAGCATGGAGTACTTAAACTTGCATGGAAATGTAGAAGACATATTCTACAATCTAGATGAAATAGCAACCGCATTGGAGCAAGCACATATAGAGGACTGAAGGCAGCAAGAGCACATGGGTGTGTGCATATGGTTTACAGGAACAAACAATGTGACTGTTTTTGTTTTTTGAATTGTTTGGAATGTAAACCAAAACAATTTGCTGCAATATTTCACTTCCTCATTTTGTATAATTCCTCATATTTGCATGTTAATTAGGGATATGGTACAGCCACAAACAGGAAGCACAACATGTAATCAGATCAAGTTGTCTCAGCAAGCACATTTGCATCATTGACTTAGCATTCAAGCCTCTAATAGTACCTCCTAAACTAGGGAGGTAATCACCTAGTGGTGGCACAAATTAAAGGCAAAGATGAAGAGTAGTATCTAGATGCATTTCAGTTCAAGTAGTATCATCATAAAGCACCAGGAACATAGAGCATCAAATCATAGGTAAGGCATCAAATCAAGATTAATATATGTAGAGCATTCATAAAACATCAGCAGAGATGAAATAGCATCATATGCACAGCAACAAGCCAATGTTAAGGCAGCAAGATCACAAGGCATCAAATGTCATATGCACATCAAGGGTGAAGCATCAACAATCATACACTGAAATCATACAGTACATTATCATAAAGCATCAGCAATCATACCATTTGCATCATATGCACAGCAAGAAGCATCAAATAAGGCAACAAAATCATAGTTAAGGCATCACCAACCATCCCAACAAATTCACCAGGATCATAACGCATCAAAAATCACAAATAAGGCATCACCAGCCATCCCCCATAAATAAGAAATGAATAACCAGATATACAGTTACATAGAACCGGGCAAATCCGATTCAGAATCTTCACGAATTTCCCATTTTTCGTTGGCCAAGCAGTGGATTTGATATACATCGAGGGCCGGTGACATCACCACGAGGGAAGGGCATCTCCAAAGCAGACACCGGGACCTCAGATTTACCAAGCGGGACCGCATCAGAGAGTGATTCATCACCGCCGGTGGGCATCGGCATCTCGAAGAAGCGAGCGGGACAGCATCAGACACAACATCATCGCCGCCGGTCGTCATCGGCATCTCAGAGCCGCCGGTCACCAAAGGCATCTCAGAGAGAGGCAAATCGCACATAATCTCCGATTTTGGGGAGATTGTGGAGGATTCATACCCATATGGGCGAGGTAGATCAGAAACATCGGACGGATTCATCTCCCAATCCGTGGAGAAGGGGGGGGGGGGGGTTTCGTACCCTTCTGGGCAGGGGTAATTCCTCCCACAAAGACGATGGAGGAGATTCAGAATTCATGGAGATCGAGTGACTGCGCCGTCTAGGGTTTGTGAGAAGAGTGAGAGAGAAAGTGAGCTGCGGCGTCGAGAGGGAATGAGAGAGTGTAGGGTTTCAGAGTGAATTGGGGAAAAACAGAATCGATAATATTGGGTTTGAGGGTGGGTGTTGTTAATTTGGGCTGGGGTGGGTGTAATTGGGTATGATTTAATTAGTGACTTAATTAGGTTTTTAATTAGATTGGGTTTGGTGTTAATTGTGGGCCCAGAGTGGCAATTGGTGGTAAATATTGTGAAGGGATGAGGGTGTATGTGTAAATGAGTTAAACTAGGTAGACATAATTTGGACAAAAAAAAAGGGGTAAGTAGGTAGACATAACTTGGACGGAGGGAGTATAATATTTTGATAAAACGTACGATTATCTTATGATAACCTTTAATTTGGAATATTTTCGCTAGATTTGCGATAAATAATTAACTAAAGATGCACTAACTATATTCCTTTTTTTTTAATTCGTTGGAACACACAACTGCTACCTTTGGAGCGCACAAGGTAAACCATGTTCTTATGCATGCAGTAGCCTACAAACAACACAAAGCAGATTCCACTAGCTATATTCTAATTCTACGCAAAAGGCTCGATCTAGAGATTAGTGATAAGTTCAACCTAGAAGGCATATCGCTAATATCTGTGATTAGATCATATCACCAGTTAACTCGTGCTATAAAAAAATGTCTACGTGTATTATAAATAATATCTTGATCCAAAGTTTCTGGCATGAATAAGTTCTTTGGAGTACCCTCCTCGATCCTAAACCAAGATAACAACGTAACACGCTACGTCAGCACCATAGTACCACTGGAAACTTTTTTGAATTCGTGAGAATTAATTGAACCATATAATTCTCTTTTTATATAATTAAGCTAGGGAGATTTATCGCTTCAAGCCTTGAAGTCCCGAATGAACTTTTCTGATGAAAAACTCTTGGTGATCCTTTTACAAAAGGCAACATTTGCACACCATATACACTTTTGGGACCATATATAAATATATATGTGTGTGTGTGTGTGAAACAAATGAAATATTAAATTGTGCACATGAAAAAATGAAGGTATTCCAAAACGAGCAAAACATGGATGATGAAATTAACAAGGTGCGCAGAGTGAGATAAACTCTTTTTCCATGCCCGTTCAAGAGCAAGAAGCATGCGCGTCTCTGTGTCCTTTTCTCAAATTTTAAGTTTTAATTTAGTGTATAATACTTGGAAAATTACATCATGCATTGCATTGGGGATATATGTGGTGTTTAAGAACATTAAACATGATCAGATGAAAAGAATCATTATATATGTTTTCCGTGTTAATTTTCAACTTTATATTTCGGATTCTGAATGTATATGTTCTAATTTTGTTTTTAGTACATCGCATTCTGGTTTGGTAACATGTAGTATAAAATTTATATTCGATAAATTCTAAATTTTGTGATCTATTTTAACAAGTATTGTATCTTGAAAATATTGTTTCATTTATTTTGTGTTGTCGATATAATTCCATAATGTTCTTTCTTAAGCCCATAAGCCCACAGAAGAAAGATTTGTGATTCGAATTTGCTCCAGTCCAGGCCTTATATTCTAATGTAGTCGATATTTGGCGGGATTTCATTGGATGACTCGCTTTTGGACCTCTTTATTGGATCGGGTCTTAACATTGAAATTGAAATAAATAAACAAATGAAAATGGCGAGATTCAATCACATCCTGCTAATCTCCAATAAAACTATATATATCGGGAATGGGAAACATACAGTATGTTAAGATGTGCAATTTAAGATGCCTTAATTTAATAGGTGATGCAAGAAATGACTTCACCGAAAGGGCAAACCATACTTTCAACGAGTGGATATACTCAACAAATATTCAAATTTAAGATTGAAGTCAAATTAATTGTAATAATCTAAATTGAATCTTTTATGCAATCAAGTGTGGTTTCAAATTGTTCAACACCCATTAATATTTTTATTTCCCAATACGACCGGCCAACTTGTCTATTTCTATCCGCGTCAACTTGAACATGGAATATTTGTCTCATTAAACATGTAATAACATTAAAATTAGGTACATTTTTTTAATAAATGAATTACTTCATAACTATGTTAGACTGCTAATGGAGAAAAGGCCTGCATTTATCTCGTCGCTATATATTTGTATTGTGGTACGCTAAATCATATATGAGCACATATAATTTTTACAAATCACACCGCATATCAAAAGTAAATTAAATTATATATATAAAAAAAAAAGAGTAAGTCCGACATACTCGACTTATTAATTTACTATGTTTTGTTGAGATTTGAATCTAAGACATTTGCTTACAAGAATATTAGTAAAAAATTCTATATGCAATTGCCAACAAGTTGATTTTGATTATTAAATATATTTGTAATCATAATAATAGTATAAATAATAATTACTTTCTAGAAATAAGACGTGACATGAATAAAATAAAAATACAAGAGATTACATATATCAGATGAACAACTAATTGTCTATTTAAAACACCAATCAAAACAATGTGTTACAACTGTATATGGTAGTTGTCAAAGATATCGCCTTCCAATGCGATTTCAACTTTATCAGTTAACTAAAGCGCTAATCATATAGGACATCGTTTATTCCAAGTTTTGCCACTGTAACTAATGCTACTAATTATAATATTTGTGCAAATTCTTTTTCCGAAAACTAGATCTCCTTTTTCGATATAGAAACTTCTCAACCGGTCCTTCCTTTTCCTTTTATCTTTTGAAAGAAAATATCCCTTTTTCCTTTTTAAAACTCCATATCAATGTGAGAGAAACCATCAAAACACTAATTAACAACATATTAATCGAAAAATAGTTAGTATTTTTTTGTTTTTACACTTGTAGGGTCTTTAACAAATTAAAGATTTGGATCCAAACCTATTAAAAAACATATTGTTAGAGCATTCACACCTCTTAAAATTTTTATCCTAAACTTACTTTTAAAGTTCCCCTATATTATTTCTAACTCATATTTTATGTATAAATATATACACCAGTTCTCCTATATTCTAATTATTTTATAAAAGTTGTGGGTCGAACTCAATTTGTAATATAGGAGAAGATTTAAAGAGATGTAATTTTGAGGAGAAATATAGGGAGATGTAAATATTTTTGTGGGATCTGCCCAATTTTGAGAGATCTGTTGAATGAACTTTTGGCACACTTTTTATAATTTTTAAATGGATTGATAACATACGCACATATATATAAACTCTAAACGAGCTCATTAGTCAACCAATATCTACAAAGGAAATATAGAGAAAAATAAGTACCTAAAGACACTAAAATTTCAAAAAAAAAATTCTTAAAATTTGTACTTATAAATCACAACATAAAATAAATTTCCGTCGAAACTCGACTAGCTATACATTAGTTTTAACTTAAATTTAGAGTGAAAATTAATTTTAAGTGAACTGCTTTGTTATTCATAATTACAAATATATCAATAAAAATGGATTTTAAACTGAAATGTAGATCCGCCTAATGTATAAGTATAATTGTCTCAAATAATTTTTTGTAATTTGACTTTATATTGTACGGTAGTTGCAATTTTTAACAATAAATCAGCTGTAACGTCTCAAATACATCTTTGTACCTTAATTTTATACTGTACAGTACTTGCAATTTTTAACATCAAAACAGCTGTACCACAAGCAAGCAAACTAAATAAAAATCATGGATAGAGGATGATAATTAGTCTTTAGGTGGAAACTCATTGTCGTAACATTTTTATAGCTTAAGGCACATACCATCTCTTTGATGTAACTCATCATCAGCATTCGCTAAAATTTGATAATCTTGCTAGACTCATTTCCGTCGCATTCTTTCTTCATCTCTCAGCCGTCTCTGACTCCGGCCAGTTTGCTTAAGATTCTAATTATGCCACATGATATATCTTCACACCAGTTATATCAATTTTCGATGTCACAAGGCAATCTTCCTTACCTTCGTTTTTACCTTTTCTTTCCCATCCCAAATTCTACTATTAATGTTTACATCTTTTGTCAAGGTTCGATTTAATATCTCAGTCTTCTAGATCGTTAAAATACAGTCGAATGGAACCACCATCTATCAGTAGAAATTTTGTAGTATTCAGGTTATTCTCAGTAATTAGTGGGAATTATTAATCAATTTTACAATAGGTATGAGTATAATAATTCTAAACATGCATGTTCTAATATGAGAAATGGTTAATGCAGAGACACCTTGCGTTACATACAAGAAGAGGATCTTTATTTATTTTAGAGTTTTAAGATTTAAGGGACGTGGTTTCAAAAAATTCATAATTAAGCTTCATACTGTATGATGGAATTGGAAACTTAAGAATGAATATAATCAAATGAAACACAGCTATAAAAGATATGCTTATCTTAAATAGTAGTATGACATATATGGTAAAAGTCTTGAACGTGCAGACATGAAGAAAATTACACATTAGCTAACATATATAAAACGAGTCCAGTTCAGAATTTCCGCAATAAAATATTTGTAACCAAGAAAGTAACAAGCATTAGGTGTTAATCTCCTCACCATACGTGTAGCCGCCTATTGTTGTCACTAATATATTAATGTTCTAATGGTATATAATTTAATCAATGTGGTGAACTTGCACACATTATTTAAATTAGTAGCCTAAGCAAGCACGAAAAGCGATCAAGGATTATTTTCAATTTAATTATTGAGTACACGTTAAATTATTATTATCTCCTTAATCGACCAATGTGTGGTTCGGAGAAAGATTAATTAGAAAATAACTGTAGTTGCCCCACTGAAACTATGCTATGTTAAAACGTCTGAGATATAAATTGCTATATGAATGGGCTCTATTTTTTGATTGAGGTTTCTATCTAGTAGTCTAGTACTACTAAATCAATAGGTCTATTACTGACCATTATACTCATCTTAATTATAAGGTATTGCTATTAATTGAGTTAGTTATCTCTAAAACAAGGTATAGATTTTTACTAAGGCTAATTGATGATTAAATCAAAACTCAATAAATCTCTTTCACTATTGTTGCAAATTTAACCTTACTTGTTTTTTATAGAAATTTTAATTAACCTTACTTTTAAAACGTGCTAATTAAATTCCAACCTTTAATTTTGATTTATTTAAAGTTTGTAGTATGATTCGCAAATTTCAAAAGTTAATCATCGTCTCCAGGAAAAAAAAAGTTAATCATATATAATTTGCGACATTACTAAAAGATATGATTGACATTTGATTAGCAATTAACCCCTTAAACATATTTTACTAAAGGGCCCACGGAAAAAGTCTTACAACACACAAATATACACACACAAAAGAAAAAAGAAAAAAAAGAGTAGCCATACGCTGATTAGTGAAATCTATGGGTTTGGTGAGATGTAGTGAGGAATGTAGTTAAGGGATGTATGTCAAAGAATAGTTCCAAAGGTTCGTGCTCAAGTGTTGTATTGCTTAATGGCAGCTGCTTATCTTAGCGTAAACAGCTAGGCTTCCAACCCAACCCAATCCATTACGCCACGTCATCAACCCCGACCCTTCCCTTTTTAAACCAAGTCCAACACCCCCCTTCGTTCAAGACAAACCGAAACTGCAGAGAGAGAGAAAGAGAGAGATGGAAGGACTAATTCCATTAGTGTACAAAGCAATAGTGCAATACAGAAATGGAGGGCAAGGTGCGACATGGCTAGACGATACGCAGTCAGCTGCGTACATGAGGCTTCCAGGCGACTCCGGCCGGTTTGCGGCTTCCGATAATATCCACATCTTCCGCCAAGATTATAGCTTCGCCGCCTGTTCCCCCACTCGCTCCGCCGCGGAGAGGGCTGTTTCCACAGCTGATCAACACCATTTTATCAATTCTTGCCGGGCGGTTAAGTGATGATCAAACCGCCCAGACTACTTATTTACGTGCCCAAACAAAGCCGACGACACGTAAAATCAAGTTTGGTAGGTGCCGTAAATGTAGTAATAACTAAGCAAATATTTTTTCTCTCTCTCTCTTTTTTTTTTCTTTTACATTTGTTGATCGTGTAATTTCGTTTGTGTCTAGCCAAGTTTGATAAGTTGGGTGTATATCTTTCGTCAAAAAAAAGAAAAAAAGAAAAAAAACTTCGGTTCGTGGAAAACCTAAGGAAAGGGTCCACAAACTGAGCTCCGTGTAAAAAAAAAGCAAAATTGTATATGATATTTGTGCTTTTGCTGATTGTGAAAGATAAACGGCAGTTTATTTTTGGGGGTTTACTTTAGTTACATGATTTTTATTTCTGCATCTGCCAAGCCATCAATAACAAATTCAACGCCAAAAGTGGGTCGAAGCACAATATGGATTTTTTTTTTTTTTTTTTTTGTAGTAAAAAGTTATTCAATACCACATTTTAATTATTAAATTTATTGCGTGTAGTATGATGAAACAATACTGTTCTATCTTTAGTTTCTTTTTATCTTGCTCTTTTTTACTGGGTTTTGGTGGCGGACGAGAGTACAACTACCATGCTATAATTTTACTTTAATTTTTTGGGGGTCTAATTTGGATCAGTAGAATTTTGCTTAACAGATTTTAGGAGATATATTAGTAACGGGACTTTATACGACTCCACAATAAAACGAGTTAAAAACTAAAATTGAGATTTTAAGAACTCAGAATTCTTGTTGACGCGTATGAAATTTACTCAAATATTAAATTAGATCAGTAGAAGTTTTTAAAAAAATTGAAAATTAATTGTTACAACATTACAGCCAAAAAGAAGGCGTGGCTGGTGCTTATCAAGAATTTGGAGTATAATAGTCTTGTAAGAAGTTGAATAGTATTAAATTACAACGATTTTTTCTCTTTTGAGAAAAAAATAAAAATACAAAGATATTTAGGATACGAGAAAATCATCTTGAGTTGACTATTGTTAAATGATACTCCCTCCTATCTTTTTTTTATTAGTCGTTTAAGACTTTTAATTGGTTTTTATTTACCAACTTGAACTTTATTATTCTCGTGCATTAATTACTTCTTCAATAATTCTATTCGGACATATAGTGGCCGGCTATGCACATAAAAAAAGAAATTAATTATAAAAATAGAACCAATCACATTTCTCCTTAGGGTTTAAATTCTCCAATTAAATATTTTCTTTTTTTCAAAATCTATATTATTACTATTTTTAGCTAATGTGATTGATCACAGTGTGTCCAAATAGCACTACCCTTACTTTTTATACACAATCCTTTAATTTAATCACTCGTTTTCTTTAGTTAATTTCTTTGTCCAACGCGCATCATTGTCATAAATAAGGTTAATTAGGGAAAACATATTTTCTTAATATATGTGCTTGAACTTAGGATGACATATAATTAAAACCGAGTATTCATCTCCCTGTTAATTATTTTAATTTTATTGAATCTACGCTCGTCATCACATAGAATAGTACATATCATAATACATTTATACTTGATAAGAAAACATACCTTTGCCATGAAATTATAATACCAGCTTGGCACTAATTCGAAGGGCTTTTGTTTTTCTCTCTCTAGATTGGCAGTTACCACTACTGTTTCGGATAAAAATAAAATACTCCCTCTCATGAGCCGAATGAAATTTAATATGCAGAGTTGCTAAAATTAGTTTTCTGACGAAGAAGGATACTAAATTCGATTTTTTTTAAATAAAATACGTAAATAATATTAATGAGGAAAACGTAAATTTGTTGGGGGTGTTGGAGCAGACCCAGCACCCCGTATCCGCCACTACTAATTTGAGTATAGGATATGTTTTGATTCTCTTGCATTAAAGGAACCATGAGCGCAAAACATAACAATTTATCAGTGGTCAAATTGAAGTGGAAAAGATGAAAATAAATTTTGAAGGAGCTAAGAGAAAGGAAGATAATTGGTTTTGGAAATTGAGAAATATTAATGGCGAAATTCAACGAGCTTATCAAATAAAATTTGGAATTATTAGATCGGTTCATGGATTCAGATAAAATCTGGTGGTGTTCGAGAAGTAAGGTCTTTTTATAATTTCGGTCAAACGAATTTGCTAAAATACTGCTTTTAAGTGTCAGTTGCCAATAGCAATTAGATGTAACAAAAAAAAGTCACTAACAAGCATTTATTAATATGCGTATCATCATTTTGAATCGATAATATGATGTTAATAAAGACATCTCTAGTGATGAAAACTGAAAATGACTTGTGGTCTATGCATTGCACAGCTGATAGACCAACATGTTTAATTGTTTTAGGGAATTTTATTTTATTTAGGAAAATTCAATAGTCAACAATAATAATTGTGGAATATTAACTCAATTTCATGAACTTCACGATAAAGAACATTAAGAGGGCCATAATTTTTTTTCTCTCTGTTATAATAATCTAATCTTATTTTCATTTCTCGCCCAATAAAATGAAAAATAGTGTTAAAATTAGGGATGTACACGAGCCGAGCCGAATACTAGCATGCTCGAGCTCGGCTCGTTTGAAAAATTATAGGCTCGAGCTCGGCTCGAGCTCGATTCGAGCTTTGCATTTAGAGCTCGAGCTCGACTCGTTGAGTAATAATCATGCTCGAGCTCGGTTCGAGTTCGGCTCGCTAAATATTCGTTTAGTCGAGCTCGAGCTCGAATGTTCGAGCTCGGCTCGGAAAAAACTTCCAAATTAATTAACAAGTAACTAATAATATAGTCTACAGTCAAACACAAGCCATGACAATATCATCCATCAAAATATATATAATAACCTAATAAAAAATATCAATTTATCAATATATATGTTGGTATTAAAAAGTCTAATATAAATGTAATATTTATTAAAAGTATTAAAATTTTCGAACGTGTTCGTGAACATGTTCGTTTAGGTGATTCGCGAACATGTTCGCGAGTTAGCTCGTTTACTATCGAACTCGAACGTGTTCGCGAGCATTTCGAGCCGAACATAGATAAGCTCGAGCTCGGCTCGAAAAATTTGTCGAGCTCGATTTGAGGCTCGAGCTCGGCTCGTTTAGTTAACAAACGAACTTCGAACGAGCTTTTTTCAAGCCGAACTCCGAATAGCTCGCGAACCGTTTGGCTCGTTTACAGCCCTAGTTAAAATGAAGTTTTGATTTTGGACTGGAAAGGAATTAATTAAAATGACAATTTACATCAATACATCATCATCATCAACAACCCACTTAATCCAGACTTTAGTTCTCTTTGAACTTAAAAGAAGATCTAGCACTCGCCAGTAATTTCATGGATACAACATTTCTTACGGTGAGCTTGTACTAATAGTCTCCCTACAAGGAAAGTCCCTAGCGAAGAGGAATTCTGGATGAGTTTGTGTGCAGGATATGTGGTGTACAAGGTGAGTCGGGAGATCATCTTTTCTTCCATTGCTCTGAGGTGGTGAACATCTGGAAGTTTGGTCCGGTACCCCTTGATCTATCTTCTTTTCATGACTCATCATTCAAATATGTAGTGTGGTCTCTTTCGGACAAACTTACTCGTAATGATTTTGCCTTGTTTGATGTTATCACACGGAACATATGGCAACATAGAAACAAACTCTATTTTGAGCAACAAACTTTTGATTAGAAGGTGGTTCTTACACGAGCACATCAAACTTGGGTTGAAATGGTAAATAACTTAGAAAAGAGGACTTGTGATGAAGCTGAGTCGAATAATTTAACTAGATGGCAACCCTCACCAGCAGGTACTGTCATGATGGACTGTGATATGGCAATCCTCTCTAATAACAAAATTGGTTTAAGCGTCATCTTTCAGAATGATCAGGATCGGGTTGTTTTTGCATATCGAACTGAGCTTGTTGCGGTTGGGTAAACAACTCTTCTTGAGGGACTTGTTGTTCTCTATGGCTTAACAATGGCAGTGCTGCAAAAGTTATCAAATATTCATGTGCATAGCGATAATATCACACTGATCAGAGGACTGCGCGACGGGCTTGCACTCGAATACTATGGTGAAGTGGTGAAGGAACATATTTTAGATATCACTAGTGAGCTCAAGTTCTAAGCTTCAATTATATCCCTCGTACTTGTAACAGAATGGCGCATATGCTTGCCAGAGGTTCTAGTTTTGTAGGAGTAAAGAATATCCCTCTATTGGTTCTCTCCATTGTAATGGACCAAGCTTTGATCTAATTGAAATTGAGTTTCTTCCTCTCAAAAAATAAATAAATTAATTAAAAAAAAAATGAATGAACTCAACTCTGCAATTTACTTACAATTCTTTTCACATATTGCAAATTGATACAGAAATTAGAAGTTTGTTATGTAACACGCCTCTCTCTGCTCTCCCCAAACTTATTTTATACATTTATTTAATTCAGGAAATTAGATCTAGTACTGAATAATCAATAAATACTAAAGTAAAAGTCAATAGATGTCCATACGCATAAATAAAGACTCCAAGTTCAAGTCTAAATAATAAAAAAGAAAACTTCTGAACAATTTGCGATTGTAACCAAATTTTTACGTGCAATATTTATCATTATTCTAAACACAAAAGAATGGACTGTATACTTACATAGTTAAACGCACAAAGTGGTATACAGAATTATTTTGGGATGTGAAAATGCACATGTATTAAATCAAACTAATCAAGTGATGACTGAGGAAGAGGCTTCCAGTTCAGCTTCGAATATCTGAAAAACAGAGTTAAATAACTTGGATCCTGTTACTACAAATACCAATCGCCGATAACCAATTAGTTGCCAATCCCAATATATATCATGATCGAACGTTATTCATCCACAAGTGACAAGTGACAAGATGTCTCCATAGGAGACTCACTCGATTAAATATAATGTATTATGTGAATTTTACTAGTATTATAAATGAAAGTGACAAATGGCAACCATATGTGAAATGATCTAAATGGCAAAAGTGACAACTATATAGAATATACATACATATTACCATTAATATACATTATGATCATGTCTACTTTTAAGCTACCTTTTGCATTTGTGAAAATATTTAAAAATCGTAAATATAAATTGTCATCTTCAAAAAATATTATAAATAAAAAATTCTATATAAATCGATACATAAGTCTAGTTATAAGTTTTTTTTTTAAACAATCTTATTCTTGAGGTTTTTGTATGAAAATGTGCCCATTTTACTTTAATTAGCTTTGTCGACATTTAATAGTATATTAGTGCATTGCATGGGTAAAAGTTTAAATGGATAAAATTTATTAATTGATTTTTGGGAATTTAAATGGTTCATTGAAAAACTACAAGTTTAATTCATTTTTCAATTTATAATTTTTAAACACTCATGAACATTATTAATAAGGACATTTTAGATAATTAATGTATTTTGGTTTTTGATAATTAGACATAATTAACCCTATTGATCCGGATCAATTTGATCCATATAGATTTATCCATACAGGAATTAATTACTTCAATTAAATATTAATAGCAGGACATATATATAAATAAAGAAATAAAGACATCAGATGAAAGAGCCATGTTAGTGTCTGATCATCAACATGCATGTGTCATTCATCATTACATTCTGATCACACAATCTTCTCCAGAAGCCGTTGTCTGGTTTGGAAGAAGCACAATAAACATCGAACATTACTACAACTTCACAAGTTGACATTCAAGACTCCTGTCCAAATTAACTTCCCATTTCTTTGGTTTTTTTAATGAAATGTCTGCAGATATCAATGCATGGAAATTCTGAAACATCACATTCCTACGCACCCTCTTGATCCCTACGAGGTTGAAAACAGACAAAAAACAAACTAAATCTCAATTCCAAATCTTCAACTTCATGAAAAATAGTATATACTCTGAGTTAACTATAACTAACCAAATGTGTTTAAAACCTTAACCAACATACGTTTTCTGCTCCAATGATGAACTGCAAAACTCATCCATTTTTTCTCCTTGCAGTATTTCTACCTTTAACATACACAGCAATGGCCACCATGCACTGCGGGCCGTGCGGCAAGACTCCAGTGCCCTACCCAATGAGCACCGGCCCCAACTGCGGAGATCGGGCCTATGCAATCAAGTGTGATCCCAACACAAGCACTCTGTCTTTCATCTCAAAGTCCGGGAGGCCGTACCCGATCACATCCATCGACACGAAATCCCAACGGATAGTAATCCAGCCGCCATCTGTAGTTCCGGGGACTTGCTTCTCCGAAGATTACAGCAGTGAAGGCTTTCAGATAGACGATTCGCTTCCCTTCAACATTAGCAGCAGCAACACTATACTTCTCCTGAACTGCACTGACAACATGCTGCATTTGCAGGTAATTGCTTGAAATTCCACACTAAATGAGTAGATACATTAAAAGATTTACAGTGGGCAAACTTTTCTTTTAGGTGCCTATTAACTGCTCCACCAACTGCCCCTGCCACGCTTACATCGACAACACGCCGTCTGCAGCTGTCTGCAGGCAGCAGAAGCTGTGTTGTTCGTTTAGGACGGGAGGATCGCAGAACGCGTACGTCATACGTGTTCATGCCGATGGATGTATGGCTTATCACAGTTATGTAAATTTTGACCCTGGTCTTCCCTTCGCCAAGTGGCCAGCCCCGGGTTTGGAGCTCATGTATGTCTCGCCGTTGGAGCCTCCCTGCAATACTGCATTAGACTGCCGCGAATTGGCATTTTCAAAGTGCTTGCCGGATTCTGCCGATGGTGGCCGGAGGAGGTGTCTATGCAAGAAGGGCCGTTACTGGGATCCTGCAACCGGATATTGCCAAAGTAGGTCACTTGATCGTTTCTGTATTTTGATTTTTGAACTACTCTCTCTAGTGAAAGTTGGTTAGAGCTGAAATGAATTTGCCTTTGCAGAGTGTCGACATGGAACAGGCTGCAAAATTCATAAGAATCACACTCCTGCTATTGGAGGTAACTCAGTAATTGAATGTTGATTTGAAACTTCAATTTGTTTAGAAATAAAACTGTCTACAGATTGATTAAAACAGTTAGTTACCTCTGTGCAGCGACTACGGGTGTGTTGGTGCTCCTTGTCCTAACCGCATTCCTCGTGTACAGACAGCGTCAGTACACGAAGAACACGGCAAGAAAGACACTAGTCAAAGAACGAGAGGACATCTTAAACGCCAACAGCAGCGGAAAGTCAGCAAAGATCTTCTCAGGGAAAGAAATCAAGAAAGCAACCAACGACTTCTGCAAAGAAAACCTGCTCGGTACTGGTGGATTCGGAGAGGTTTTCAGAGGCACTCTAGACGACGGAACCGACATAGCTGTGAAGAGAGCCAAGCCGGGAAACGCCGCAGGCACAGCCCAAGTCCTCAATGAAGTCAGAATCCTCTGCCAGGTCAATCACCGGAGCCTAGTCAGATTGATCGGCTGCTGTGTCGAGCTCGAGCAACCCCTCTTGATTTACGAGTATGTTGCAAATGGGACCCTCTTCGAGCATCTACACAGGCCGGAATCACGTCAGAATCCGCCTCTCAACTGGCTGCGGCGCCTCTTCATTGCTCATCACACAGCTGAAGGCCTCGCCTACCTCCATTCCTCTGCCATCCCCCCAATCTACCACCGTGACGTGAAGACGAGCAACATATTACTGGATGAGAATCTTGATGCCAAAGTGTCTGATTTTGGGCTCTCTAGACTTGTTGAGTTGAGCGAGAGAGACCACACTCATATCCACACATCTGCTCAAGGGACGCTCGGGTACCTCGACCCAGAATACTACGTGAACATGCAGCTGACTGATAGGAGCGACGTCTACAGCTTTGGAGTCGTGCTGCTGGAGCTTCTGACTTCGAAGAGAGCCATTGATTTCAATAGGGAGGAGGAGAATGTGAATCTGGTGGTTTACATGAAGAGGGTGTTTGATGAAGGTAAGATGATGTCCGTGATTGATCCAGTCATTAAACAAGGGGCGTCTGAGGTGGAATTGGAGACAATGGAAGCAATCGGGAATCTGGCTGCAGCTTGCTTGGATGAACGAAGGCAGAATCGCCCTTCGATGAAGGAAGTTGCCGATGAGATTGAGTGCGTTATAAGCATTATTACAGGCGAGGATTCGAAAATGTAGGCAATTCTTGAACAAGATTGAATCACAATAACTTGTGTTTTCTTGGCACTTCTTTGCTGATCAATACTGCTAACTTTGGAATTGAATGAAATTTAAATCCCAAGTCATTGTCGTAATATAATGGAATTTTTTTAAAATGACATCATATTTGGGAGTCGAATCCGTTAAAATGGGAGTATTACACATGAAATAGCTTACAAACTTACAGCAGAAAATACAGATATTTAAGGTGACAAAATCTATAATAAAAAAAGACACCAAAACTATTCCAAATTGACTGCAGTTTAGATTTACCTGAGAAAACTGCTGGGGAAAAATGGGGGAGGAAAACTTGAATCTGAAAAACATTTAAACTGATGCTAATATCCAGAACATTACATGAGACGACATGGCAATGAGGAACCATGTAACGAACGCCAGAGCTATGGCCAGCTCGAATCTGTGACATGGGTAATGCGAAGCCGGTGGACCTCCACAAAATTTTAAGTCTTTTGCATACAAAACTGCGATCCCAGCTGACGAGCATGCAGCAGCAAGCGATAAGGTAGCTGTCACCTGCATTCAGTATGTGATATTTGAATCTGCTAAGGCCAAAAAAAAAAGAAGAGAAAGAAAGAAAGATAAATTTGAAAATCGAGCAGCAGTGCTAATAGTATAGGAAAAGCCAATTTTGACAAAATGAGAAAAGTCTACAAGCAGATCCCAATCATGATCAATTTCCATGAAGTCTGTGACTCTGGTTAGACTTGAAAAAATTTATGAGATGTAATCTTATGTGAGAATACAACTGTCAAACGTGGAGGCATGAGTATGAATGGACAGGATTTATTTTCAGAACTCGAGATCAAATTTGCATAAAGAGTTGTTAGTTAGTGGGTGAAAGTGAGACAAAATACTTGGATGAAAACTTCCTTTCACTATTCCAACAGACATTTTCTACGAAGAAAAGATAACTGCCATATCATACCACAAATTTGCAGAAAATAAATGTGAAGGTTAGCGGAATTACCCAATCACCAACAACAAACAGGCTGACTAGGACTGGATTGCGCAGGTCTCTTTTTATCCGTAAGGCATAGATATCAAGACACGCAAGTCCAAAGCTCCATAGTACTTGAAGCCCCATGGATGCGATAAGATAACTGAATCCAAAATCTATGGTGTCAATAGATTCTTTGTAAAATGTTTTGAGATCAATTATGGCAAACACTAGCTGCACACGATTGAGCAGTAGTGCAACATATTGCCATATGAAAAAGAAGAAGAAAAAAGACCAGGTTAAAAGAACATAAATTTTATAAGAGCCTGCATGATAAATGAGTACCTACTAAATAAATTATTCAGACCCCTATGCAGAATTGGTGATGCTGGATTAATCTAAATTGGAAACCAGCATGTAATATAGTCAATTAGAGGCAGATGTATAAACACAAGCATACTAAAGACTCATTCTCTAAGCCAACACTGAGCAGTTTATACTGAACACATCGGAAAAACCATCCTTTCCTAGCCAACAAATGTCTCCATTAACAAATGTTGACAAGCAGAAGACTTTCCATAAAAGTACTAAAAAACATCATACTTGATTCAACTGCAAAAAAACATCCTACTTGATTCAAGAGTTTATTATCAATAAGAACCATTTTAGTACCAAGTGACTAACTAAGAATTCCATTCAAAAAAACAAAAAAGGACCAACTAAGAAAACACAAATTTAGACTATCATAATCCCAAAATAGCAGGAAAAAAAAAGCCTCAAAACCAAGAATTTCCCAAAATCAATCGAACAGATTTCAAATCCAGCAATCTCCAAATCCAAAACTAAAAAAAAAAAAAAAAAAAAGATCTATCCTTCCAAAACCTCCAAATTCAAGAAAAAAAGATAACAACGAATATAATGCAGTTATAGATCCACCATATCTGAATTAGAATATCAAGCAAATTTTAATTTTAATTATAGTGCCAGACATAAAACAGTAACTCACCCGCAATTAGTTATCTTGCTTTATATATTACCATACATAGAATTACCAATTAATTGCAGAAAAAAACTGATACCAAGTTACCAACCATTATTGTACAAAGTGCACCAACCATAAATAAATGGCATTAAACTACCAAAAGAATGAAGAATTAGAAAAGATAAAGGAAGTGAAATACCAATAAGCAGTGAAATTAGAAAAGTCAGTAGCAGAAACCATCACTCCAATGGAAGCAGCTGCAAACAAACATTGGCCCATTCTAAGCATCAATCCACACACAGTTCCAGGGCTACCCAGTAAATCCTTCATTTTCTTCGTCTCCCTCAAAATTAGGGCCCTTTTCCCAATTCAAAAAAGGGCCCCCTTCAAATCCCTAGATTTCATCAAGTTCCCCCATTTCTTCACCCCTGCAAAAGTAAATCTGAGACTGACTATAAGTTGAGCCAATTCTCACAGTAACAACTCAGAGAACTTCTTCGAGCCACTCGATCTGGATGTGCCTGATAGAAATTGAATCGAGTTCCCTCTAAAGTCTAAACTCTAAACCAACGGAGAGCTGAAATAAAGGTAATTATTAATTAATATTCATATTAATATTAGTAAAAGTTTTTGAAGGAAGTAAATTACAAGGGGTGTCACATTTTCATCAGGATTAGCAGCAACGGAAAGCTGTGAATTGGATTAAATAATACTACATACACTCCTACGTGGACATCTTTTTATGCATTTTATCGAACTTTTAGTAGTTCGCTGGTGTAATTGTTGTCGGAACTTACTCGAGTGTCGTTTTGTCCCAACCGAATCTTTACATGCCAGTTCGGACATACGTCCACATCCTCATCTACGTGGGTTTGTAGATAGCCAAATGAAGTACAAATACAATACAACTAAGAGATCCAACTTTAATCTCAAATGGAGGACAAATTCAGACCAAGCTGTTTTTTATTTTTATACTTACAAAACTACATTAAATTTCTAGTATAAATGGCTATATACAAAATTAGTAAATCTGGATAGTGAAAAAGATTTGTGAGCTTTCATATTTGAAACTATAATTTTTTAGATGTTATACTTTTAAAAAAAAAATTAAGATGTGAAAAGATAGTCGATGAGGTCTACTTCAATTGATTAGTTTAGACACTACAAGTCTTACTATAGTGAGAGGAGGTATTGGGTTCAATCCTAAGTACGTGCGATTTAATATATTTTCATCTTATTTGGTGGTTTAATAATCTCACATGCATGCAATGTAAGTTTCATCTAGATGGTGGTATAATAATTTATTTAATAATATATATATATATATATATTATGTATTTTTTAAAAAGAAAAATAGGTCTTAAAGATAAATATTAAAAAAGCCCTCATTCACTTCAATTGTACTACTACATGTGCAATTTGGATTATTAATTGTTAATTTGTGTGATACCTCTATGGCTTCTATCAGATTAACATTATATGATTAAGTAGAATATACTCTATAGACAAATCTTATATTATGATATGTCATTAATTTAATGAAAAATAATAAAGAATTCACACAAATTAACAGTAGAAGATGATGATCATTTTGACACTAGAGTAAATCTTGGACAGAACTGAAGAAAAAGATAAGTGATGCATAAAAATTTAAGTGATTCTCTCAACACGAGAAGATTTCAGCAAACATTTTTACTTCGTAAGATATTTTCATGCATTTTACCCATTTATAAACAATCCTCAGTTACCATCGCTTTCAATATAGGATGTATAAGAAGATGAACATTATGATCTTTGTAATATATAAACATGATTTTATTATTTGTTGAAAGGATTTATAAACATAAATTGAAGAATAGTTTATCAAACTATACAGATAGTTTTATAAGTTATCCAAAAAATGCAGTCATCATTTTTTTTAATTGATTTTACGTTTAAATAAATCATTATTATAGCTCAATGAATTAACATAAGTACGACTTAATAAATAAGAATTAAAATTAAAATTAAGACTTAATTTTGGTTAATCCCTTAAAAATTTATTTCTAAACGGCACAGAGAAACAAGTAGATAAAAGAATTCGTGAAGATCAAATAAATGCATTAGTATTTATGAATTCTTACGAAAATAATAATGAGAATATCTTAAATTGGGGCTTATATTAGCGAAATCTGGGTTGTAAATCAGCTCTGATTCATAAATTGTGATACGCCACGCAACTACAGCAAACAAAACCGGCTAAAAATCTATCACAGAACATTGATCGATAAAAAGGTAGATGGCGAAATCAATTCGATTTTTCGGGCTGAACAACGGCGGCAAAATCCCGTCTGTCGGACTCGGGACGTGGAAGGCGGATCACGGCGTTGTCGGCGACGCCATCACCGCCGCAATTAAGGTTTCTGCAAAATCACATTGTTTTATTTATAACGTTTTATACGACTATTCTACACTAGAACTAGTAGAATATGTAAAAGTGTGGCTAAAGCACATTTGAGTTTTTAAATTAATTTTTGGTGCTCGTGTATATGAAAACCTCTGGCCATACTCATATCGATCGATTGCTTTAGTTTTAGAGTAGATCGTGCAATTAATTATAAATAAGATTTCAATTTAAATGGAAAAGCTAGGTCAAAATTATAATGTACTGACTTTATGAAGTGCTAATATACTACATTGACTGCAGGCAGGATATTAGAAAATTATAATTTGTTTAATTAATATCTTTTGTTTATGAAACTAGTAATATGCATATGTGTGTACATGCAGGCAGGATATAGGCATATTGACTGCGCTCAAAGATATGGCAATGAGAAAGAGGTACTAATTGTGCTGCTATTACACAAATGGATTGAATTTTTAAAAGTTTTGTCCTTGTATTGTATGATTTGTATCTCATGTTGTAGATTGGTAACACACTCAAGAAGTTGTTTGAAGAAGGAGTAGTGAAGCGCGATGATTTATGGATTACTTCTAAACTCTGGTTTGTCATGGTTGTAGTTGTTATGACACTTATCTTGATCTGTATTTAAAAGATAATCTATCTTCTTGATTTGCAGGTGTTCTGATCATGCTCCAGAAGATGTACCTTTGGCCTTAAACAGAACCTTGAATGATTTGCAACTTGACTATGTTGATCTTTATCTGGTATGCTTGATTGAATTCTGTAATATATTCCAATTTCAGTAGGATATTGCTAATTATAATGCTGTCTCTGGTCGGGTACATACAAGATGCATTGGCCTGTTAGCATGAAGAAAGGGTCGGTAGGATTTGAACCCGAGAATCTAACTAAAGTCGACATACCAAGTACATGGTCAGCAATGGAATCACTCTACGATGCTGGCAAGGCCCGAGCAATTGGTGTGAGCAATTTCTCATCCAAGAAGCTAGCAGACTTGCTAGACGTGGCACGTATTCCTCCAGCTGTGAACCAGGTGGAATTGCACCCTTCTTGGCAACAGCAGCAGCTGCATAGCTTCTGTGAATCCAAAGGCGTCCATTTATCTGTTAGTAATATTTTTATTTTATTTTTATTTTAAATTTTGTGTAAATGGTATCATTAGCAGGGGGATATTTTGGTTTCATTGTTGTTTTGTTTAGGGATATTCACCTCTTGGCTCCTCTAGCAATCTGGGAAGTAATGTGCTTAAAGATCCAATCTTGAATTCGGTTGCTGAGGAATTAGGAAAGAGTCCAGCACAAGTTGCTTTGCGCTGGGGTTTGCAAATGGGCCACAGTGTGCTACCAAAGAGTACTAATGAAAAGAGGATCAAGGAGAATTTCGATGTGTTTGATTGGTGTATTCCTCAACATTTGTTTGCCAAGCTTTCAAAAATAGAGCAGGTAATGTCACCATCAATAATATTTCAATCGTTATGATAATAATTCATTTCAAACTTGAATTCATTGTTATGCATTACCAAAACATTCTCACAACTAAAAAAAAAAAAAAAACCTGCGTTTAAACGAAATTTGGAACTACTGCTAATTTGTGAAATTTCTCTTGGCAGATGAAACTAATCACAGGGAATACGTTTGTGCATCAGACTTTGGGCTACTATAAAACCATACAAGAGCTCTGGGATGGTGAAATTTGAGAGGGAAATCTCATATAATTTCTTATTAGTATTATATTCGTATCGGTTGCACTTGTTCAAATTTTTTTGTTTACGTAATGTTTGAGTTTCCGTTACTAATTTTTTGTTGGTGGGATTATTTTCTGATAATAATATTTAATTAAAAAGAATAAATAACCACGTGTTCAAATGATAACTTAATATGCTATTCTGGGTGTATATATGACTCAAAAACTTCATGTTATTTCAATATAACGCTTTTCGAATATAATTATTACGCTCTATGTTTTTTTTGCTTTTTGAAAGGTATACACTCCATGTTATTAACATTCAATAATGGCAGATGACTCGTTATATAAAGGAATTGTAGATAAACCGTTAAAACAAGGCAAACTTAATTGAAATGGCAAGTAAAGTTCTAGTTGTTTATACTCCCTCCCTCCGTTCACGAAATGATGTCTCATTTGGTATTCGACACGTAGATTAAGAAAGCCGATAAAGTTGTTTTGAGTGAGATAAAAGTTAAAAGTAGGGGTAATGAGATAATGATAAAAAAACAGTGGTAATAATAAAAAAGAGGTGGTATTGACCAAAAAGTAGGAATAAAGTTGCTGGGATGACAAAAAAGTAAAAATAAAGTTGATGTGAGGTGGGGTCATCAATGACAAGGGGTAGTGATTTTAATAAAATAACGAGGGTAAGTTGGTAAAAATAACGAAATAAGAAATCATTTGGTGAACACAAATAAGGGATGAAACAGGGCATCATTTCGTGAACGGAAGGAGTACTATATATATCCAACTCAGTGATAGTTTATCACTCACTTGATAGTTCTATCCTTATTTATCACTCCAAAATAGGAATGATAGTTTATCACTCACTTGATTGATATGATCAAGGGTCTAGTTATCCATTACGGGTCCAATCATGCAAATCAAACATATAATTATGCATGCTTATTTATTAATCACTCCTAATCACTCAACCAAACACAACCTTAATGTATTCTTGCTCACTTGATAATAGACTTTTAAATTGTTAATAATACGTGAATAGATTGAATTTATTTTTTTGTCTGCGATTTTATCCTGTCTTTATCCTAATATTGAAAATGTGGAATATAAAAAAAAATCTAATTTACATATTTTAATGTGTGTACATATACATATCATAACTGTAAAAATATAAAATAATAACTAAATAACAAGTTATTTGAATTTTTTTAGAATAATTCAACCGGTGGAATCGATAATCTAGTGACCCACTAACCCCAATGAAGTGATTAATACGCTTTTGGTTCCAATTTTAAAAACATTGATGTAAACATTTTTGGAGCTTTAATTTGTCTCTCGTTCATATCGCACAACTAGTTTATTCGGTCAATAACAATGATACTAATAAATACTGGTAGTAGTATTTTTTCATTTATTAACGTTTTCCTAAGAAGCGAGTGCGAGTGCGAGTGCGAGTGCGAGTGCGACCCCGACCCCAAAAAAAACAAAAAATCAGTAAATATGATATGCCTAATGCGTCTGCGTCTGCAAACGAATCTTGAAACTGCCGTTCTAGTGGTCCCGTCGACACGAATGGTCCGTGACCGCCCAAATGACACCTACGTTCTCTTCTCAGTGGAAAATTTATACTTGCCTTCTCAAAGCATCATCATACTTTAAAGTCGCAGCCCCTCCCTCATTAGTCATTTTTCACACTACACTGCAGTTTCATTTGTTTTCTCGAAACTTCTCTCAACAAATCAAAAATGGCGAAGGAACTTTCATTCTTTGAGTTGAACACGGGAGCCAAAATTCCTTCGGTCGGACTTGGAACGTGGCAGTCGGAACCCGGTGTTGTCGGTCGAGCTGTTGAAGCCGCCATCGAGGTATGAGAGAGAGAGTATGAATACTTCTGATGAAAGTTTGTTGCTTCAATTTTATTAATTCAAAATCTACTTAGTTTTTTATTGCTCTAATTCGTGAAACTAATTTGATGTTGCTTTTGAGTAATGAAATGCTAAAATTTTGTTGTTAATTAGCTCCTATAAGTAGAGTTGTTCACGGTGCCGGTTCTGTATTACCGGTTTCGGCCCTTAAATGCCGGTGCTGAATCGTTTAATTTAGTTGTTGTTGTATTTATGCTGATCTACAAGTCAAAATATACATGCATAATTAAGTAATTAGAAGCATAAAACAAAGGGTTAATTTGCTTAAAATACACCCATCTTTTCGAGATTTTGAAATATAACATGACTACCATTTCTACACTGCTCTCGCAAATTCCAGACCTTCTCTCTTCTCACTATAAAAGCCGGAGGCCTCTTCATTTCAAGGCACGTGTAAACCTCTAGCATTTCATAAACTCTCAGTCACTCTACTTTAGCTTTCTTCTCAAGCTTTCCACATAGCGTAACAATGGCTTCCTCTTTGAATTTGAATAAATAAATCTCTATAAATACCCCACTTTCGCACCCATTTGAATTTGAATATAAGTTTCAAAAATGCCCAAATTATGTTTGGCATGGCTGTCGAAATTGTACATATAAAATTTCTCGGCAAAAAAAAACGACGTCGTTTTTCACTTAAAATAAAAAGAGTGTTACTTCCCTTAAAATTGTACCATGGTGAATGAAATGAACCAGCTTCAATCCTGTATCCAAATTATTAAAACGATGTTCCTTCGTCTTATTCATGTAGCCATGTCAAACATGAAATGCCATGTCACACGTCAACTAAAAAACTATCATGTCCGACGCTAGAGTTTCTCACCGTGTCAAAATTCAAATAGGTGTAAAGGTGGTGTGTTTACAGCGATTTATTAAAAGTCATATTAAATTTCAAAATTCGGAAAAAGTCGTGTATCTTAGGCAAATTAATTAACCCTAAAACAAATGAAATTTCTATTAAGTATAATGATTGTACAATTAGAAGAACACAAAGTACAATTTGTCACCTCTAATTATGAGATATCGATTCTATTTCTTTGTTCAACATCAATCATGGTTACGAGATAGAGTTAATGGTCTTTTAACTAGTAGCAGCAATTAATGAGTTTCATGTACTTTCTTGTTGCAGATTGGGTACCGCCACATTGACTGTGCTAGAGCTTATAACAATGAGAAGGAGGTATGCACATTTTTCCGTTCTCTATTTTCATCTATATGATTTTGAGCATTCTTTAACTTTGTGATAGAAAGACTGTTGATTGATGCTATTTAAATTATAGGTTGTTACATTTAGACATATACTATGATAAGTGATGTGCCCATTAACTCAAAACCATGGCGTAAAATGATGAATACTTATAAAAACAAACTAAGAAGACAATAATTTGTACACGAATGTCCATAAGACTTATCCAGTTTCCCTTTCCAGATTGGTGCAGTTCTTAAGAAGTTATTTGATGATGGAGTTGTGAAGCGGGAGGACTTGTTTATTACCTCCAAGCTCTGGTAATCATGATGAACTGATGAAGAGTTTCCTATGTACAGTAGCTGCATAAAAATATGATATGATATACATATTATGAACTTTACTCTGATTTTGGTAACTTATATTTGGTGGTAGTTGTATAATTTGTTTTTGTATCAGTCTTCGTACTTTGAGCTATGGATCTGTTAGGTTAATGACTTAACCTTCCGAATGTAGGTGTACTGACCATGCACCAGAAGACGTACCTCTGGCACTAGGCAAAACGCTGGAAGAGTTGCAACTTGAATATGTAGATTTGTACCTGGTAGGTTCTCTTCCGAATCGATTAAAAGTAGAGATTGCTGCGACATGTCTAATCTTTTTTTCTGAAGTTGCAAGAAAATTATGTCCCGGTGGTTGATGGATACATGTACAACAATATGATTTTGCAGATTCATTGGCCTGTTCGGATGGCAAAGGGGTCTGTGGGCTTTGCTCCTGAAAACCTTGTTCGTTCAGATATACCTAGCACATGGAAGGCTATGGAAGCACTCTATGATGTTGGGAAGGCCCGAGCTATTGGGGTTAGCAATTTCTCAGCGAAGAAGCTGGGTGATCTGTTGAGTGTGGCGCGCATTCCTCCAGCTGTCAACCAGGTTGAATGTCATCCCTCGTGGCAGCAGCATAAGTTGCATGAACTCTGTAAATCCAAGGGAGTTCACCTATCTGTGAGTTTACAATATCTTTGATGGACTTCTTTAGTTCATGCAGATCCTATGTTGTAGAATGTGTAGGTCATACGTGCTTTAACTATATAACCTTGCCTAACTTTTTAGGGTTACTCGCCATTGGGTTCCCCCGGCTCAACGTGGCTCAAAAGTGAAGTGCTCAAGCATCCCGTTTTAGTTGCTACTGCAGAGAAGTTGGGCAAGACTCCTGCACAGGTTGCACTTCGTTGGGGATTGCAAATGGGTCATAGTGTACTTCCAAAGAGCACGAACGAGTCAAGGGTCAAGGAGAACTTCAATGTCTTTGATTGGTCGATACCGGATGATATGTTTGTCAAGTTCTCTGATATTCAGCAGGCAAGTCATGCTCTTTTTCTTATTAAAGTAAAGTAAAACTACTTAAGCCTGGCTTCTGTATTATAATCTCAACTTTATTTTGTAATTGCAGGCGAGATTGCTCAGGGGTTCCGGGTTCGTGCATGAGACAATGAGTGAATACAAAACCTTTGAAGATCTTTGGGATGGAGACATATAAGCAATTTTTTTTCATACATTTGGACATCCAATTTATTTTACCTACTATTTCTGCTTGCTTTTGATTGTGCCCAGCCTTTTATTTCCTATCTACATGTCTTGATGCTATGACGTTGGTATCGAATTATTTCTTTTAATTTTTAATGAGTTCAAATGGACTAAACTTTGAACTAAAGGTTTAAGAAAATAAGATTACACTTGTCTTGGACGGAAGGGGTATTTCCTATTCCAATCTATTCAATTACCTCCATTGGGTGCAAATATGGGGAAAAAATGGCTTCACAAAATTAATTTGTTATTCATTTTTGTTTATGGCAAACAGTCAGGTCGGTTTAGTTTTCATTTAAGATTAAATTAAAAAATTAGGTAAAAATGCTTTAAAATATTACATATAATTAAAAGTAATAGGGCTTACAAGACACTAACTATATATGTTATGTGAATTAATTCATATATATATATATATATATATATATATATTAGTGTGTAGCCTGTCGAAAATCTATGGAAAATTATTATTTAATAAAATTAATAAAAGTTAATATATGATAATATAAGAAAGGTATTGTTTGTTAATTATTTTTTATTTATTTCAGTAATACTCATTAAAAATTCAAATCTAATTCACATCTATTATTTTTATAGATAATTTTCAGAGCCCTCTTTCTTGTCAAAGTTGTTGTGAGACAAAAATTATTTACTTCTCAAAGAGATTATCATGTGTTGATTTTTTGTATGAGAATTGAGATGATTCTTTTTTATAACAGATATCTATTACTCCCTAAATTATAATAATAATAATAATAATAATAATAATAATAATAATAATAATAAAGTTGTCCCGCTAGTACTGAATCGATCCCTCAATGCGCATAATTCTGAGTCGGATTTGGCCTGTGGACAAATTGTTAGTAAATTTACTGCTAATTTTCATACACATTCAACGTTTTCCAACGAAGACGATTAATCAAACAATTTGAGACGGTATTTTTAGGATTATTCAAACTTGTTTGATATTTATACACCCGTACTTGTATTAAATCCGATTAAAAAATCAGTCATCTGCGTTTCTTTCTTAAAAAAATTCGTATAGCAATACCTGCTAGTTGGGAATTGGCCCGTCTACCACCACGGTTCCGGTCTTTGCTTTATGAGTGCGTAATTGATGAAACTCATTTAGAATTTATATAGACACAAAATTTAATAAAAAAAATTGATT
The DNA here is from genome assembly GCA_029490685.1 of Schizonepeta tenuifolia. Lineage (NCBI taxonomy): Eukaryota > Viridiplantae > Streptophyta > Magnoliopsida > Lamiales > Lamiaceae > Schizonepeta > Schizonepeta tenuifolia. The sequence continues at coordinate 48,949,488 of CM055958.1, read as the reverse complement.
ATATTATTTGTTCTCGTCCTTAACTGTATAGTCATATTTGTTAATTACAATTATAGATATGCAAAATTAGAAATCCAACGATTCTAGATTTTAGAAATTATATGAAAAGATGCATAAATGAAAAATTTTCCTAGTTGAGGTACCCATCGGTTGAGAATTGGCCCGTCTACAACCACGTTTTCGGGTCAGAATCGGCCCGCTGACCACTTTTTTTATTTATCCGTTTTGAATTTATATAGACCCAAAATTTAACAACAACAAAAAAAAGTTGTTGGTTGGGAATTAGCTCGTCTACAACAACGTTAAGGGTTGAGCAGTCGGCTTACCATGATTTTGATTTATAAGTGCATAATTTATGAAAACCGTTTAGAATTTGTATAGACCCAAAATCTAAATAAAAAAATGATTGTAATATTCGTTCTCATCCTTAACTATATACTCTCTCCGTCCAATTTGTATCTTCCCACTTACCACAATTTTTTTGTCCAATTTGTATCTTCCTACTTTATTTTTTTTAACACATATACCCTCATCTCTCTCCCTATTTACTACTCTTTGCCATTGATGATCCCACCTCACATCAACTTTTTTTGTACTTTTTTTATTATTCCAACAACTTTATTCCTACTTTTTGGTCAATACCACCTCTTTTTTGTCATAACTACTATTTTTTTGTCATTATCTCACTACCCCTCAAATATAACTTTATTCCACCAACTACCACTTTATCACATTTCTTAAAACCCGTGCCACACCCCAAATAAAAAGATACAAATTGGACGGAGAGAGTACTAATATTCGCTAATTACATTTATGCAAACTTTAAAAAAAATGCATAAAATGAAAATTTTAAAATAAATAAGAATAAAAAATAGAGATATACCACGTGGTATCCCGAGTTGATGTACACGTCGGTTAATTGACTCGTCAACCTAATTAGTTGACCTAATTTTTAATTATTTTTTTTTATCAAATTCATAATGTAGATATGCTACGTGGTATCCCGAGTTGAGGTACCCGTCGGTTGGAAATTGACCCGTCTAACTAATTAAATTGACCGAATCGAAATTAATTTATTTTTATCAAATTAAATAAAAAACATTAAACTATTTTAAATTTTAATTCATGCAACCAATAAATTAGCCAAATTATTGTAGAACCATTATTTCGACCATCTAATAAATTGGTTCCCTAAAAAAAATAATTATTTACTCGGCCAATTAAAAAATTCAAAATTTTGATAATTTAGATAAATAGAAATGATGGATTAATAGAGGCATCACGTAGAATTTTTTCAAAGAGAAAAATCATTTTCCTTTTAGCTAAATCGGCCATGGTTTATGGTCGGAATTGACCCGTTGACTACCGTTCTAATTTATAAGTGCGTAATTTATGAAATTCTTTTTGAATTTATATAGACAGAAATATTTATTTATTTCACATGTCTTATACTTTTAGATCACAATATATATTAAAGGAAAACAAAATACATGAATAATTTAATCCCTTTTAACCTAATAATCTCCATGAAGGCATCAATCAAGCATAAAACACACATCTTAACTAATCTTATGCTCCATTTTATCGACTACTACTATTTATCTTTGATTAAAATATGCATGAATATAAAAATATGACTCTATGTAGAATATATTAAAATATGAAAGGTATTTATTGTAAAGATTTTATCTTGTTAAGATTTTGTTTCTATATCATATAATATATATATATATATATATATAGAATATAAATATGATAATATTGATTTTATATTCAAAAAAATTTGAGAATTTAGATAAATAAGAATGGAGGATTATAAGGGGTGCCACCTAAATTTTTTTTTACGTAGAATCGTTTTTGTTTATAATATATATATATATATATATATATATATATATATATGCAAATGGTGATATGTCATTACCCTACATGGTAATATCAAATTTTGTTAAAAGTTCACTTTTGACAAATATTGGGTAAAATTGTACCCTATTTGACTGAAATACCCTTATAGAGTAGTGAGTTTGTACAGTTATAATTCAAATATTTATTACTCTATTTTCTCTCTCTTCCCTCTCATTCTCTCTTCACGCAATTCTCTCTCTTCCATTTCTTCTTTGCGACAAAACCTATTCTCTCCGCCTCTCCCGCCGTCAGCCACACTCTACTCCGCCGTCAACCTCTTGCAACCACCAACATAGATGGCGCCGCGCTCGAAGAAAGCAAAAACCGCAAAAGCGGCGAAGGAGAAAACAATCGCTGCGACGACGGGGGGAGCTCCGTTCATCCTCACTCATTTTTTCTGCCGCCGTCTGCAACATCCAGAGCCACCACACTAACTATTATCACCGGAAATCGATAGATCTCGTCGGAAATTCCTAAATCTAAATTGGGGTAAATAAGTTTAGTTTAAATTTTTTCAATTTATGATTTTTTTTAGAATTGTTTTTAGTCATTATATAGGTTTTTCGTATAATTTCTAATGATTTCTAGTGTATTTGAGTGAATTCTGAGCGATTTTGATGTATTTTGTGCAGATTTTTGGTTTGTTTTTGTTGTTACAAAAATGTTGTTTCTACTGTCAACGACGACTGTATTTTCGGGTTCAGGGTTGGTACGTTTTCTTAATTTCGTACTGGTGCGTACCAAGTTTACCTGGTACGCAGTACGTATTGATAAAAACGTACCGCGAACCTTAATTTATTTTATTGGTACGCAATACGTATTTATCATTACGTACCAAGTGTATATCGGGTACATTTTGTGACATACGTACCAGTAATTCCAAATCTGTAATTTTTTGGATTGTGGATAGCTTTTGTTGAATTTCTGAAAATTGTTTATGCATGATGTATTTTGCATTCGGTTCATTTGAATATGACATTGTATGTTAAAATTGGTACGATTTTGGCAAATACGTACCAAGAAAAGTAGTGTGTTTCTAGTACAACTCAGTACGCATTGTGAAAAATGTACCGAGTGTACCAGTATTTCATTGTAATGTAGGTACGTATTTACAAAAGCGTACCTACTTTACTGATACACTTGGTACGCATTGTGAAAAACGTACCAACTGTACCAGTATTTCATTATCATGTAGGTACGTATTTACAAAAGTGTACCTAGTTTACTGGTACACTTGGTACGCATTGTGAAAAACGTATCGAGTGTACCAGGTATTTCATTGTCATGTAGGTACGTATTTACAAAGCGTACCTACTTTACTATTACACTTGGTACGCATTGTGAAAAACGTATCGAGTGTACCAGTATTTCATTGTCATGTAGGTACGTATTTACAAAACCGTCCTACTTTACTGGTACACTTGGTACGCATTGTGAAAAACGTACCGACTGTACCAGTATTTCATTATCATGTAGGTATGTATTTACAAAAGCGTACCTAGTTTACTGGTATACTTGGTACGCATTGTCAAAAACGTACCGAGTGTACCGAGGAATTTTAGTACGTATTTGTAAAAGTTTACCACTTTTACCAAGTAGATTATGACTAAACAGTGAATATGTATTTGTTATTAAATTGTTTTCTGTCTTATTGCAGCACGAATGGACATACAAGCGGCTGGAGCTTGCCACCTTGAAAACAAGGTCATGACTCATGGTTATGAGTAACTTATTTTAGACATTTGAGCATGCCTCGTTGCAAGTGGTACTCAACCTTGGAGAAGCTGTGTAATATCCCGTATTTTTCATTATTCTCATGAACGCTAGTTAGTGTTGGAACAAATTTCATTGCTACGCTTCATTTTGTTAGTTTATTCAGAAGCTCTTAGTATCCTTACCCAATTAATTGCTGAACAGATATAGACCATAGAAGAAAGAAGGTATAAGGAAATTAAAATGAACTAGAAAAAAAATGAATAAACTAATAGAAGTATCGGCAGCCAGCCTTTATTACAATAAAAAAAAAAAACAGTTGCGAGAAGCCCAACTTACTACAATTATCAAATAAAAGAAATGAAAAAGGAAAATTTACATAGCAGTAAACTTATCCGGAAGCTACATGCCAACTTGCTTATCCAAGTTGCTAAAAATAGTAAAGGGGAAGAGATAAAAATAAATGAATAACATTAAAAATTCAGTAGCCCAAGCCTGGTTTTACTGTATATATATACCCCCCATCTGTGTCCTCTATTCCTCGCTCCTTTTCGAAATTACCACACCATTATATAGTAGGAAGTAAGAAGGTTTCTCTGACTTCCATATTTCAGGGCTAAGCAGGTAATACTCAAACTCAGTTAAATTCATTCATTACTGTTAAGAGTTCTATTCTAATTCTTTAATCAAGTAGAATAAAATAATCTGATCACTAGTCATATTCACATATATTCCATTAACAGAAACCAACAAGAATCCAATTAGTGGTCCTTCTTATAAAAAATACAAAATCAATTGTCCAATTAGAAGAAGCAAGGAATGAATAAAAAAGATGACAACAATAAATAGACTTAAACTCTGAACCACAGATCCATCTCAAAATTTCCAACTAGCCGAATCAAACAAGATTATGAGGTGAAACTATCAAACTTATAAAACCATCTATTTTACTTACTAAAAGAGAATAGCTGGAAAAAGAAGATGGTCAACATCCTTCGCTTGTCACCGGGCAAGAATGAGACGATGAGCTCGACTAGAAATTTGAAATCAGAATTAGAATTTATGAAGTAGAATTCAAAAAAATAAAAAAATAAAAAGATCAATTTAAATAAAATGAAAGGAAGAGGGAAATAGACTTACAGAGGGCGAGCAATGATGGTGGCAGCTCCCTTGCCGCTGTTGTGCGGGCTACCGCTGCTATTAATTGACGGCGGTGGTAAATCAGACGGTGACGTTGTCACCCGGAATGGGGTATATCGTCGGATTTGCAGAAAGAGGGAGATGGATTTTTGATGTAAGAATTTATATTTTCAAATTGGGATCTTATTTTGTGAGATTTTCAGAATGTTAGAGAGAAAGATGATAATAGAGAGTTAAGATTTGACGGGAAATAGTGGCAGTGGCCGCCGGCGATTTTTCTGCCGATGAACAAAGAGGAGAGAGTGAAGAAGAGTTATTGTTATTGGTTGTAGGGAAAGAGAGAGACGAGAGAACGAGGCTAATAAGGAAATAGAATAAAAACATGTTCTGAGGTAGGAGAAAAGAAATAGAGGAATATAAAAAACCCGCACTTATATACTTATATTGAAATTCTGATTTATTTACGATAATTGGGTCTTACTTATATACTTATATTGGACTAGATCACTTCATTGACTACGATAATTGGGTCTTACTTATATACTTATATTGAAATTCTGATTTATTTATTTATTTAATTAAATAAGATGGGTGAGCCTAATTAATTGGAACTACTGATGGGTTAGGGGTGTCTCATAACTAAATAGGCCTGGACACTAAATTAACTAATTAGATTGAATTATTAACAAGTGTTGGATTTGTATAATGGAATGAAATGATTAGGCTCAATTAATTTATCTCGTAAGGCCTGAATAAAATGAGTTGACTAATGAACTTAATTTGGATCAAGCCGTGAGCTTCATTACTCCAACTTCAAATTGTTAAAATTGATTAATGTTAAAACAAGAAACGAGTATTGGAGAAATCCTTAAAGGAATATATATATATAATATTAATTATTCTTTGATCCTTTAAAATTTATAGTGTCGTCAATTACATTTAGGTGCGGCACGAGAAGGGCGTTGACTGCGTTACTTGACCTTCGAATACGTATTCCACCGATCAGGTGGGCTATATCTTTCCAAAACTATGTTTGAGCTATTGAGCTCCAATAAAATGCTTATTATCCATAAAAACTGTTTTAATGTACGCTCTACATGTTTAATGCTCTGAAGTTAATCGATCGAGATTTTCGGCTAACCTAACACGTTAGTCGGAAATTGTGTACACCTTTGTTAGTAGTGCAATGGGTTGATCTCCATTGTGTGCTACCTTATAAATGGAATTATCTGGGTCTCGACCCAAAATTCAATTCTAGACCGAGGCTCTCTGGGTTTCGACCCGAAGTCTGAATAAACGAATGAATGATATTGGACCCGCCGGTGGCTAGAGGTCCGGGGTCACAGTAAGAGTAACATTGTAGAGTGTGACAAGCGTACCGCGAAGTAAGGGTAAAATCTTTTGTATGTTTAGAAGTGGCTTTTGGTTTTGAACCTTCTAAATCATACTGTTATGGATGGATAATATGCTTTTGTAAAATGTTTATGAAATGCGCTGCCTACTGAGTACTCTAGTACTCAGCCCCAAATGTTTTCAAATGTTTTCAGGTTGATTGGCGAGTGATGATGGACAACGTTGAGGCTAGGACCACCTTTTTGCTAAGCTTCCACTGATTATCTTCTTCTTTTGTTATAAACTTAAGAATATTCAACTCTGAATGTCTTATTATGTAACTCCTTTGAGAAACCGTACTCATTATTAAGTCTCTATTGAAAGTTATCTTTTTGTTGATTCATTGAGCCACTGAATCTTAAGCGATCCCCAATTGACAAATGAACTCCCCTATTCTTCTATCCCCGCTTCTTAAATCCAACCCCGAGTCGCGCCCTCGACACTTGTGCCTTTCCTCGGGAATTGGGGCGTGACAAGGCAGTCCTGCCCATTTATGCTCATATCACGGAGGAGGTGACACCGAAAATCATAGATTTCGATGGAGTCAAAGAATGAACAGTGAATTAGTGTTAATATTTTGTACATGATGGATAGTATTTTCTGAATTCTATAAACATTAGTATATTTTGAATGTGTATTTTGGATAACTATTAGCATATGCTACTGATGCTATGTATAGTTTGATATTTATTGGTATTGTGCATAAGATAACTATGTACTTGCATTATGGTACGCATGGTACGCAAATGTAATTTCGTTATAGTTTTTCTAGTAAGCAAGGTAAACAATTAAATAAAACGTACCAAGATTAACTTGAACACTTTGGTACGCAATATGTAATGAGTACCGGCGTACCAAGTTCTGATAAGCAAACTTGGTACACAATTGTAAATGCGTACTCAGGTGTACCGCATCCGAACTTGGTACGACGTACGTTTTTAGTCAAGTTCGTAATATTTTTTCTAGTATGCAAGGTAAGGCAATTAAACAAAAACGTACCAATATTACAATAATATTTGACACATTTACCTTTTAATAAAACGTCAATAATTTCAAACAAAAATCATGACAAACAGCAACATCTAATAGAATTCAATAAATCTCCAATTATTCAATTAGAATCTATATGGATCTTGACATGTTTGGCGAGTATGACCCGCAACACCACAAATATCACATTTCTTCGTTTTGCGGGTTCTCGTTTGATGCTTGGTTGGTTGCTACTTCCTTTCTTCTTCGCGATTAATCAAGCGACGTCTTAAAAGGCATGTACTCATATAATGACCTTTCTCATGACACCACAACACCCTCGACTGTATTTGGTATGAGATTCAGTTGAAATCCTCTTTGTACGCTTAGGTTCCTTAGGTGTAAGAACAATCCTTGAAGCAACATGTGGCGGCACACACCATGAATCTTTATCCGAAATAGACATCACATCATCAGCATAAATCTCACGCCACGTCGCAGTAGAATAATATTCATGCACATATGACAGTGGGGATTCCTTCTTAAACCTAAAAATGTGTAAAAAAATTAAAACTTCGTCGAAGAAAAACATGGTACGTAATTATAACTGCGTACCAGGTGTACCGCATCAAAACTTAAAAATTTGGTACGCATTGGGTAATGCGTACCGGCGTACCAAGTTCGGATGAGCAAACTTAGTACGCAATTGTAAATGCGTATGAAGTTTGCTCATCAGAACTTGGTACGCCGGTACGTTTTTAGCCAAAGCGTACCGGCGTACCAAGTTCTGACGAGCAAACTTGGTACGTAATTGTAACTACGTACCAAGTGTACCATATTGGGACTTCCTAAACTTGGTACGCATTGATCAAAGCGTACCTGCGTACCAAGTTTTCATGCGGTACACTTAGTACGCATTTACAAATGCGTACCAGGTGTACTAAGAAGTTTTGGTAAAATAGGTTCGAAACATATACTCTATATAAAATATATACATACTCTTATCCTTCTTCATTCGAACTTCAACTTTGCTAATAAAGATTCAAAGCTTATACCACTAGTTGGTATAGGAATATACTCTTTCCTACCACCATCATAAATGTTCTCTTCCCAGTATCCTCCATCCGCAACCACTAAAGAAGATGACCTTACCTGCACTGACTAAACTTGGTACACATTAATAAAATGCGTACTGCGTACCAAGTATGGTAAATACGTACTGTGTATCAATAAAATAAATTAAGGTAGTACGTACCAATAAAATAATTAAGGTACGCGGTACGTATTCGTACCAGGTAAACTTGGTACGCACCAATACGCAATTACGAGAACGCACCAACCCTGAACCAGAAATTCAGTCGCCAGAATTACCTCCATAGCTTTGACGCCACAATAAAAATTGCCGGAAAATTACAATTGAACCACCGTAATACTTTCTAAACGATTCGATCAAGCATAAAACACAGCAAATCACAATAATTTGCAGAAAAAAAATCAAATTCAAAAAACTCTCCACAAATCAAAAGCTCCGACGACAATGGCGAAAGAGACGACAGCGCGACGACGGCGACGACGATGGCGATGACGACGACAAAAAAAAACGATGAAGAGATAAGCTGAGGGAGGAAGGGTTCACGTGAGGAAAAAGAACCAGAGAAAAAAAAGAGAGAGAGAGAAACGTGAAGTGAGGGAAGAAGAGAGAGAAAAAAGAGAGAGAAAAGTAAAAGTGGAAAAGTAGGAGAGAGAGTGTACTAGGATGGAATAAGATATAAAACATAAGGGTATAAATGTCCTAAAAGTAAACATATGAACAAAAATTGATTAAAATTTGAACTAGTGACCCTTTTTTATATTACCTTTCAGCTAATGACATATGGGTGCATTTCCTCTCTATATATATATATATATAATTGAGAAGATTTTAGCAGTAGCACTTCTTAGATAGTTTTTTTTTTTAAATTTAGCACCCCTCATAAATCTTTGAAAATATAACACTTTTTGACATTTTTACCCTTCCATCACCGATCTAGTAAAAAAAAAATTGTGACTGAATAAAAAAAAAAAATATTCTACCACCACAAACCGCTGCCACCGCCGCCGTCGTCGGTGGCCACAAATTTTTTGTGAAGTCAGAGAAAAAAAAGAAAAAATTTGTAAGTGAACAAAAAAATAAACATTCCACCACCACAACCCCACTGTCGTCGTGCCACCGCCGCTGCTGTCGCCGGCGGCCACAAACTTTTTGTGAAGTCAGAAAAAAAAAAATGAAAAATTTTGTGAAGTCACTTAGAAAAATTTGCACGTCACAAAAATTTGTGAAGTCATAAAAAAAATGGCAAAATTTGTGAATGTACAAAAAAAATGGGAAGACCCAGCAACCTTCTATCTGCTCCCATTAAATCAACCAACACAATCAAGAACAGATCTCTTTCATCAAACATCAACACACAAATCATACACAATGTCCAGTAATATTATACCAAAATGCAATCAAATATCACCCCAAATCATACACAATTTATAAAATTGAGCAATAACCAAGCTCCTTCCTCGCAAATTGCGGCGGCTGGAGAAATGGAAAGAAAGGGAACCAAGCGGTTACTCGTCAACGCTGTGCAACTTTTGCTGCTGTGGTGCGCGACGGCGATTTAAAGATGCAGCGACTGCTCCTTCTTCCTTATTTCTCCGACGGCTCGCAGTAGTAGCAGCTCAAGTGACAGAATTCTGGTGAAGGTCGTGGCGGTTCTGCGCAGGGGCGTCGAGCGGTGGTCACGCGTGGTATCGCTATTCAACGGCGTGCATGCGACGGATCTCCCTTCACATTGCCCAGATCTGTGCAGCAGCAACTCCGGCGACAGTGGGTTGCTTCGCGAAGGAGAAGGCCGTGAAGGGAGAGGGAGGCCGGCAGAACCCGTCGGAATTAACATTCCTCACAGATTTCGCAGATCCGGTGACTGGAGATGGCGGGGAGAATTCGCAGATCATGTGGCGGCCTCGTCGATCTGGAAGAATTGGCGAGGGAGGAGATGACTGGAGATGGCGGGGAAAGAGAAAAAAAATAGGGAGAGAGAGAGAGAAGAACCACTGGAGGTGGCGGCGACGAAGGTGCGGCGGGCGAGGAGGTGGCGGCGGGTTTGACGGAGAGAAAGAAAGAGAAAGAGAGGAAATAAAAAAAAGATGGGATAAGATGAGAATTATAAAATGTATTTGAGGGTATAAAAGAGAAGAAGTGCTAAAATTTAAAAGAATTATAAGGGGTGCTAGATTTTAAAAAAACTATGTAGGAAGTGCTAGAAAGGGGGATTTTCTCTATATTCTTTTATATGAACTAATCCATATATATATAATTATCAAATAACTTGAATGATATAATATGTGTTTTTTAGGGGATAATTCTAATATGGTGTTATTATGTTTTTACCACTGATATCATCATCAAATCAAAGGCCCACAAATGGTTTGTGGTTAATTCCCAATGGTAGAGTCGAGTTAAAGCTCTACAAACAAAGGGAATTTTCAGGTAAAAGTGCGAAATCAAAGAAATGGATCTCAACGAAAATGGCTAACTTCATTCCTCCTTTTACTCCTGCTTCTCGAATATCCTGCAAAAAGAAAAAGAAAAGCCTCACACCAGGGGTTTCGGCCGGTGAAGACCCTCCGATGCTCAAGTCAGTGCCTTGAGCGGAAAGAAAAGAGGCGAAAAAGAGTAAACTGAGAAAACAAGATAAGAGGAAAAGATCTACCTCGAGCTGAAGGTTTGAGAGTTTTTATAGGGATGAAAAATCTAGGGGTAAAATAGACATTCATCGTATAATTAACAAGGCTTGGGCCTATATTGGGCCGATAAGGCAGTTCACATATCCCTAGAATCTTGCTCACGATACAAAACTCATTTACTTAGAGCCAAGAGAATGTAGCCCATATCACCCAGAGGTTGTTTTCATATGATTCTGCACTCCCATTAGAAAATTCAAAGAAACGAAAATTCAAAGGCCCACAAATGGTTTCTAGTTAATTCCTAGAAATTGTTTTCATATGATCCGCATTCTTTTTAGAAAATTAGGAAGGGCAAAAATATCAATAAGTGTTAGAATTTTAAATAATTAAATTAAGTATTAAAATTTAAAATTATTATATGAAAAGTGTTATAATTAGGGAATTTCTCTACAAATAATTTAAAACTAATATTAGAAATCATTGGAAATATTGCTTCATGAAAAAATTAACAAATTAGTAACGATCATAAATTAACGTTACATATTTTTTCCGTATTTTTTGTATGGCCAAAATTATACTACCATTAACATATTAGAGATGGCAATGGATCAGATATGGACTGGATCTTACTTAGTCTAAATCCAGATTCAATTTTTGGATCGTTCGTCCAAATCCGTTCCAGATTTATTGGATTCAAAAAAACTAATTTCGGATCCAGATCCATAAGATCCGCGGATCCCGGGTGTAGATCCAGATCTATGGGTGATGGAGGGTCAAGATTTGGCCTAGTCAAAGCGGGTCAAACCCGGATCAACCCTGTCAACCCGTTGACTTTTATTTTTCGAATTTTTTTTAAAACTGTCACCCAAGATGCACCACTTGACATATTCGGATGCACCACTCTATATAACTAGATTCACCACTAAGTGCATTTAGATGCACAAAATTTTCAGTTTTTTTTTTCATTTTTTATTTTTAATTTTTAATAAACAGTCACCCAAGATGCACCACTTCACATATTCGGATGCAACACTCTACATAATGAGATGCATCACTATGTGCATTGAGATGCACCGAATTTTTCATTTTTTTTTTAAATTTTCAGATTTTTTCCCCCCGTTTTTTTGTTTGCCACTTCGTTTTTTTGTTTGTCGCTTCTTCTTTGGTCAAGATTTGAGCGAGGGGAGCTGAAGGCCTCGGAGCGAGCCGAAAAAGTTTAAATTATTGCCCGACGATTATCCTTATATTAATAATCGAAGAGAAGACGGAGCCGTAAAATCGGAGTCGAAGGCGGAGGCGGAGCCGGGAAAAATATTTGTAGAAGAAAAAAACTGAAAAAAAAAATCAGTAAAAAAAATGAAAAAAGAAAACTAAAAAAAAATCGGATGCACCACAATGTGTAACCAGATGTACCACATAGTGTAACTAGATGCACAACATTTTACGAAAAAATAAAAGGAAAACAAAACTAGTTCATCTTAATGCACTTAATGGTGCATCTCATTATATAGTGTAGTGCATAAGAATACATGATGTAGTGCATATGACCTGACCGTAATAAAAAAAATGAAAAAAAGAAAACTTAAAATCTTGTGCATCTAAATGCATTTAGTGGTGCATCCGAATATGCGAAGTGGTGCATATGAGCAGAACGTTAAAAAAAATAAAAAATAAAAAAATAAAATAAAATAAAATTCGAAAAAAAAAGTCAACGGGTTGACCCGGGTTTGACCCGCTTTGACTAGGCCAAATCTTGACCCTCCATGTAGATATAATCAATGGTGGAAATTAATTCTTAATTCTCACTTTAAGATCACTTTGCATGAGAATATATATATATATATATAGAGTTATGTTCATATAAAAACCCTCCTTATCCTAAAAAATGAGAATTAATCTCAATCACACATCTTTGCATAATGGATGGTCAAGATTTGATCCTGGTCAAAGCAGGTCAACCCGTTGACTTTTTTTTTTTTTAAAACGGTCAGGCCATATGCACCGCACCATGTATTCATATGCACCACACCATACAACGAGATGCACCACTAAGTGCATTGAGATGCAACATAATTTCGACTTTTTTTTTTTTTACTATCAATCCATATGCACCACACCATGTATTCATATGCACCACATCATGTATTCATATGCACCACACTATATAACGAGATACACCACATTTTTGTTTGTTTTTTTTTTTCTATTATTTTCTTTTTTTTTTTTAATTTTCAGATTTATTTTCCCCCATTTTTTTGTTTGCCTCTTCGTTTTTTGTTTGCCGCTTCTTCTTTGGTCAAGATTCGAGCGAGGGGAGCTGAAAGCCTCGGAGCGAGCCGAAAAAGTTCAAATTATTGCCCAACAATTATCCTTATATTAGTAATCGGAGCGAAGGCGGAGCCGTAAAATCGGAGCCGCAGGCGGAGCCGTAAAATCGGAGCCGAAGGCGGAGTCGGGAAAAAATATATGCAAAAAAACCATATGCATCTCAATGCACTTAGTGGTGCATCTCATCACACTGTGTGGTGCATATGAATATATAGTGCGGTGTATATGGCTGACCGTAAAAAAAAAAAATGAAAATTTGGTGCATCTCAATGCACTTAGTGGTGCATCTCATCACACTGTGTGGTGCATATGGCCCGACAGTATAAAAAAAAAAAAAAAAATTCGAAAAAAATAATGAAAATTTGGTGCATCTCAATGCACTTAGTGGTGCATCTCATCACACTGTGTGGTGCATATGAATGCACGATGTGGTGCATATGGCCTGACAGTAAAATATATATATATCGAAAAAAAAATTCGAAAAAAAGTCAACGGGTTGACTCGGATTGACCCGGTTTGACCGGGATTGACTAGAGTTGACCCGTTTTGACCAGGATTAAATCTTGACCATCCATCATGCAAAGATGTGTGGTTGAGATTAATTCTCATTTTTTAGGATAAAGGAACTTTTCACTAGAATGTGTCCCTATGTATATATATATATATGGGATGATTATAATAGAAATGATTCCCCTTGTGTTAAAAGTAGAAATAAATATAGACCATTGATTTCAAACGATTGAATCTGAAATTTGGGTCAAATTCAATATAAAAAATTCTAATTTTGACGTGGGGGCAACATGGTAATTCCGTTGAGACTGCATCCATATACGTCCAGATTCATGCCTAAAAATCGGGAATGAAATAATGAAATATATCAAACCCAACTATACATCTTACTCCGTATGAGATTGTTTGTTGCTTCATTAAATTTTGAGACAATCATTTAAATATTAAGATGAAGAAAAGATGTTTTTGTCATGTTTTTCTATCAATAATCATTGCTGCTTCTTTATTGTTTTATTACATATTCTTTATTGTTTTATTAGATTTCAGTACTGCGTTTTAACTCAATTGTTAATGGCTTATTATACAATGAATTGTTATATTGAAGTTTTAGATGGTTTGTTGTGTTATTGCTTTCCAATTACCATATTATTGTATATTACTATGTATTTTATTGCTTTCACAGTAACATATATATTATTGCATATTACTATCTATTTTATTGTTTTTACAGTAACATATTATTGTTTTTAATTATTACTATGGATTGTATTGAATAATACTGTAACATTTATCGCCTAAAAAAATACAGTAACATTTATCATATTATTTTATGCAATAAAAAACTTAAAAAGTTCTACCCTTGTTGGTTTAAAACACATGAATATACATATATCAAAATCTCATTAATCTAAATCGTCCATCTATTTAAATGGATGCTCAGGATTCATTTTTAGTTAACTCATATGAATTTGTTTTATTTGATCTCTTTCCTCTATATATATAGAGAGAGAGAGAGGGAGAGAGAGAGAGAATGGATCATATAAAAACTAAATTCTAGGAATTAACTAAAAACCCACTAAAAACCATTGATTTTGTAAATTCAATGGTTGAGATGTAATGTTGTAAATAAATTATCTCTCACCCGTTTGTAACATTAAGGTTTATCTTGTCATTTGGTATTCTTTGTAACCGATGTCATTTATGTTAGCAATTGATTTCCATAATAACATTTGTTTAGTTTAGCTATTTATTAATGCTTATTGTGGATTTTGGTAGGCTTATTATTATTTTTAAGTGACATTTGCCATATGCTTAATAATTAATGATCACCAAGCAAATGTTTCTAACGTGTTAATGCTTTTCATAACTCTTCATCATTCATCAAATTAAGTATCTGCCCGCAAATTTTCTGTACAACATGCAATTGAATATTTCAACAGCGTTATAGTTATGCTCTCTCTTTTTCTTTGTCGTACTTATGTACCATTAATCAAAATTCTATTATATTAAATGTTTCACCCA
>CM055958.1:48866885-48933793 GCA_029490685.1 Schizonepeta tenuifolia | reverse complement strand
CTATTTCCACAGTTGCTTCGGAGTCGGCTTTTAGCACGGGTGGAAGAGTTCTCGATGCTTTTAGGAGTTCCTTATCTCCTAAACTTGTAGAGGCTCTCATTTGCTCTCAAGATTGGTTGAGGAGGTCGAAGGAGCAAATCTCGGTTGAAGAAACTTTAGAGGACATTGCTAAGCATGAAGAAGGTTAGAAAATTTAAATTAATTTTAATGATATTAACATGTTTTTGTCTTATAAATGTTGTATGATGCTTATTTGCTTTCTTTTTCATATTATTTTGTATGTTTGAAAGGGTTATCTATCAATGATGATAATGAAGTCATTCAAAATCCAACGCGAGCACCATCGACGGCCGGAGTGTCGGGGCCTACTCCCATGGAGATATGATATGAAGGAGATTCTCGTTTTTAATTTTATATGTATTATGGATTGTGGTTGTAAACTTTATTAATTTACGTTTTATGTTTGGAATTTGGATTTGGAACTTGTTGTATTGATGAGTACTTGAATTTAGGTTTGTAAACTTGTGATTTGTGAATTTTTTTTCCATATTTTCTGCACAAAACAGAATTTTCTGCACAAAAACAGGTTTTTATATTTAATTTCGGTTTGGGTCGGGCCGAAACCGAAACCGACCCGAATATTTCGGTCAGCCTCGGTTCGGTCCAAAACCAAGATCGGCTTGACGGCGGTTTGTGTTGCGCCTAAGATTCGATTTGTCGGTTTTGGTGGTTCGGTTCGGTTTGGGACTGAAACCAACTGCTGCTCTCCCCTACCATCAGCTGCATCCAAACTAGTATTAAGCCAAGCTGATACTAGTAATTTATCTTCATCCGGATTAAAGTTCTTTCCACGTTTTTCACTTGAACTCGATTTTGTAACATTAGGTAACATATCAAATGAGCCATTCTCCATTGACACTTGTGAGCCTTGTTGCAACAGAGTGGTGAAACTGGAACCGTCATCCTCCATTTCTGAATGCAGCATATAGTTTGACTAATTTAATAAACCAAGTGCACCTAAGCGTTTTCACATATATGAGCACATTCAAGGAATATTTGGAATTGCTCACTGCAATCTAATATAATGAAAAGATCAAATGCTTTCCCAGATCTCATTCGATTATAGTAATATAATTGTAAAAGGCCGGTGTCTATTTTTAAAATGCAAATTACCCTAATATTTATCATATACCTTTATGGTGATGGAGGCAAGATGTAATGACATCTCTGCACGTGTAGTATAGTTACAAACGTGGAGTTCTCATACTTAACTAGTCTTCATAGGTCTATGATGCTCTAATGTAGGCGACTTAAACCATTTTCATAATTTTCAATCTTCACTCTAGATTAAATCACAAAAACCTACAAACTACTAGAACATGCATCACAAAAAAAAAACTAATAGGGGATCCCTCAAATTAGGCCATTACAAATAAAATAATCTCATATTACAACGAACCTGTAAATTCTAGAGAAAGAGAGAGAGGAGGTGGAAGCACAACCTTCCTCAATAAACTTAAATTCAATTAAGTTCGAACAATTTCCACAATGATCTACGTGAACCAATTCAACGTGAGAAACGAGAGGCACTCAAATAGCAATTAGAATCAATCATGGAGGGTTCACACTTCAATTTTTTCATATTGCAACTTTTGCCAAATTTCTTCACATCAACACATTAAATTACCCCATAACCATCCAAACAAACAAACAAAAAAAATCGAAACTAGAGGCACTCAAATAGCAATCAGAATCAATCAATTTAAAGTTCTCAAAATCTTATGAATTGAATGTTAGAGCTACGAGAAAAATAAATACCTTGAATTGGAATTGTCTTCTAGGTTCTTTTCTCTAATGAACTAAACTTCACGTATTTTTTTGTATGGAATGATAGAAGAAAAGTATTAAGAGAAACTATAAAGATTTTGGAGGGAGGAATGAAAACGATATTTTGGCGGAAGAATGAAAATCGTCTACGCCAACAAAAAACAAGTGTAAATTTAGGATTAGATTTGAGGGGATGTAAAAATTTTGGTGGGCCCAACTTAATATAGGAGATCTGATGGGTGATCATTTTAGCTCATTTTTAATTATTTTAGCTAAAATTCAAACTTAGGATTGATTTTGAGAGATCTGCTGTGGATGTTCTTATGCAATAATTTGACAAGCTTAAGTTGGTGCAACTGTTCAATGCAGCAGAAAAAACAAATCATATGGGAGCATGGGGGGCGTTATAAATTGTTCAAAATTTATACTATATTACTTTTAGAATTTAGAAAAAGATAATGATAATTTAGATACCTGGTAAGGTGCACAGAGACCTAGTTGAAAATAGCACTGTAGTAGTATCATATGCGACGAAAACATGGAGCCCAAAGAGACGTTGAAGCTTCCTTGAAATTTATTATTGGTCATACCTATTTAATCTCATCACACCCATCTAAAAATTTTACCCTAAACCAAATTTACCAGATGCATCTATAACAGATAGTGTAGATTTATCAAAAGTAAAAAACTAAAATCAATTGAGCAATGAATTAGGAGAATTCCAAGGAAAACAAGTTCATACCCAATATTTGAACAGGTAGCAGAGAGTACAATTGAAGTCTCCATGTTCTAGAAGCAGAAGACACATCTTTTCTCCTCGTCATTAGGTTGAAGCATGAACCCTTATGATAGCTGGAGTCTTAGCAGCAAGTCAAGCATGTTCTCATGCACCAGATGTTGCCGTCATTACCTGAGGCTGAGGATATGATCAGAACTATATCATTGATATTCGTATTAAGATGTTGCTGTCCAATACCGAATTGCAACTTGATCAGGATGATTTCCAATTGAGAATGCTAAGTTAAATAATTTTTCTCACTTTTCCCGTGTCTCCCATATCTCAAGTTTTACAAGACTAACACATGGTGTGATTCCCTCGAATTAAAGACAATTGTGTAGAGATCAAATCATTGCCACTATTCATCATCCTACCTGATCTAACACTGCAATATGTATGAATAACAGACTATGTATATAACTTTCAAGCATTACTTTGTAACACGACAAATATTTTTAATATTTGAAATATTTAGGAGAATTGAGAAATGAAAGAAACAGAATAAGTAAAAAGAATTAGTATAATATGCACTTGATCCCACCATTGAAATAAGCTTTAAAATGGTTTTCCATGAGAAGAATAAGATTCATATATAAATTTTCTTAAATATATCTGAAATGGATGAACATAACAATTGAGTCGCACCATATTGCTAAAAGTTCCTTAATTGGATCGCAAAATTTAGCTCGAGAACTTAGCAGCTCTTTATGTGGTACTTTTTCTTGCAAAGTATTACCAGTCTGATATATTAAGTAGATTATCTGAGAAAAAACATTATAATACAGATTATCAACCTGGATATTCACATAATTTTTACGAGTGAAAAGAAAAATCGATTACATTAAAGTATCAACCACTGGTATAGTTGCACGACCGCTTTCATTCTTTCAAAAGTGAGTAAAAAGAGAATTGCATTCAACCATTTTCCCTAACTGCGCATGAATTTTAGCACGTTTTCATGAAATGGTCATTCAATCCGCACAATTATTACCCATCAAATATCGAATCTGATTACCTAAATTCAAGGAGACGACATCCGGATTAAGAGAATGTCTACTTTGTCCACAGGCGTATTTATGACGTCTTCAGTTTCCTTGAAATATGAAATTATTAGCTATAAGGGATTCACAAGATCTTATAGAATTCACCGGATCTGATGATATTGAAACGTCTATAAAAGTTGAGCACTCACTCAGCCATTCCCCATCCTACCCTTCAGGACAAAACAGAGCAATAGAGTGATGGATCCTGTGGCCTTATATATTTTATGCGTTTCAATTATCATTTTGTTTCTAGGCTTATTAAGCTATATGTGGCTCAAAATTGTCGAATACCAACTCTCAGCAATTCGAGCAAGGACAGTTCCTCAGAATTTTGGTTTTCCCATGGAAGTCCCTGCCGCTGGCAATGCTGAGAGGTACATTGTAACTGTTGCAGCCCCACCAGACAACGTTAGCCGGGGAAATAGTGCAGAAGAATCTTAGGATGCTATCCTATCAAGAATAAGGACTGTAATTCTCGGTCAATAAATCTAATTTAAGTCTAAGTTACAATACCAGAGAGCAAAGCTATGTGAGCATTTCAAGATGTTCTAGAATCAAAACCATGTAATCTTTTGAGGATATTTGAATTCGAGTAGTAGATCAAAGCTATGTAATGTATTCCAGCATGTTCTAGTAAATAAGAATTGTCACTTAGTTAAATTGGAGCTATTCAAAGTTGAAGTTACCATACCAGAAATCCAAAATATGTAAAATTTGCAAGAAGTTCAATTATTTCCTTCCTAAAAGAGATAGGTCACTTATCCCTCTCACAAAATCAAAAGTAATACAGCAAACAACTGCTAAACGGGATACTGTAAAACACAAACAATATTGAAACACATGAAAAGGCATGGATAATTGAAGATGACTTGAATAAGAAGAAAATAAATAGTAAAAAATTAATAATTTCATTGGAAAATATCACAATTACTAGTATAACTTAGAGCGCTAAGTCTTCATCTCATTCATAAAATTCCAAGCTTATTCTTTGAGATTACAGTGAAATTGAAATGAAACTGACTAATCCGCCAACAACTTCAAAAATTAGGCAAGCGGTTTCATACCTTCGGAGACTTTGGGGATAAACGAACAAAGAGAAAATTACCCTAACTGCAAAACTAAAAACTTAGCAGCATTTATATGGAGCTACTATTTGAAATTAAAACGGACGTGAAATAATAATAAAAAAATATTTAAAAAATCGTCACAAAATACCAGTAGAGTTTGTCAATGATCACATCTAAATTTACTGAGAAATTGAGGGATCTTCATCGTTGGGGATATTAAGTATAGTGTAAAATGGGAAAATTCGATAAATTTCATGCGAGAGAAAAGAAAGAGCAGAATCTGGATAAAAATGACAGCGCCTGCGGGTCTAGTGTTGTATTTCACGGTGGCGCGGAGAGGATTCCGGAATTTATTATTATTATTATTATTATTATTATTATTATTATTATTATTATTATTATTATTATTATTATTATTATTATTATTATTATTATTATTATTATATCGTAAAAACCCGCAACCGCTACTTTCAAGTGTGGCAGGCTCGACCTATAAAGGCGTGTCATGAGGTTCGAGCCTGAGACTCAAAAGTCTCATACTCCCATTATTACTACTAGGTCATCCCCAAAGATACTGACTCACTCTATAAGACTACTTGCAGTGGTAGTGTCTCTAAGGAGTGTCTTTAAGGATTTTTTGGAGATAGAGACAGTGAGCTGCAGTGAGGCTGTCTCTAAGGGGTGTCTCTAAAGAATTTCTAAATTTCTATTTTGCATTAATAAGAAAATTCTAATTTCATTAATTTAAACAAATAACTAGTACAGTACATTAATTGAAATAAAACAAATAAAAACATTACATTAATTAAAATTAAACAAATAAAAAAACATCATACTCGTCAACCAGCCCAAATCGGCTCCAAAGATGCTCGATCAAATCATTTGTGAGCAGATGGTGCTTCCTCACATCTCTCAATGCGGCGTCCCGTTTGAGAAAATTCTTCCATGATTGTGGAACAGGGACATAAGTGACATTACTACCCGACGTTATTTCTGTGTCCTCTCTCCAGTTCTCGACGTCCTCCCTCTCGTCTTCAATGATCATGTTGTGCAAAATAATGCACATAAACATGATGTTGCGGAGGTGCTTTGTGTACCAGTTCCGCGCCGGGTTCCGGATAATTCCCCATCGGGCCTGAAGAACACTGAATGCCCGTTCGATATCCTTCCGCGCTGCTTCCTACATCTTCTTGAACCGCGCCGCCTTCTCAGCCGTTGCAAGCGGAGGAACCTTGATCAGAGCAGCCCAATCCAGGTAGATCGCATCGGTTAAGTAGTAACCGCCGTCGTAGGGCTTTTCGTTCACCACGTACTGGCACGGCGGAGCACGTTCTTCAAGCACGTCCTCAAATAGGGGTGACTGATTGATGACGTTGATATCGTTGTTGGAGCCGGCTACTCCAAAAAAGGCATGCCAGATCCATAAGTCTTGAGACGCCACGGCCTCAAGCATCAAGGAAGGCACGTCTATATCTCCTCGAGTGTAGGCAGCCGACCACGCCTTCGAGCAATTTCTCTACGCCGAGTGCATGCAGTCCAAGCTACCGAGCATCCCCGGAAAGCCGTGCCTCTCCTCGTACATCCGCAGCAGCCGAGCGGTGTCTTGTGCATTTGGCCTCCTCAAATACACGTCACCGAATAGCTGAATGACACCTTCGCAGAACTTCCGGGTGCTAAGACGGTCGGTGCTATCGCCGATCTTCAAGTATTCGTCGAATGTATCCGGCGGTTCACCGGTGGCTAGTTGGTGAATGGCCATTGTGTACTTTTGTACCGACGTGAGGCCTCATTTGTCGGTTGCATCTTGCTTCTGCTGGAAGTATCGCACATTCTGCTCCAACGCCTCGCAAATCCTCAAGAACAGATGTTTGTGCATCCGAAAACGCCGGCGAAAAAATGTTGGGCCGTACGTCGGGTTGTCGTTGAAGTAGTCGGCCATCAACTGCTGCAGGGCCGCCTCCCGATCGCAGTGTACGACCGTCCTCTTCGTCTTCTTTTTTTTTTTTTTTTGGCGATGAGTCGAGCCGCAGCAGCTTGGAGGTTCGTCACTATCGACATAATCTCATCGTCGGTGCCATGGGAAGAGTAGCCGGTTGAAGAGTCGGACGACGAAGATATTTTTTTTTGCAAAATATTTGAGAGAAAACTAGAGAGAAAATAAAAGGAGGAAGATGAATTTGGTGTGGAATAAATTGTGGTATGGAGGTTGGTATTTATAGGGATGAATTACAAAAAAAAAAAAAAAAAAAAAAAAATCGGTTGTATAGCCATTGAATTTTTTTAGCCGTTGGATCCCATAGCCGTTGTCTCGAATTTTCTTTTTTTTTATTATTTTTTATTTATGGCGCGTGCAATGCACGCACCTTTAAGAAAAAAAAAAATCTGCATCGCGTGGCGGCCACACGCCATATCGAGACTGTCTAGTCGCGGCGAGACGGTCTCTAGCCTCCCCACCCTGCATCGCCGTGTCTCGTCGCAGCAGGTGTCTCGAGCCACCGTCGAGACAGCCCGCTGCGGGCAGTCTTAAACCACACATTAACATTATCATATTTTGCCACAAAGTTCATTTTTTTAACGATAGTATATATTTTACTATTTGACAAATTAATACATCTGATCGGATTTGACATACGAGATATTTCTATGTATATTTTCTAATATACATGATACAATCAGATTCATCGTGTTGCAAATTTCATAATGTCAAAATTTAGAGAACATGACAAAATTGAAAAACTAGGTATTATTAAACAATATAAGTATTAATATCCTTTAAATTCTTGAATTGTCACACATAAGTTCATCAATCATACAGTCATCTTTATCTCAAAAAAAAAAAAAAAAAAACAAGAGTCATCCAAAATGTACTGGTATAACTGTACATGTGGGCGAGTCCATTCAGTTCAATTCTCAATTGGAATTATGGTAAATCGAAAATTCCATTGACCAGAAATTTAGGTTTCTTACCAGAAACTGTACTACTCTAACCATAGCAGAAGACATGTTCACACAGAGACAAAAAAAAACGCTTGAGCCTCTACAGAAATTGCCTCAAAATGATGTACGTATGAAATTCCCTTCGAAATAATAATACCAAAAAGCAATAAAATAAAAAATAATGTATGGTCCAAGAAATCCATGCCACAGACAACTCTTAAGCCGCAAATCGAATTTGTAGTGATCAGCAGTGGGCTCGATTCGAATACACGGTAGAATTACCTAAGGACATGAGTTCAATAAACTTAAGTCAGTTCCAAAAGCGATTTCAGTGTTTCACTGCACTCGATGCAGAGAATATGCTTTCTCATCAACACAGTCGAATTAGCCAGAAGGCTTTTTTTTTTTTTTTTTTTTTTTTTTCGTCTGACAGAATTCTTTGGAGGTTTCGACAATTTTCAAACTCACTTCTTCACATGAATTATATTAGCTATCAAGAACTTCAAATTTAGGCAGAGATTTGCGTGCCTTGCCTTAAAAATTGGAGGTAATGAAGAAGGACAGAAGATTAAGCTTGCAATAAACTTTGCTCAATTTATGTGCCAAAGCTACGGTCCCCAGCATCTCCAAGTCCAGGAAGTATGAACCTGAAAAATGACAATCACGAAATGAAGAAAGTAAACAAAAATAAATAAAAAATTAATGCAAGTATGCAATGACTGATTAGCTCGCTTCAAAAATTAGCTTACCCTTTCTCGTTAACAGTAGGGTCGAGCATTCCAGCATACACATGAAGCCTGACAAACAATAACAGAGAATTGTTTAAACTATACCTTAGACAAAAGCAACATATACAGTCCCAATTTAATATGATCGGATATTTTGTTACCCTGGGAAATTCTCGCTTAATTTCTGAAGAGCAGGGGGAGCAGCGACAGCAGCTATCTGATTCAAACAATTTGTGCAGTCAGTAAAGATTCCCCGCATTAGAAAAGCAAATGTCAGGACTATCTCAGCCAAGCAAACAGGGGCTATTCACAAATGACGATATTAGACCCGACCCCTCATTTTTCATGAATAGGAACCAAAGAAGGCTAGTTAAGAGAACTACACAGACAATGTAATTAGCAAAATATTACAAACCAATGATGAAGCAGATGCAGACAAGTGCGTCAAACAATGTGAATCAAGATAATAGCCAAAATTTCCTAAACATGTCATCAGATCAATAATTTAACATAGGAACTAACCACTTTTATTTGCTTGTTGTCAACCCCTCGATCCTTTATCATTTGAATAGCTGCAACAATTGTACCACCTGAAACATTACAAGAGGAAACACCGAACCACTGTTACCAAGCACCATCACAAGAATATAAGCACAATATTTTATTTATATAACATCAGTAACATTGAGCTGAAATCCTTCATGCTCCTTGAATAATTAAACCTTTTAGCTCATAGCTATACATTAATATGATGTGTTACTATATAAAATTTGCTAACCTCCTGCAAATATTGCTACATATATGATCTATCTAAAACTAAAATAATTAGCTAGCTGTAGTCATGTAGAGAAAGAAGGCTTTCAGCTGACAAGCAGCCAAATGTAAATGTCAATCTGCAGATCTATCTAATATTCTAATTGTAATTTCAAAGTACATCATGGATTAATAAACATTTGAATATAGTAGGAATAACAAATAATATTGTCCCAAAAGCTCCTCCAATAGGCTCCAGTACGAGGAATACAAAGCTGAGAAGTGTATCCAAACAAAACATTGAGCTAGTTCACATGGTTGAACTTAGAAAGGTCGCACTATACCTGTTGCAAGCATGGGATCTACAACAAATACTCGAGAACCTTCAGGAAACTTCTCTGGCAACCTATTTTAGAAGTAAACAGTCCATAGAATAATCAAAAGGCTGAGAGATATAGCCACTATAAAAAGTAGATATATAAATAGATAAATGCTGGAGGCAAATCCATCAAGATGACAATATTTCTTGAGCATGCAGTTACAAATCAAATATACAATGGCGTAAGAAAGGCTTTAAATTATAAAAACACATTTAATAAACTTAAAACGGATATCCAGTAGATTTTGTTTGCGATGCATACTTGTTCAGATATACAGTTGGCTGAAGTGTCTCTTCATTTCTGCTGATCCCTAGTAGCATTGGAAAACCATAACGATTCAGTCAAAAGGCAGTAGGACAAAGATGAGTTAACTAAACAATGGAATCAGTAAATCAAAATAATGCTAGAGCAGACAACTAAATCAGCAACTCAGAAGAAGAAAATTGCAAATTTGTTACTAAAAGCTAATGTTCCTCTCATTCATAAAACACAGCACCATAACTAGAGTGCTTAAAGTTCTGCACTACATTATCTGTAAGATGTGGGATTCACATAAATGCAAGATGAACGGAGCATGTCCCATAGTAAAAGCAGTATTTAGTGGTACTTAGCCTGCACAACTTGCAATGGTTGGTAACAGAAAGAAAAACATATCCATACCTAAATGATATGTATTTGTTGCCGGCAAAACTGATGGTGCATGCTCTGCCAAAGCCAGGCCAGCTCTCAATATGGGAACAATCTGTACAGATAAGACAAAGTATAAAAATTCATTAGCATAACTAAAAATGACAAATCTAATATGTAATAGGTTGGAAGAAGAATGAACAAGAGAGAGAGTGTGTCAGTGTGCGATTGGAAAATGAGAGAGAGATTAACTGCAATGGGTTCCCTTGGATCAATAAATTCCACTGTGGCGACACCCATTGGCGACTGGATCTCTCCGCTGATAGTTGGCTGGCAGTAATCGAAAATTGACCAAACTTATCACTCAAAAGCATATGCATTGGTACATATTTTAGTAATAAGCTTAAGCCCAGACTATTGATTGAAATAGTTTCATATAAAAACTAAATGTTCATATCATCCAACTTTGCAGCTGCAGCGCAGTTTATTAAAAAGAAACACTAACTCAAGAGCACATGTCGCTTGATCCATTTGTCCCATTTCAAGAAATTTGTGCATTGGTGAAGTTATATATACTTTTTTATTTTTAAAATTCAATGTGAGACACATATCACAAAGGAAAAAAGAATATGCAGCATCTATTATCCAAAGCTCACCAGCCACTCCCGTGACGCCTCATATATTAGCAATCTCCCGAGCTCAGCCATAGCATTTTCTGAAACAGCACAATGGAACATATAAAGACTTGAAAAGAAACAAAGAACGAGACAAGACAGGGAAAGCCTACAAGAACAACTCTTCATAAAATTGGAATGTTTAAAATTCCAAGCATATTCCATCACTATTTCAATAAACAACTCAAATTTGACATGCACATCTTCTAATAACATCCAAGTCCACCAATGTCGGCTTCTAGTGACAAAATTCTAGCAAATATATTAATCCAGATTCTTTTTGGTAGACAAAAGTTGAACTTACTGAATATGGGACAAGGAGTCTGCTCATTCCGAAGAACGGAAATCCAATGCTTAATTAAAGGATGCGGCGGGACAAACACCTACCAAACAACATCAACATCAAACATCATACTCAATTAACATCCTACTTAATCCTAAATAAGCAAATGCAAATGTTCTTTTTTTTTTTTTTTTTTTTTTTTTTTTTTTTTTTTTCAAAGGTAAGCATTCTTCAAACATTAAAACTGTATCAGCATTCTCTCACAAACTTACCAACATTCTATTCCCAGACACAACTGTTTTCTCCGCCGTCGCTTGGCAATTCATGGTTACGGCGCGTCGTTTGCGACAATCCAAGCGCAAAACCTGCTCGGTGCTATAAATATTAAACAATCTCAAATAACTTTCCTAAAAAATTAGGACTTTAAAAGGAATTATAGCAAAAAAAAAGGGTAATGATAACGATTACGCGCGCGTGTCGAGTGACGCACCTTGGGATTAAATATATCAGAGGAGGCGGAATTGAGTGCGGATTGGTGTTGGGGAATGTGGAGCGTCGAGAAAAAGAGAGGAGGATCGCAGGGATAGCGCAGAAGTGGTGAATTACTAACGGCGAAAGCCATTTTTAATGGCTAAAGAATCCAATGAAACGAGGAAACTGAGTTTGTATCGATCGAATCTCCTCAAGATATTTCGGGTAACGTTGAGGAGGTAGAGCACGGAGGATGCGGTGAGGCCCTCCGCACCGGATTTCTTACTCTGAATTTCAGAATTATTTTGAACCTAATGCAATTTTTTTTTTTTTTTTTTAAAGAGAAACCTAAATGAAATTTATTTGCAAGCAAATGGACTCGGAAATCGGAATTCCGCATTTCTTTGCTATACTGCCTTCATTTTATTTTAGTACAGTTTTTGACTTCGTGAAATACAACAATACCATTATAAATTTATAACTCAAAATTTACGAGTGTAAAAGAAATAGAGTATTTCAATAAGTGTTATTCGAGTAAATTAATTTGTGTTGATATCTTAATTTGGATAATTAACCAACAATTTAGTCGATCACTATCATATGCATAATAAATTGTGTCGGAATCCATGGGAACGTACAACATAAATTTCGATCTTCTTTGCATACTATACATAATTGTACGAATGTTTGGATAAATTTTTTGATTTAGACCTCTGAATATGGATATCACTAGCATTGCCATATGATTGGAAGCTTTCGCATACTTATTTTGATATGGAAAAGCATTCATTAACTGATATCATGAATTGGTTTGCGATAATTCTAATCAAAATGTATTGAGATTGACCATGAATTGGCTCAACCTAACACCACTTCAATTGTTTAAAATAACATACTTATTATACCAATTAGCAAGTGCATCATTAAAATAAAAGGGTACATACTAATGAATAATAGTAGTATCAACTACTATATGACAATAAATTTATCTCATCCCATTCTATTTTGACCGTTTCCACAACCACAAATACATTTGTTTATTAATATGCCAGTTCATTATTTTAATTTTATTTATTATAAAGAAAAAAAAAACTATGAATTTTCAAATGCAAGTTGGTGATTTAAGTCCACTCCAAATTGGACATAATGCCGATTCGAACAACAACGAATCCCAAGAATAATTAATAGTAACAACACCCTCTCACTCGATCATTCACCAAATTTACAAACTGAAACACTCATACGTACAATTATTATCATGTGTATGAGTGTTTGGTCTAGTAAGGCGGCTTGGACTTATACACATGATAATCCAAGTCTTTGTTTATTCCATAAACCAAACATATGATAATAAAAATCCGAACTTTTCTGCAAAATCAAAATAATGAATTCAGGCTTGCAGAAAGTATTTGTTTTGTCCCTGATTTACATTCTCAACGCCAACTTCCATGGCTCCCCTACCCAAAATTTCCATAAACCACTTTACTCATGCGCACCCTCTAGTAGCGGCTGACAGCGGCGATCGCGAATTCTTATGCGATGGCTGCAAGACTCTCGGGGTCGGGAAGCGGCACCGATGCAACGGCTGCGACTTCGACTTGCATGATTACTGTGGCACGTGCCCCCGGACCCTCTCCTCCTTCATGCACGACCACCCCCTCACCCTCGTCGTACGAAAACCGGCCGCCGCACAAACCGGCCGAGTCGACCGGATCTGCGACGTCTGTTGTGATCCGGTCGAAGGGCTATTCTACAGGTGCAAGGAGTGCGAGTTCGACGTGCACCCACTCTGCACGCAGCTGCCGGAGAAACTCAACCACGCCCTTCACAAGATCCATCCTCTAATCCTCCAATCCTCGTCGACGGCCGCTCCTTGCGCCGTTTGTAGGCGCTCGAGCGACTGTTGGCGCTACAGGTGCAGTATGTGTAGGTTTGACATTCATTTGGAGTGCGTGTTAGAGCCCGTTGTTGCCTACCAACAACACGACCACAACGGTCAACGCGGAATTCCCATGTTTGATCAGAACACGGGAATTCCTTTTCAGACATCGCCACCGTTTTACGGGTACCCTTATTATGGTCCGGGTTATCCAAACTTTGGACCCGGTTTTAATATGTACCAAGGTGGTCCCTACATGTACCCACCTGGAAATTTTGCGCCTCAGTTTCAAGTGCAAAATTTACAGGCAGGGGCTAGTAATAATAGTAGGAAGAAGTCGATGTTTGGTCTAGTAAGGCGGCTTGGACTTGGAGTGGTTTCGAATATGGTTTTTGGAGTGGATGTTATTGGACTATTTGCTGGTTCAGGTTAATTAAATGTGTAACTTGCATATTTGAGAAGAAGTTAATGTTTTTTCCTGATTTTGTGTAGCCGGATAAATGCACATGAAATAATATGATGTCATCGTTGGTTTTGATTATTGTTGGCTAATTCTGTTTCATGTAATCTATATATATATATATATATATATATATATATATATATATATATATATATACACGTTCTGCTTTGAATGATCTTTTGGTCACAAAATTAACCATGATCTTAGCTAGTTAAGAGGATTAGCTAGGGATGATTATGTTTACACTTACTCGCCATTAGCCAATTGTATATATCATGCAAAAAACTTGATTATGAGTATGACAAACCTTGTCATGATTGACCGTAACTAGAGGATAATAAATAACCCTTAATGATTTCTCAGTTATTCTGTTGATACTTCTTTAATCGCATATTTGAAATTTATTAGTATAATTAAAGTTTAGTAATTCATGAGACTATCTGCAGTGGTGCTGTCTCTTTGGAGTGTCTCTAAGGATTTTTTGGAGATAGAGACAGTGAGCTGCAGTGGGGCTGTCTCTTTGAGGTGTCTCTGAAGATTTTCTGAATTTGTATTTTGCATTAATTTTAATAAGAAAATTTGAAAATTTCATTAATATTTTGACAAATAACTAGTACAATACATTAATTGAAATAAAACAAATAAAAAGCATTACATTAATTGAAATTAAAAAAATAAAAAACATCCTACTCGTCAACTGCTCCAAATCGGCTCCAAAGATGCTCGATCAAATCATTTGTGAGCCGATGGTGGTGCTTCCTCACATCTCTCAATGCGGCGTCCCGTTTGAGAAAATTCTTCCATGATTGCGGAACGGGGACATGAGTGACATTACTGGTCGACGTCGTTTCTGTGTCCTCTCTCCAGTTCTCGACGTCCTCCCTCTCGTCTTCAATGATCATGTTCTGCAAAATAATGCACGTAAACATGATGTTGCGGAGGTGCTTTGTGTACCAGTTCCGCGCCGGGTTCCGGATAATTCCCCATCGGGCCTGAAGAACACCGAATGCCCGTTTGATATCCTTCCGCGTCGCTTCTGCATCTTCTTAAACCGCGCCGCCTTCTGGTCCGTTGCAAGCGGAAGAGCCTTGATCAGAGCAGCCCAATCCGGGTAGATCCCATCGGTTAAGTAGTAACCGCCGTCGTAGGGCTTTCCGTTCACCACGTACTGGCACGGCGGAGCACGTTCTTCAAGCACGTCCTCAAACAGGGGTGACTGATTGAGGACGTTGATATCGTTGTTGGAGCCAGCTACTCCAAAAAAGGCGTGCCAGATCCATAAGTCTTGAGACGCCACGGCCTCAAGAATCAAGGAAGGCACGCCTATATCTCCTCGAGTGTAGGTAGCCGACCACGCCTTCGGGCAATTCTTCCACGCCCAGTGCATGCAGTCCAAGCTACCGAGCATCCTCGGAAAGCCGTGCCTCTCCTCGTGCATCCGCAGCAACCGAGCGGTGTCTTATGCATTTGGCCTCCTCAAATACACGTCACCGAATAGGTGGATGACACCTTCGCAGAACTTCCGGAGGCTAAGACGGCCGGTGCTATCGCCGATCTTCAAGTATTCGTCGAATGTATCCGGAGCTCCACCGGTGGCTAGTTGGCGAATGGCCATTGTGCACTTTTGCACCGACGTGAGGCCCCATTTGCCGGTTGCATCTTGCTTCTGCTGGAAGTATCGCACATTCTGCTCCAACGCGGTGCAAATCCTCAAGAACAGGTGCTTGTGCATCCGAAAACGCCGGCGGAAAAATGTTGGGCCATACGTCGGGTTGTCGTTGAAGTAGTCGGCCATCAACTGCTGCAAGGCCGTATTCCGATCGCGGTGTACGACCGTCCTCTTCGCCTTCTTTTTTTTCTTTTTGGCGATGAGTCGAGCCGCAACAGCTTGGAGGTTGGTCACCATCGACATAATCTCGTCGTTGGTGCCATGGGAAGAGTAGCCGGTTGAGGAGTCGGACGACGAAGACATTTTTTTTTTTTTGCAAGAAATTTGAGAGAAAACTAGAGAGAAAAAGAGGAGGAAGATGAATTTGGTGTGGAATAATTTGTGGTATGGAGGTTGGTATTTATAGGGATGAATTACAAAAAAAAAAAATGAAAAATCAGTTGTATAGCCGTTTGAAATTTGTAGCCGTTGGATCTCTCTAGCCGTTATCCAGATTTTTTATTTTTGGCGCGTGCAATGCACACGCCTTTTAAAAAAAATAAATAAATAATCGGATCACGTGAAGGCCATGCGCCATCTCGAGACTATCTTGTCGCGGCGAGACGGTCTCGAGCTCCTCCCCTGCAGCGCGGTGTCTCGTCGACGGCGGTGTCTCGAGACCGCCGACGAGACCACCGCTGTGGATCGTCTGATTAAACTTTAATTTTCATGAGTGTGTGTCTCTTTTTATACAAGGCGTTTCTTTTAATTAAAATGTAATGACATGAATCTCGTTGTAATATAGATACTAGTGTGTTGCTCGTCGAACATCGACGGGATTATTATATTCTATATTAGTTGTATAAAATTAGTCGTGTAATTACTTGATTTGTTCTAAAACGCATATAGTAATAAATATCCTTTAATTATAAACAAAGCCCATATATTCAATATTTATACAAACAAATTGTTCATAACCGATTGAAAAAAAATTAACTTATCCATATCTTAAATTTGTACAGATATCACAAAGTAAACATGTAGTATTGTATAAATACCTCATTTATTATATCCCCGTTTCTTTTATATATATATATATATATATATATGTGTGTGTGTGTGTGTGTGTGTGTGTGTGTGTGTGTGCGCGCGCGCGCATGTGTGTGTGTGTTTCATATACTTGTTATGCGTCTCAAATCAAATTTAAAATGTACTTGTTCACATCTTACATCTTGTTATCGTCCCAAACTTGCATAGTCATATGCTTTAAACCGCTGAATATTACAAAGAAAATATTAATAAAATAAGCAGTTATTTTACTACTCGTTCCCGTCACAACATGTATTGTAATGCACACTAATAATTCGACTCCGTTTATTGTTCACGTCTAAAGTGTTTTTCGAAGAATTTGTAATAATGTATTCGTTTTCTTTTAACAATTGAACTAATTTTTAAAATGTAGCTGAATGAAATTAAGACTTCTTTTTTAAAAGAAATTATTGTTTAATTATCTTAATGTCAATTTAATGATTGGCAAAATTCTATTTCTATGTATTTGTTATGTTTAAAAATTGATAAAATTAAATTTTAAAATTTTAATTGTCCCATATATAGATATAAAACTATTTATTTGACTATAACTTAATAACTGAAAAAATATATATTTTAA
Organism: Schizonepeta tenuifolia; assembly: GCA_029490685.1. Lineage (NCBI taxonomy): Eukaryota > Viridiplantae > Streptophyta > Magnoliopsida > Lamiales > Lamiaceae > Schizonepeta > Schizonepeta tenuifolia. The sequence continues at coordinate 48,916,566 of CM055958.1, read as the reverse complement.
TAAATCATTACAATAAACATTACATGAATGATCATTTCATCGCAAATTAATGTTACATGATGGGTCATCTTGCATAGAATTTATTAAGTGATAATTACTTTAAGTTGTAATTTATAAATATAATTACAACAAAATACTTTATTTCAAAATGATATAATTTGACAAATCATAATTGCTAATTTACCTAAAGGATCATCTCGTTGCAAATAAATATTACATGAAGGGTAATCTCGTGTAAAATTCATTGACGGAAACACTCTTTACATTGTAATTTACAAATATAATTTTAAAAAAATAATCCATTGCTTTATTTCAAGTGATATTTATAATTTGACAAATTATTGCAAATAAGTGTTATAGGAAGGATCATCTCGTTGCAAATAAGTGTTACATGAAGGATCATCTCATATAGAATTTATTAACAAAGAATCACTTTTCGTAACCTATGAATATAATTTTAACATATAATTCAATAGTATTTTATTTTAAAGTGATGTAATTTGACGAATAATTGCAAATAAGTATTAAATGAAAGATCATTTTGTTGTAAATTTAGTATTATATGAAGGGTCATCTTGTACAGATATTATTGACGGAGAATCACTTTACGTTGTAGTAACTTATAACTATAATTTAAAAAAAATTAATATTTCATTTTAGATATAATTTGACAAATCATTACAAATAAATGTTACGTTAAGAATTATTGAAGGGTAATTAAATTATGTTGTAAAATCATGCCTTGTAAATTATATTAATGATTGAAATTTATTAAATTACAAATATGATATGCCATTAATTTATATTAACATAAATTGTTGTTATCACATGTATTCAGAATCGCTCTAATTGTGTACGAAAAAGTATAAGTTGCACTGGTTATGGAACATAAGTAAGTATACATTACATTTATATAAATATTAATTATCATAATTTATGATTTTGTAACATCTAACATTAATTGATTGCTTTAAATATTTAAAGTACAATGATGATGTATTAATTATATATATCTTTTCTTAAAAAAAAGTATATTGAAAATAGTTACAGTATCCCTAGCTAGTTGTGAATTGTGATTGACAGTTTGACACTTCATTTTATATGAATATCACAAAAGCTAACTTATGAATAACTTATTTTATATTTTCTCTATTCCACTCCATATCTACTTACAATTCAGTACAAAAATTGAGATAAATGGTTAAACAAATAGAAAGTAGTAGGCCTCAACACTTTTGAAGGATTATTTCTTTTATTATTTGAAAGTAGTCAAATTGAACGGAACATGCATTTAAATAAATGTAGATAAATTGAGTGAGATGGAAAAATTATGTCACAGCTCCAAATCCCGAGGGACGGCAGAAGCCGGGGTACGACTGGAATTGGATTAAAGAAGCGGGGAAGAAGGAGGCTGACTAAACATACATACATACATAAGAGACATCATACATTCTATGAACAAGACTTTATTTACAAAAGAAAGAGTAATTCTCGAAGGATTACTCGACAGAAGATACTCAAAAGGCATCTAAGTTCAAGTTTATAGACATAAACTACAGAGTTTTACGTAATGTACATAACATCAAAGTACTTAGAGTTTTTCAGCGGAAATGTGATTCATACTAACTAAAGTCTTCCTAGACAACTTATTTCAAGCCTCGCCGCTTCCATCGCTTCAACCTGCACATTTAGAAAACATATGCAGGGCTAAGTACAAAAGTACTTAGTGGGCACGTTGCCGAAAACATATTCATAAGTATAAATAATCAGGCATTTCATAATCGTAGCACATCGGGGTTTTATTGAAAATGGCCAGTGTCTACTAAACATTTTCTAACTCATTTATATAAATTAGCTTGTACAAGCATTTTTCTGGTATGTTACGTTCAAATCTTGACCAATTCTCATTCACCGTGGCTGGCTACCCCTCAATAGGATACCGCATACACCACAGGTTACAAAGTGCACTAACTCTGGAAAGCACTTAATAGCTAACTCAGAGCCGATCGTTAGTTAACCTATTTTGATTAACTCATAAATCTGGGAAACACGAATGTTAACTCAGATAGGTACAAGAGAACTCACATAAAATATTTAAACAATTTATGCCATGATTATCACTTTGAAAACACGATTATCAAAGCGATAAAGAAAAGGGTTTTCGAGCATTGCTCGTTTTATTTGATATATAGGAAAGCCCACCTTTATACTTTACAGAACTTATTACTCGTACTTTCGTCTTCTAGTCTTCCGTCCTTTCTTCACTGCTGACTTCCTCCTTCATCGTAAGATAAACATACTTTAAATTCGATCGTAAAAGATAATCGAATATGGAAATTCGAATTAGGTTTTAATCGTTTTGTTTCTTTAGGCATTTGCACGCTACTAGTTTCTTTTTAGTTTAACAGTAACGGGACTCGAACAAAACTCTTTTAGAGCTCGAAAGGTTCCTTACTCGACTCTTAGGTCAGTAGAAAAGATAGTCGATAACTCATTACGGCTTAAAAGATCGAAAGAAACTAAGTTGCGAAGAAAACAACTTAGGAAATTGAATTCTGAAATTTCACTGCGCAATACAGAAGTTCTGGGGACTGCCCAGAACAGAGCATCAGGAAACAGGGGATGTGCCCTGTACCGTTAGAAAGTTTGGGATGTCTAGATTACTCTTCAATTTATGGATCTCAAATCCGATAAACGAGCTAAAAGATATTACAGTTTCCGGGAAGGGTCGCAAAACTGCCGCGGCTAACCCTAGTTGCTCGATAGAATTGACGTATGACTTCCTAGGCTCATTCTAAGTTCTCGTACTCGATTTCTCACGAAACTTCACTCTCAAGGCAGTCAACACGTACTCCCATACGTGAAGGACTCCTTTTCAAAACTCGTCTATTAGCACGACGTTCTAAACATCGGCTTCCAAACTAACAAGTACTATACCAAAAACAAGTTAACAATTCTCGTTTCTAGTTCTCGATTATAACTACAACTCATTATACAATAATCCGGATGCTCATGTCGTCAACTACAAAGTCGTGCCTTAGTCCATCATAATCGTTATTATCTAGTTAGAATCCTTACTCGACTTCTCGATTATTATTTACGTCCACTTGTTCGTCTCTTAAGGAATTTCCAAAGTTATCGGAATTCGTTCATTTTCTACGGCATTAATCATCATCTAACGAGATTCATTATTATATACATCATCACCTCATATCATTACTTAAACTCAACTTAATTCCAATTCCTTGTCTCTTACGTTCTACAAAATAATTTTAGAAAAATTCCAATTAATTCCCCTCATCATCTAATATCATTAGAAACATTAATTCATCAACATATCATCAACTAAATCAAGCTATATGAAAACCCCCAATTTCCTAGAAAAAAATCGGTATTAATAATAAATTAGGGGAATTGGTTTTCTTCATCAATTAACATCATTAATCCATTTATCAACCTACTACAACATCAATTAACCAATCACTAATACTACTACTTCATAAATTAGAAATTCATCTCAAACCCTAAGCCTAAAACTCGGTCATCATCAAATTCATAGGGGTTTTGATTTATTTTTGCATCAATCCTCACTTAAACATCTCCTAAGCTTAATTATCCAACTAATTGAAGAATCAAATCATCCTACTAAATACCCCTAAAATCGGTCCTAAGTAGAAAAATAGGGTTCTTGAATTTCTTCCAATTTTAACCATAGAACTCATATCTAATACTTCTAATTACATTAAATAAGGCTCAAAACATCTACTACATCATCTTCTAGAAATCGGTCATAGAGAAAAATTAGAGAAAATGAATTCCAAATGGATAGATCAATAGAGGAGGAGATTACCTTGGGATTTAATGAAAGATGAAAGGAAATTGATGGAAGATAATGAACTTGGGAAGAATCCTTGCAAGAACTTCAAGCTTGCTTCAATGGAGATGGAAGAAAAATTGAGAGAGAGATGGAATGGGGGAGGTGGCGGCAATGATGTGGTGGGAGGGAGAGATGGTGATGACTAAACTAATGTAATAGTAACTCTCTTAGGTGTAAAGTTTGGAGGATTTAAAGGACATTAGGTGTCCTACTTTATACTATATAAAATGAAATATCAAGTGTAGGGAGAGAGTAGTGATGTCGGCCATAGGGTAGAAATTAGGGGATAATACGCGTTTTTCCGGTACGGAAATCGATAAACTAAAAACGTATCTCGGCACAATATCGTCAAATTCCGATTCTACCATAAATTTCGACATATTTAACTTATTCGGAAAGTAATATTTGAAAATTAAAATCCGTCAAAATCTCGGGACATCACAGTCCGAGTTTCGTCCGGAAAATCATAAAAACGAACTTTCTCGGGCGAGTTCGTATCGCGATTTCGTGAATGTAAAAATCAGACGGTTTTCCGATCTGAGTTCCAGAACTAAAAAGTTTTCGTACACGATAACCCTAAATACAGTAGTCGTTCGTCCAATATCTGGAAATTATTTTTGGAAACGGATTTCATCGTAAATCTTAGAATTCAAATTCACGAACTTAGGCGTGCAAAGCCATTTTTATTATTAACTTTAAATTTTTAAGTCAGTACGAAATTTCTGGGGTATTACAAATTATATAATTTATAAGTAGAAATCTAAAAAATAAATTAATACTTACTTTGTTAAAATTATACCTGGTTAAGAAGGTTCAATCGTTCTGAATTGTTACTTCCGCGATGTATATGCTTGTATATAATCACGTAGACTTGTCTATAATGTATATGCTTGTACCCATATTAAACTCGATTTAACTATAATTTCACTATTCGTTCTCGTCTCAAACCCTTGTAGTACCCCTTAATTACTCGAATTCATTTTTTTTATAAAGGTATATTATTACAATAGTTGATTATCCGTGTCCATATAACCTGATCATTACAAAATAAAAGGAAATGATAACAGATGGGGTATTTGAATTTCATTACTCGTATCTATCTCAATCCTGATAAAAAGTTAAAGAAACTTTACTATGAACACTTATTCCAAATCCGTTGAGTATATGTTAATTATTAACCCAATGTTCGGGTTAAAAATTTCAGCTCTAATCTTATTTATTTATTTATTTATTTTATCAATCTAGTTGGGCATACACGTCGATTTCGGGCTAAATTGGCATTCTTATTCTATAGAGTTTCCTTATAGGAACAATGGACCGCGTGTCCTCCATTAAACATTTCCACCCTAATAATAATTTATTTATTTGTATTTTCTAAAACTCAACTAAAACAAACACTTTACTATATGTACACTATAAAGCACATTAACTACTCCATTGAAAATTGTTAATAAAATTTTAATTACAACTTTGAGGTTTTCCTTTATTTTTAGTATTTTTCCATACTTAATTTTAAAGTTTAGATGATGCACATTTTTTTAAAGGCTTTGTTTTTAATATACGATGTAAGCAATTTGCTCATAATTAAAATATCAATCAACGTAATTTTTTTTAGATTAATAAAATTTGATCAATACATACATAAGGGATCATCACGTTGCAAATAAGTATTACATGGAGAATCGAATGATCATCTCGTTGAAAATGAGTATGGTTATGTGAAATGTCGTTTCATTACAAATACACTTTACATGAAATATCATATTGAATTGAATTTATTCAATATTTTATTTTAAAGTGATATAATTTGACAGATCATTGCAAATAAGTGTTACATGAAGGATCATCTCATGTAGAATTCATTGTTGTGGAATCAATTTATTTTGTACTTTACAAATATAATTTAACAATAAATATTCGATAAAGAGATAATTTAACAAATCAATGTAAATAAAAATTACTTGAAGGATCATCACGGTGAAAATATATATTACACTAAGGATCATCTTGTGTAGAATTTATTAACCGGTGTTCACTTTGAGATAATATTTTTATAATAATTAATACATTAATTATGAATCATTACTTGTGGTTAAATAAAATAGTTTTGGAGAATCATAACCAAAATTAACAAATAAGTAAAAATATCAAATATAAGAAATTACCAATGTGCTATGCTTTAAATGACGCTTTATTTATAAATCAAAATTTCAGCTATTTTTTAACTCACTTTTGAATGTTTATATTCTTTCCTTCCCATAAAAATGTGCATAGTTTTCTTTTTTCCATCTATGTTGTAAGAAACTGGATTATATTTTTTAGGTGTGGTGGATGTGGATTGAGTGCTTGTGGGCTGGGGATTGATTACAGAAATTAATGCTAAAATATTAAAAGGTAATAAACTTATGAAAATCTTGAACAACATAAACTGATAAAAAAGTCTTATGAAAATCGATAGGGGGGGGGGGGACTTTATCTCTCTACAAATATCTGTAAACTTGATCGATTTAAAATCTTATGTCGATTGTTTGCCTTTGACATTCATTCCGCATTCAAAATCATAATATACAACAAATTTATTTGCTTTACGTATATTATATTAAGATATTTGTTCCATAAAGTGAGTTGTTGCCTTTGATATCTATTAAGTATCAAAATCATATACACCAAATTTATTTGCTTCAACGTATATTAAATGTAATGCCCCGTAAATTCCTTACGTTCTAAAATTTTTTAAAGTTAATCAAATAAATGGCTTTGCACGCCTAAGTCTACAATTTTTGAATTCTAAGACTAACGGTCGAATCCGTTTCTGAAAATAAATTACAGAAGTCAGCTAGCCGACTACTGTATTTAGGGTTAGCGCGTACGAAAAGTTTTTAGTTCGTAAACTCAGTACGGAAAACCGTCTGATTTTTACATTCACGAAATCGCGATACGAACACGCCCGAGAAAGTTCATTTTTATGTTTTTCCGGACGAAACTCGGACCGTGTTGTCCCGAGTTTTTGTCAAAATAAATTTTGTAAATTTATTTTCCGATTAAGTTCCGTACGTTAAAATTTTAGTTCAAATCGGATCGCGACGATTTTGTGCCGAGCAACGTTTTTCGTCGAACATTTTCCGTAACGTCGGATCGCACCGGAAAAACACGTATCCCTCCTAAACTCTATATGGCAGCCGACATTCTCCTTAATAACGGGGGACATGCATGTTGATAATGCCTAATTAAGTGACACCTAATCTTCATTTTTCACACTTTCAACCTTTCATCATATCAAGTATTTTAACAATTAAAACAAACCTTTTCCTCCCATTTCATCTCCACAATCAGCAGCACCACTCCATTCCATCATCTTCTTCACTTCATCATCCACCATTGAAGACAACTCCAAGAACTTGAAGAAGAACACAAGTCTCAATCCTTCCATTCAAACCTCTTAAGTTCTTCATTAATTCTTAAGGTAATTCCCTTCTCTATAATCCTATCCAATCATCTTTCTTTTCTTTTTCTTTTCTTCTTGATCGAAATTTTAGAGTATTGGAATAGATGTTTTGATCTTGGAATAATGAAATTAGATGTATTAGATAGGATAATTAGGGATTAAAATTGAACAAAAATAAGAACCCTAATACCTATATTAATACCGAAAATTTAGGGCATGTTAGTAGGATTTTTAATTTTCTTCATTTGATGATTGATTCTTGTTTAATAGATGTTTAATTAGTGATTAGAATGAAAAGGAATCAAAAGCCCTATGTGTTTGTGAAATTTCAATTAGGGTTTGAGTTGAATTTAGGGGTTTTATGCATGTTAGTTGGAAATTGATTTGCAATTGATTACTAGTTGTTATAAGAGGTTGGTTAATGAATAAATGTAGTTAATTGGAGAAGAAAATCACCCCCTTAACATCTTTATAAAAACCGAAATTTATAGAGTAATTAGGGGTTTCCACATGTTTGATTTAATTGATGAATTGTTGGTTGAATTATGTTGCAAATAATGTTAGTTGATTATAGAATTTAATTGAGAATTTTCTAAAAATGTTTAACGAAACGTAAGAGACAAAGACCACCTTATAAGTTGAGTTATAATGATGTTATGATATGTTTGCATGCATGAAAGTGATTCACGTTAGACGTAGTTTAACGTCGTAAAATTTGAACGGAATCCGACAACTTTGAAAATTTCATAAGAGACGAACAACTAGACGTAACTAATAACCGAGAAGTCGTATGAGAATTATAATTTGGTATTATTGTCTATGATGGACTTGAGAACAACTTTGTAGTTGACGTCATGAGCTTTCGAGCTAATATAATATGAGCTATAGTTATAGTCGAGAACTAGAACACGAATTTCATAACTTGTTGGTTTAGTAATTGTTAGTTGAAAGCCGACGTTTAGAACGTCGTGCTATTGGACGAGTTTTGAGAAGGAGTTTGTCACGTACGGGAGTACGTGATGACTGCTTTGAGGGTTCAGTTCCTAATGAAATCGAATTCGAGAGCTTAGAACAAACCTAAGACGTTATACGTCGAATCTATCGAGCAACTAGGGTTATCGCGGCAGTTTTGCGACCCTCGCCGGAAACTGTAATAACTTTTAGCTCGTTTATCGGATTTGCGATCCGTAAATTGGAGCGCAAACTAGACATCCCAAACTTTCCAATGGTACAGGGCTCATCCCCTGTTTCCAGATCCTATGTTCTGGGCAGCCTCCAGAGTCACTGTATTGCGCAGTAAAATTTCAGTTTCAATTCTCCTAAGTTGTTTCGTTCACAACTTAGTTTCTTTCGATCGTTTAAGCCGTAATAGCTAACGAATATCTTCCTACTGACCCTAGAGTCAAGTATGGAACCTTGAGTGATAAAACCAGTCGAGATCTCATCTCTTATCCATTCAAGTAAAGAAGTAGTAAGCGAGAAATTTCATAAGTCGTTTAATGAACTAAAATGTAAATTTCCTAAGTTGATTCTTTCCAACTTAATTCTTTATGATCTTTTAAGTCGTATTAAGTTACCGACTACCCTCTCTACTGACCTAAGAGTCGAGTATGAGACTTTCCGAGTTCTAAACGGGATTTGAACGAGTCTCGTTCCCGTTTAAGTAAAATGAATCTAGTAAGCGTGCAAATGCCTAAAGAATGAAACGACTAAAACTTATTTCGATTCTCTTTGATCGATTATCTTTTACGACCCATTTTTAAGTATTATTATTTTACGATGAAGGAGGAAGCCAGCTGTAAAGAAATGACGGAAGATCCGAAGTTTGGAAGCTAGTGCTTTTAGTTCTGTATTTCGAGGTGGACTTTTATATACAAAATAAAACGAGCAATGCTCGGAAAATCTTTCTTTATCGCTTTGACATCTGTGTTTTCAAAGTGATATTATGGCATGAACTGTTTTTATGTTTTATGTGAGTTCCAGCCGTTTCAATTTCAAATTCATGGAAATGAGTTCCAGCCGTTTCAATTTCAAATTCATGGAAATGAAACTGAACAATTTCTCCTATAAATGAAAATAACTAAATAAAATATAAACCAATAACATTGCATGCCTATAATTCTGTCATACTACTCAAATCATACAACTTAAAAACAATCTGTTCTCACATCAATGAATATACCTAAACGAAATTATAATGAAAGTCATGCCTAAAAATATGAAACTCAAATCGCATAGTCAATTTAACTGATATAAAAAATCCAGCAATTTTTACACCAACAAAATCTCAAAACAACTGATTCAAAAGCTAGTAAAGAAACATTTGATTACATGAACTGCAAAATTGATATGGAGCAAAAATATATTGAGAAGTTTTTGTACAACATCAAGGTGTGAGCATATTGTGTCGCTCATTCTGCAATCACTTCTCCAACAAACTTGAAAAATCTTGATGCCAATGATCTCGCTGCCGTATCATCTTTCTCTTTCATATCAAATTTGTGCTTCCTTTAGCTTGAATGAATGAATGAAATGTGACTAGTGCTTGCAGAATTTGAGATTATATAGGCACAAAAACAGTAAAATTAGGAAATAAATTAATTTGTTGACATCAATTTTAATTTTGTAACATTTTTTTATTATTGCATGATTGTAAGTTATTAATGAATAATTGTGATATTTCATTTGAAATATTGTAGCCGCCAAACACTTATTAATACACATTTAAAAATTTAAATTTTTAGATAATAATCAAAGAAAATTTATAAAAAATCCATGTAAGATAGAGAATGGTTATGGGTTTAACAATCCATTCTCCTATTATAAAGAAGACTAGTGTGTAGCATGTCGAAATTCGACGGAAATTACACTTAACCATATGCTTTACAAATATATAAATTGAAAAAATAATTTATTATTTTATTTTAAAGTGATTTGGAGAAATCATTAAAATATATTATTACATGAATGCTAATCCCATTGCAAATAAGTGTTACATGAAAAATCATCTCATGTATTGACGTTAATCAACATACGTTGTAATTTATGAAATTAATTTTTAAAAAATAATTCAATACTTTTATTTCAATGTGATATAATTTAACAAATCACTGTAAAATGTATCATCTCGTTGGGACAATAAGTTTTATATGAATGATCGTCTCGATGCAAATAAGTGTTGAATGAAGGATTATCTAGTGTAGAAATTATAGACGCGAATTATCTTACATTTTTATTTATAAATATATTATTAAAAACTAATTCATATTAATTTTATTTTAATATGATATAATTTGACAAATAAATGTACATGAATGATCTTCTTGTCACAAATAAGTGTTAGACAATGTAGAATTTATTAACGTGGAATCTCTTTACGTTTTAATTTATAAATATAATTCAAAAAAATATTTCAATAATCTACTTTTAAATGATATAATTTGATAAATTATTGCAAATAAGCATGAAAATATTGTTCGTAAAAAGATTCTGGATATTCAATTTATATAAAGAGAAACATAGACATTATCGAAATGACAATATTGCGATAACTCATCAAAAGAACGTTACACACCTATATAAAATTATAATTATAATAGAAAATAAGTTAATGAGGGATAACATTACTCGTGTAATACCCCAAAAATTTCGTACTGACTTAAAAATTTAAAGTTAATAACAATTATGGCTTTGCACGCTTAAGTTTACGATTCTGAATTCTAAGACCAATGGTGAAATCCGTTTCCGAAAATAAATTACGGAAGTCAGTCAGATGACTACTGTATTTAGGGTTATCGCGTACGAAAATTTTTTTAGTTCTTGAACTCAAAACGGAAAACCGTCTGATTTTTACATTCACGAAATCGCGATACGAACTCGCCCGAGAAAACGGATTTTGACGATTTTGTGCCGAGCTACGTTTTTCGTCGTTCGATTTCCGTAACGTCGTATCGCGTCGGAAAAGCGCGTAATTTCTCTCCCTTTCCCCCTCATGACCGACAACACACAGACACATTAGCTTGATATTTCCATTTTATATAGTTTTTAACCTATGACTCACCTTAGGATATTTTTATTTACTTTACACCTATTAATCTAAATAACATAACAATTAAGTCATCTCCTTCCTCCCTCCCTCCCCAAAAACTCGGCTGCCCTCCCCTCATACACATCATCTCTCTCTCATTTTCATTTCCTCCATTGAAGACATCAAGTTCTTGAGCAAGAAATTTCGTACAAGTCTTCATCCAACCATCAAAGTCTAATTCTTCCTTCATTAAACCTCAAGGTAATTGTCTCCTCTCTTGATCTATCCATTCCAAATCCATTTCTTTTTATTTTTCAAGATGGATCGAAATTGAGGATGATGAATTAGATGTTTGATCTTCGATTAGTGTAATTAGATGTGTTTAGATATGAATTATAGGGTTAAAATTGGAAGAAAATCAAGAGCCCTAATTTCTCCTCAATACCGAAAATTAGGGCAATTAGGTGGGATGTTTGAATTCTTAAATTGATGATATGATATTGCTTAGGAGGTGTTCGATTGAGGATTAAAAAGAAATCGAAACCCCCAAGTAATGGATGAGAATTGAGTTATGCTAGGGTTTTGAATTGGGGATTCTCAATTCATTGAGTAATAAGACTAGAATTGATTAATTGATGATATAGTAGTATGATAATGGGATAAATGATGTTAATTGATGAAGAAAAACACTCTCTTTAATTGCATGTTAATTCCGAAAATATTGAAGGAAATAGGGGTTTGCATGTAGTTGATCTAGTTGAGGATTTGTTGATGAAATAATGTTGTTAATGATATTAGATGTTGTAATGAATTTATTTGGAATTTTCTAAAAATAATTGGTGAGTCGTAAGAGACAAAGAACTCGATCTAAGTTAAGAATAAGTAATGATATGAATTGATGATATGCATGAAAATGATCTATGTTAGATGTTGTTTGATGACGTAGAAAATGAGCGAAATCCGATAACTTTAGAAATCTCGTAAGAGACGAACAAGTAGTCGTAATTAATAACCGAGAAGTCGAATAAGAATTCTAACTTGATAATATTGTTTATTATGGACTAAGGTACGATTTTGTAGTTGACGACATGAGCTTTTGAGCTATTATAATATGAGTTGTAGTAATAGTCGAGAACTAGAAACGAGAATTTGTTAACTAGTTTTTGGTTTAGTACTTGATAGTTGAAAGCCGATGTTTATAACGTCGTGCTTTTGGACGAGTTTTGAAAAGGAGTTCATCATGTACGGGAGTACGTGTTGACTGCCTTGAGAGTCCAGTTTCATGAGAAATCGAATACGAGAACTTAGAACGAGCCTAAGAAGTTATATGTCGTTTCCATCGAGCAACTAGGGTTAGCGCGGCAGTTTTGCGACCCTTGCCGGAAACTGTAATATCTTTTAGCTCGTTTATCGGATTTGCAATTCGTAAATTGGAGCGTAAACTAGACTTCCCAAGCTTTCTAATGGTACAGGGCTCATCCCCTGTTTCCAATTCCTCTGTTCTGGGCAGCCCCCAGAACTACTGCCTTGCACAGTGATTTTGCAGAAATTGTTTTCCTAAGTTGTTTCTTTCACAACTTAGTTCCTTTCGATCGTTTAAGCCGTAATAACTTGACGACTATCTTCTCTACTGACATAAGAGTCGAGTATGAGACCTTTCAAGTTCTAAACGAGATTTGTTCAAGTCTCATTCCCGTTTAACTAAAATGAAACTAGTAGCGTGCAAATGCTTAAAAAAATGAAACGACAAAAACCTAATTCGATTTTCCATGATCGATTATCTTTTAAGACCGAATTTAAAGTGTTATTATTTTACGATGAAGGAGGAAGCCAGCAGTAAGGAAAGGACGGAAGATCAGGAGATCGGAAGCTAGTACTTAGTTCTGTAAACACTAAGGTGGGCTTTTATATATGAAATAAAACGAGCAATGCTCGAAAACCCTTTCTTTATTGCTTTGATAATCGTGTTTTCAAAGTGATAATCATGGCATAAACTGTTTAAATATTTTATGTGAGTTCTCTTGTACCTATCTGAGTTAACATTCGTATTTTCCAGATTTTTGAGTTAACCGCTAGGATTGTTAACTAACGATCGGCTCTGAGTTAGCTATTAAGCGCTTTCCAGAGTTTGTGCACTTTGTAACCTGTGGTGTATGTGGTATCCTGTTGAGGGGTAACCAGCCACGGTGAATGAGAATTGGTCAAGATTTGAACGTAACATACTAGAAAAATGCTTGTACAAGCTAATTTATATAAATGAGTCAGAAAATGTTTAGTAGACACGGGCCATTTTCAATAAAACCCCGATGTGCTACGATTATGAGATGCCTGATTATTTATACTTATGAATATATTTTCGGCATCGTGCCCACTAAGTACTTTTGTACTTAGCCTTGCATACGTTTTCTAAATGTGCAGGTTGAAGCGATGGAAGCGGCGAGGCTTGAAATAAGTCGTCTAGGAAGACTTTAGTTAGTATGAATCACTTTTCCGCTGCAAAACTCTAGTACTTGATGTTATGTACTTACGTAAAACACTGTAGTTTATGTCTGTAAACTATAACTTAGATGCCTTTTTGAATACTTTCTGTCGAGTAATCCTTCGAGATCTACTCTTCCTTTTTGTAAATAAAGTCTTGTTCATAGAATGTATGATGTCTCTTATGTATGTTTAGTTCAGTCAGTCCCCTTCTTCCCCGCTTCTTTAATCCAATCCCAGTCGCACCCCGGCTTCAGCCGTCCCTCGGGATTTGGGACTGTGACAACTCGAGTCATAGTACCTATTTTTTGATCTAAAATCGCCAAATGCATACTTTTCGTAAACTCGAATCACAATTTTTATATACGTACCATTACAAATCAAGGAATGACAATGAATTGGCTACCTACCCGTCAAACATTTTTCAAATTTTAACCCGTTTAGATTTTCTTTATCTATACTCGTCTTAAGTTCGAGACTTCACTATCCAAACCGCCTTAAACTTGTCTTAGACCCGTTGGGTAATACCCGTTAATTACATGCTAAAAATTTGAATATTGTAAAATCAACATTAAATAATTAAAATAATAAAAAAGATTATAATTAAATTAAAATATCAATTCAAATTTTTATTAAAATAAATCTCAAAACAAATACTCCCTCCATCCCGCCATCGAAATTCGACGGAAATTACACTTAACCATATGGTTTACAAATATATAAATTGAAAAACTAATTCAATATTTTATTTCAAAGTGATTTGGAAAAATCATTAAAATATATTATTACATGAAGGCTAATCTCGTTGCAAATAAGTGTTACATGAAAAATCATCTTATGTATTGACGTTAATCATCATACGTTGTAATTTATAAAATTAATTTTTAAAAAATAATTCAATACTTTATTTCAATATGATATAATTTAACAAATCACTGTAAAAGGTATCATCTCATTGGGACAATAAGTTTTATATGAATGATCGTCTCGATGCAAATAAGTGTTGAATGAAGGATTATCTCGTGTAGAAATTATAGACGCGAATCACCTTACATTTTTATCTATAAATATATTTTTAAAAAATAATTCATATTATTTTTATTTTTATATGATATAATTTGACAAATAAAAGTACATGAATGATCTTCTTGTCTCAAATAAGTGTCATACAATGTAGAATTTATTAACGTGGAATCACTTTACGTTTTAATTTATAAATATAATTCAAAAAATATTTCAATAATCTACTTTTAACTGATACAATTTGACAAATTATTGCAAGTAAGCGTTAAAATATTGTTCATAAAAAGCTTGACAATATTGGATATTAAATTTATATAAAGAGAAACATTATTGTCACAGCCCCAAATTCCGAGGGACGGCAGAAGCCGGGGTGCGACTGGGGTAGGATTAAAGAAGCGGGGAAGAAGGGTACTAACTGAATATACATACATAAAAGACAACATATATTATGTGAACAAGACTTTAATTACAAAAGGAAGAGTAATTCTCGAAGGATTACTCGACTGAAAGTACACGATGGATGAACTAAGTTATAAGACAGATCTTAGTCTACAGTGATTACATATATGTTCATCAAAACTAGAGTTCTGCAGCGGAAAAGTGATTTATACTAACTAAAGTCTTCCTATGACAACTTTATTCAACCCTCGCCGCTTCCATCGCTTCAACCTGCACATTTAGAAAACATATGCATGGCTTAGTACAAAAGTACTTAGTGGGCATGATGCCGAAACCATATTCATAAATATAGATGATCAGGCATCTCATAATCGTAGCACATCGGGGTTTTGTTGAAAAAGACCCGTGTCTACTAAACTTTTTCTGACTCATTTGTATAAAGTAGCTTGTACAAACATTTTTCTGGTATGTTACGTTCAATCTTGACCAATTCTCATTCACCGTGGCTGGTACCCCTCAACAGGGTATCACATACACCACAGGTTACAAAGTGCACTAACTCTGGAAAGCACTTGGCAGCTAACTCAGAGCCGATCGTTAACTAATAAATCTGGAAAACACGAAGGTTTACTCAGATAGGTACAAGAGAACTCACATAAAATATTTAAACAGTTTATGCCATGATTATCACTTGAAAACACAGATATCAAAGCGATAAAGAAAGGTTTTAGAGCATTGCTCATTTTATTTTATATATAAAATCCCACCTCGATGATACAGAACAACTAAACAGGTTTCCGTTCTTTGGTTCTTCCGTCCTTTCCTTAGTGATGGCTTCCTCCTTCATCGTAAAATAATAACACTTATAATTGATTCGTAAAAGATAATCGTTCATAGAAATTCGAATAGGTTTTTAGTCGTTTCATTTGTTTAGGCAATTGCACACTTACTAGATTCATTTTACTTAAACGGGAATGAGACTCGAACAAATCTCTCGAAGGGTCTCATACTCGACTCTTAGGTCAGTAGGAGGGTAGTCGATAGCTCAATACGACTTAAAAGATCAAAGGAACTAAGTTGGAAAAGAAATCAACTTAGGAAAATAAGTTTTAATTCATTATACGGCTTAAGCAATTTCTCGCTTGACTAAAGTTCTTTACTTTAACGGATACGAGATGAGGTCTCGTCTCATTTAGCACTCAAGGCTCCTTTCTTGACTCTAGGGTCAGTAGGAAGATAGTCGTTAGTTATTACGGCTTAAACGATCGAAAGAAAACTAAGTTGCGAACGAAACAACTTAGAAGAAAGAAAACTGAAATTTCACTGCGCAATACAGAAACTCTGGGGACTGCCCAGAACAGGGGATCTGGAAACAGGGGATGAGCCATGTACCGTTGGAAATTTTGGGATGTCTAGTTTACGCTCCAATTTACGGATCGCAAATTCGATAAACGAGCTAAAAGTTATTACAGTTTCCGGCGAGGGTCGCAAAACTGCCGCGCTAACCCTAGTTGCTCCATAGAATCGACGTATAACGTCTTAGGTTCGTTCTAAGTTCTCGTATTCGATTTCTTATGAAACTTGACCCTCAAGGCAGTCAACACGTACCCTCGTACGTGATGAACTCCTTCTCAAAACTCGTCCAATAGCACGACGTTCTAAACGTCGGCTTTCAACTAACATGTACTAAACCAACAAGTTATCAATTTCCCCGTTCTAGTTCTCGACTATCACTATAACTCATATTATATTAGCTCGAAAGCTCATGACATCAACTACAAAGTTATTCCCAAGTCCATCATAAACGATATTATCAAGTTAGAATTCCCATTCGACTTCTCGGTTATTAGTTTCGACTAGTGGTTTGTCTCTTACACAATTTTCAAAGTTGTCGGATTTCGTTCAAATTTTACGTCATTAAACAACATCTAACTAGAATCACTTTCATGCATATAATCACTTCACATCAACACTATATTTCAACTTACGACGAGTTCTTCGTCTCTTACATACCACCAAATAATTTTAGAAAATTCTCAAATAAATTCCTATCAACAATTAACATCAATTACAACCTTATTCCATCAACAAATCAACAATTAAAACAACTACAAGAAAACCCCTAATTTCATCCTTAATTTCGGTTTTAATAAATGGTTTAAGAGAGTGATTTTCTTCATTAATTAACACCATTTAACTCTTAATCATACTATTAGAACATCAATTAATCAATTCAAGTCCAATTACACATCAACATGCAAAAACCCCCAATTTCAAACCCTAAACCCTAAATCAATTTCAAACAAACAAAGGGCTTTCGATTTCTCTTGGTTCTAATCACTAATTAAACACTTTCTAAGCATGAATTTAACATCAATTGAAGAATTCCAAAAACCTACACAAAAGCCCTAAATTTCGGTATTAGCATATAGTTAGGGCTTTTGATTTTCTTCCAATTTTGATCTTAGAAATCACATCCAAACACAACTAATTAAACTAATCGAAAATCAAAACATCTAGTTCTTCACCCCTAAATTTTCGATCAAAAAGAAAATAAAAAGAAGAGGATGTTGGATGGATAGAAACATAGAGGAGGTGAATACCTTGATCTTTACTAAAGGAAATAATAAGTTTTTGATGGATGAATGAGGGCTTGTGTGATTTTCTTCTTCAAGAGCTTGGAGATTCAACAATGGAGGAAGAAGAAGATGGGAGAGAGGGAGAGAGAAGGGCAACCGTGAGTTTTGATGAGGGAGGGAGGAGATATGACTTAGTTTGATACAACATGGCTATATATACTTAGGTTAAAGGGAATAGTGAATAGTGTTTGAATAGTAGTAGGTATAAAATAATACTATATGAAAGAAATAAACTATCATGCTAAAAATGGGAGAGAAATCGGTTATGAGAGGGAAGGGAGGAAAAATACGCGCTTTTCCGACGCGATACGACGTTACGGAAATCGGACGACGAAAAACGTAGCTCGGCGCAAAATCGTCACGATCCGATTCGTCCAAAAATTCTAACGTATTAAACTTAATCGGAAAAATAAAATTTATAAAAATTAATTCCGACAAAAACTCGGGACGACACAGTCCGAGTTTCGTCCGGAAAATCATAAAAACGAACTTTCTCGGGTGAGTTCGTATCGCGATTTCGTGAATGAAAAAATCAGACGGTTTTCCGTTCTGAGTTCACGAACTAAAAACTTTTCGTACGCGCTAACCCTAAATACAGTAGTCATCTAGCTGACTTCCGTAATTTATTTTCGGAAACGGATTCGACCGTTAGTCTTAGAATTTAAAATCGTAAACTTAGGCGTGCAAAGCCATTTATTTTAATAACTTTAAATTTTTAAGAACGTAAAGAATTTCTGGGGTATTACAATTATCGAAATGACAATATTGTGATAACTTATCAGAAGAACGTTACACACCTATATAAAATTATAATTATAAAAAATTTGTGGTTGATGAGGGATAACGTTACTCGAGTCATAGTACCTAGTTTTTGATCTAAAATCGCCAAATGCATACTTTTCGTAAACTCGAATCACAAGTTTTATGTATGTACCATTACAAATCAAGGAATGACAATGAATTGGCTACCCACCCGTCAAACATTTTCCAAATTTTAACCCGTTTAAATTTTCTTTATCTATACTCGTCTTAAGTTCGAGACTTCACTATCCAAACCGCCTTAAACTTGTCTTAGACCCGTTGGGTAATATCCGTTAATTACATGCTAAAAATTTGAATATTGTAAAATCAACATTAAATAATTAAAATAATAAAAAGGATTATAATTAAATTAAAATATCAATTCAAATTTTTATTAAAATAAATCTCAAAACAAATACTCTCTTCATCCCGTCATTGAAATTCGACGGGAATTACACTTAACCATATGGTTTACAAATATATAAATTGAAAAAATAATTGAATATTTTATTTCAAAGTGATTTGGAAAAATCATTAAAATATATTATTACATGAAGGCTAATCTCGTTGCAAATAAGTGTTACATGAAAAATCATCTTATGTATTGACGTTAATCAACATATATACGTTGTAATTTATAAAATTAATTTTTAAAAAATAATTCAATACTTTATTTTAATATGATATAATTTAACAAATGACTGTAAAAGGTATCATCTTGTTGGGACAATAAGTTTTATATGAATGATCGTCTCGATGCAAATAAGTGTTGAATGAAGGATTATCTCGTGTAGAAGTTATAGACGCGAATCACCTTACATTTTTATCTATAAATATATTTTTAAAAACTAATTCATATTAATTTTATTTTTATATGATATAATTTGACAAATAAATGTACATGGATGATATATAACGGATAATTTTCCCCATAATTACCCCACTAATTCCTCTTAATTACAACTTTACCGTAGGGTTGATATACCAAGTTTTTATTTGCTTTATTTTTTTTCTTTGGTAGATATGAAGTATTTCCCCTTAATTACCCCACTAATTCCCCTTCATCTCCTTAATTACACCCTAATTTCTCTTAATTACAACTTTACCGTAGGGTTGATGTACCAAGTTTTTATTTGCTTTATTTTTTTTTCTTTGGTTGATACGAAGTATTTATGATATATAATTAGCTTGTATTATTTTTCTTATACACCAAGTTAGCAAAGTACATAGAATCACACTATTGAATAACGGATTTAAAAAAATTGAATAATAACGACAAATATTTGGAAGCAATGACAACAATTAATGTGAATGGATTTGCATTTTGAAACCCTAATCAAATAATTTTTTATTCATTATCCTTGAATGATAGATTTTGCACCCAAAGAGGGAAATTTATAATGGCAGGCGGCAGCAAATAGAGGTGTTCACGGGCCCGGTTCCGATTCGGGAATGTTGGAACCTGAACCGGCCCGCCATAGTCACGGTTCCGGTTCGGAACCGGCCCGTGTAGTCACGGTTCCGATTCCGGTTCCAACCCGCTGGTTCCGGGCCCGAACCGTCTAAATTTTTTATTTATTTTTTATTTTTTTAATCATTGAAAATATAAATTATATTGTATTTCAAACTCATAATCTTCAATATAATGTATAGAATCGATATAAAACAAAATATATCTTCATTTATACAATGTGTGATCAATTAAAAACCTTATATTTTCACACGGTTCAACGGTTCCGAACCGGAACCGCTGGTTCATATTTGAACCTTATATAAATATTTATTTTCTTTTTGGTCTTTTTCATC
The DNA here is from genome assembly GCA_029490685.1 of Schizonepeta tenuifolia. NCBI lineage: Eukaryota > Viridiplantae > Streptophyta > Magnoliopsida > Lamiales > Lamiaceae > Schizonepeta > Schizonepeta tenuifolia. The sequence goes on along the minus strand of CM055958.1, from coordinate 48,896,071 downwards.
CCATTTATCGTTATAATTGTCATTTTTGATTTCTAAAACATACAATTAACATGAATTAATATAAAACATATTTTAAAACTAAAAAAAGAAAGAAAATAATAAAAAATCGTTGGAACCGCCGGTTCACGGTTCCTAGCCATTTGCACCGGAACCGGCCCGTCCTACATACGGTTCCGGTTCGGAACCGGCCCGTTGACTACGGTTCCGGTTCGAAAACCGTTGACCACGGTTCCGGTTCAGGTTCGAACCCGCCGGTTCCGGTTCGGATGAACACCTCTAGCAGCAAACACTATCTCCTTTATTTCATTCAAATACTAAAATGATAACCCGCAAATGGCTTCAATCTGGTAATTGTTAACTGAGACGGCACAAAACTGTTTGTAATCAATTTTTTTAATTCAAAATATTATCCCATATATATCCAATCCACGTAGAAAATCCAATATGTTGTACGAAATCGATATAATTTATTTACGTCTAATTTATTATATTTATTATAAATAATAAATTGAATTTAAAATTCTAATTGGAAGACAGACGTGATAGTGTTGTGGCTGGAAATTGAATTTAAAACTCCACATCTTTGCATCTCCATAGCTGTAATACCCCGGAAAATTTCTTCTGCGTTAAAAATTTAAAGTTAATAATAATTATGGCTTTGCACGCCTTAGATCCCGATTTTCAATTCTAAGACCAACGGTGAAAATCCGTTGTTAAAAATAAATTCCGGAAATCAGAGAAACGACTACTGTATTAGGGTTTTCATGGGCGATAAAAATTTAAATTTTAGAACTCAGATCGGGAAACCGTCTGATTTTTACATTCACGAAATTGCGATACGAGTTCGCCCGAGAAAGTTCATTTTTATGATTTTTCCGGACGAATTTTGGACTGTGACGTCCCGACTTTTTCTCGGATTTTGAAAAATGATTTAAGTTTTCCGAGTACGTAAATTATTTCCAATCTAACGGACGAATTAGATTTCGTCAATTCCGTAACTAACTAGAAAAGTATTTCTCGATTTTTAAAACGACGTTTAAGAGCCGGAAACGAGAATTTTCGTTAATTTTTCCCTCGCCAAACGTCTCCCTAACGAGTCACACCACTTTATGAGATATTTCTTCTTACTTATGACTCATCACCTTCTCCTTCATCACTCCATTGCCGCCACCCCACCTCCTCCATTCACTCTCATTTTTCTCTCAATTTCTTCCATTGGAGATACAAGTCCAAGCTCTTCCAAGATCCACAACTCTTCCATCTACCGATCAAAGTCCAATCCGAGTTTATAATATGAAAGGTAAGAACTTCGTCTACCAATTGAACCGAACAAATCTCTTTTCCCTCATTTTTATTTTTGTTCGAAAATTTGGAGAGTAAGATAGCACGTGTCTTTGATCGAATCATGTTCTAGGATGCTTAGAATCGAGTTCTGCGGATCGAATCATGAAGGAAAAATCAAGAACTCCAAGCCCTATTATTACCAAAAATTTTCTGGTTTGGGGCTTTTCATTTGTGTTCGATTTCTTCGTCAAATTGATGATAGATTAGTGTTTACTATGACGTTAATTGATCGTATGAATTGTTTTAGATTTTTCTAAAAATAAAACCCAAAACCTAAGAGACGAACTAGGCTCGATTTAGGTTAGTAAATGTTAAGATATGCTCGTTTGTTTAATGGAAATGGGATATACGATGCATGAGGATGAATATATATTAAATTGAGATTTTTCTAAAAATGAAACGAGGAATGTAAGAGACAAAGATGTGGTGATAAGTCGAGGCTCAATAACATTTTGATAATATGATTTACATATTAGTAATGCTCGTTAGATAATAATCGTTGTCGTAAAATTTGAATGAAAACGGAGAATGTAGAATTTTACGTAAGAGACGAACGACGGTCGATAAGTTGGGAATAAATGATGATATGAGGTTATGATTTGCGTAATAATGATTCTCGATAGATAATGAACGATAGTGTAAAATTTGATCAAGTTCTAACGACGTTGGAATTTTCATAAGAGACGAAGACACGAGCATAAGTATTGATAGAAAAATCGAACCAAAGAAATATTTTGATATTAATGATCGTTGGTGATAAATGAACAACTTTGTAGTTGACGATATTCGCATTCGAGTTATTAAATGTTAAGTGATAGTTGTAAACGAGGAGTGGAGACAAGAAGTGAAATTGATTTGGTATAGTAATTGACTAGTTTTGAATGACGAGGTTTTAATCGTCGTATTAGTAACCGAGAAATGAGAAGGAGTTCGTCGCGTATGAGGTTAAGCGTTAACTGCCTTGAGGTATAAATTTTGTAAGATTTTAAGTGCGATAGCATAAAACGAACCGAGGAAGTCATACGTCGAAATATACGAGCTCTAGGGCTAGTTCGGGCATTTCTGCGACGTTTCACGGAAACTGCAATATCTCCTAGCTCGCTTAACGAAATCGAGATCTGCGAATTGGAGAGTAAACTAGACATCCGTGGCTTTCTTTTGGTACAGGGAACATCCCCTGTTTCGAGATCCCCTGTTCTAGGTGGACTTACTGATCTGAACAGTAATTTCCGAGACTTAGTTTCTTAAGTTGAATTCTTTTCAACTTGATTTCTTTTGATTTTCTAAGTCGTTATAAGCTATCGACTATCATTAATGACTGAACTCAGTGTCGAGTAAGAACCCGAGTGAGTTTTAAACGAGAAGTGTTCGAGTCTAGCTAAAAGAATCTAGTTAAGCGTGCAAATGCCTAAAAGCTTAAGAACTTAAAAGATTAATTCGATTTCAGTTCGAATTCCATTTTTCTTTTATCGACTCGAAAACTTATCGTTGTTTTATTATTTACGTTCAAAGAAGGAGGACTTCGAGGCTAGAAGACAGGACGGAAGATCAGAGACGGAAGCACGTGTTATAGTTCTGTAAACGAACAAGGTGGGCTTTCTAAAATCAAAACTACGTTGAATGTCGATACTTATGAAGTGATATTATGCGAGCGTTGCTCGAAGGTGTTTACGTTTTGCTTTAATAAATGAGTATTAAAGTATTTATATGCGAGCGTTGCTCGAAAGTGATTACGTATTGTTTTAATAAGTGAGTATTAATGATCTATCGGTGCTTAAATGATTTGGCTATGTGAATTCTATTATGTCTCTCTGCGTTAGCCCTCAGGTGCTAACCAGAGTATTGGATTCTGGGATAGCCCTCAGGCTGCTATCCAGATAATTTCAACTAAACGATCAGATTCTGAGATAGCCCACAGGTGCTATCCAGAGGGACAGTTTCTGAGTTAGCCCTCAGGTGCTTTCCAGACGATCGGATGTGAGTTTAAAACCCACAGTGTGTCTTTCAGAAATTAAATGTATATATGTCAGTAAAAGTTTTATACAAGTGTTTATGAAAAGATGCATGATTAATTTATAATAAAACTCTTGTGAGTTGTTTTCGGCATTGTGCCCACTAAGTACTTTTGTACTTAGCCCTGCATGTTTGTTTTCTTTGAATGTGCAGGTTGAGTGACGAAGGCGGAGGAGGTTGAGTAAAGGTCTTTTCTCAGGAATGAAGTTTAGTTGAGCCTTGATTTCACATTCGATATGTGTTATCCTTTCTACGTTTTTCCGCTGCCAACTAGTTTCAGTTAGTGTAAAGCTTAAGATCTAAGTTTCTTTTTTTTGAACTTAGTCTCTTTTAAGAACAGCTATGTTGAGTGATCCTTCGTGATCGACTCTTTCTTTCATTAAATAAAGTCGGTTCTCTTATTAATGTAAATCTTTTCGGTTTAAGTTGTTCATACTTTAAACCTAGCTTTCACTGATCAAACTTTGTCGAGCGATCTTCCGAGATCGACTCCCTTTTTATTCAATGAAGTCAAATTCATAGTAGTTTATGTTAAAAATATCGTTTATTCAGTAGTTTTCCCTTTCTTTCCCGTTTCTTTATTCCAATCCCTAGTCGCACCCCGACTTTGCCATCCTTCGGGAAGTCGGGCTGTGACAATAGCCTTCATCAAGCTGATTAAGGTGCAGTTTTTTTTATTAAAGTACATGATTATTAAAATTCAATATGTTGTACGAAATCGATATAATTTATTTACGCATAATTTATTATATTTATTATAAATAAGAAATTAAATTTAAAATTCTAATTGGAAGACAGACGTGATAGTGTTTTGGTAATTTACAAATCCGATAATTCATTGAACATAAAGGTGTACTGAGATATACTTATAGTAGCAACATATCATACAACCCTCTCCTCTCATATGAATAGTGCCGCGATAAAATTGAATTGCCTTTGAGAAAGTAAATGAGTTTGGCCATTAAATTGCTCTAACACCTTTATAGCTTCGGTGAGATACATCTCTTTTCTATGGATATGTTGAGCGCGAGCTTCCGCTATTTAATCTATCTCTACAATTTCTTCACGGTCGAAGTCCCCTGCTCTTAGTCGTCGGGTGGATCAAGTTGAAGAAGAATTGTTAATCTCTTTCTTATCAATCCTGCTTCTTTTAGTCGGGCGACTCAGAATGAAAGAATACAAAGCATGTAGAGTGTGTGGATGTAATTGCAGCATTATGAAATTTATAAGTAGAAACATAGTATAAAAATAGAAAATATATTATTACAATTTATATTTTATCATTAATTATGCTTTTTGTAACGTTCGAAATTAATTAATTGATTGAAAATTTATAATATTCTATCTAAAATATTGTAACAGCCAAAAACTTTCTTTGATGCATACTTAAAAATTAAGATTTTAGATAATTAAGAAAGAAAAATCCTAAAAATTTCACTTATGCATATAGATGAAGGTGGTTCTTCCAATCACTATGGCAATTATATATTGATATTATTGGTTATACCAGATGCAAAACTCGATTTAATAAATGTTTTTCTACCAACGATTATCTCAATAATAGTAGTACAAGTTAATCTGACTTCATATACAAGCAACATTTATTTAGAGATTTTTTAGTTTTAAGCTTCACTACGTCTTAATACGATTTCAATAAACAAGACTTTATCAATCTCTCTCTCTATCTATCTATCTATCTATCTATCTATCTATCTATCTATTATTATTATTATTATTAAAAGAAAAACGATTCTTGATTTGAAAAAATCCTACGTGGCACTCCTTATATTCTTCTATTCATATTTATCTAAATTTTCAAATTTTTGAACTTTTAAATGTAAAATAATAGATTTCAAATATCTATACTAAAATCTTGTGTCCCACATCGGTTTTTCAATGAAACTTCACCTATTGAAAAACCTATAAATACCTAGAATTAATGTGTATTTTCTCATATTTTGCTCCACCACTTTTATTTGGCCAATTTATTTATTAATCGGCCGAATAAATAACTATAATTTAATTTAATTTAATTTGGTCAATTTATTAATTGATCGAATATATAATTTTTTTTGTAGGAGTTTTATTTATTTGGCCAATTTATTTATTAACCGGCCGAATCAATAACTGCTATATTTTTATAGTTTAATTTAATTTAATTTGGTTAATTTATTAATTGGCCGAATATATAATTTTTTTATTAGGGAACTAATTTATTAGTTGACAAAATAAATGGTTCCAAAATAGTTTGGATAATTTATTGGTTGACCAAATTAAATTTGAAAATAGTCTAATATTTTTTTAGTTAATTTGATAAAAAAAATAAGTAATTTCTAATTTGTCAATTAATTAGGCAGACGGCCAATTCCTAACTGACGGGTACCTCAACTCGGGATCCCACGTGACACAAATGATTATTGCTTTGAAAAAATCCTACGTGGCACCCTTTATATTTCTCCATTCATATTTATCTAAATTCTCAAATTTTTGAATTTTTAAATGTAAAATAATAGATTTTAAATATCTATACTAAAATCTTGTGTCCCACATCGGTTTCTCAATGAAACTTCACCTATTGAAAAGTCTATAAATACCTAGAATCAATGTGTATTTTCTCATCTTTTGTTCCACCAGTTTTATTTTGCCAATTTATTTATTAATCGACCGAATAAATAATTATATTTTATAGTTTAATTTAATTTAATGTGGTCAATTTATTAATTGGCCTAATAGATAATTAAATTATTTTTTGTAGGAGTTTTATTTATTTGGCCAATTTATTTATTAATCGGCCGAATAATTAACTGCTATATTTTTATAATTTAATTTAATTTAATTTGGTCAATTTATTAATTGGCCGAATATATAATTATTTTTATTAGGAAACTTATTAATTAGTTGACAGAATAAATAGTTTCAAAATAGTTTGGATAATTTATTGGTTGGCTGAATTAAATTTGGAAATAGTCTAATATTTTTTTAGTTAATTTGATAAAAAAATAAGTAATTCCTAATTTGTTAATTAATTAGGTAGACGGCCAATTCCTAACTGACGGGTATTTCAACTCGGGATCCCACGTGACACAAACGATTATTGCTTTGAAAAAATCGTACGTGACATCCCTTATATTTCTCCATTCATATTTATCTAAATTCTCAAATTTTTGAATTCTTAAATGTAAAATAATGGATTTTAAATATCTATACTAAAATCTTGTGTCCCACACCGGTTTCTCAATGAAACTAGAATCAATGTGTATTTTCTCATCTTTTGCTCTACCAGTTTTATTTAGCCAATTTATTTATTAATCGACCGAATAAATAACTATATTTTATAGTTTGATTTAATTTAATGTGGTCAATTTATTAACTGACCGAATAGAAAATTATTTTTTGTAGGAGTTTTATTTGGCAATTTATTTATTGATCGATCGAATAAATAACTGCTATATTTTTATAGTTTAATTTAATTTAATTTTGTCAATATATTAATTAGCCGAATAGATAATTAGTTTTATTAGGGAATCAATATATTAGTTGACAGAATAAATGGTTCCAAAATAGTTTGGATAATTTATTGGTTGACCGAATTAAATTTGGAAATAGTCTAATATTTTTTTATTTAATTTGATAAAAAATAAGCAATTTCTAATTTGTCAATTAATTAGGTAGACGGGCCAATTTCCAACTGACGGGTACCTCAACTCGGGATCCGACGTGACACATTTTCATTCTTTATTTTTATTAATTTCAAACTTTTCATTTGATTCATTTTTTCATGTATTTTCTAAAATCTAGAATCATCATATATGAATTGATTTTTACATTATTTGTAGTTGAGTTTCAAACTTTGTATAATTTATAATTGTAATTAGTAAATATTACTACTATACAGTTAAGATGAGAATGAATAGTACAATTAATTTTTTTTTTAAGTTTTGAGTTTATACAAATTCTAAACGAGTTTTATAAATTATGTATTTATAAATCAAAATCGTGGTCAACGGATCAATTCTGAATTGACCCGGAACCACAGAAAAATTACTAACGATTTATCAACGAGCCAATTCCGACCAAGAATCGTCCGCGTAGAGGGGCCAATTCAGTACTTGCGGGACAACTTTTTTTTTAATATATTATATAATTTTGAACTCATAAAATTAAGGATATTTATGGTCGAATTTTATCTTATATCATTGACTAAATAATTTTATGAATCACAATCATTCCACATAAAGTTTTGTAAAAAGGAAAAACTACCAAGTACATACTGAAACAATATTTGAAGTTCTATTCTCAGTTAAAAAAGTTATTCTCGAAGCTGGTAAAAAAGTAAACGAATGTCATCATTTATTTCTCTATGAATATATTTGGAAAATGATTATTTATATAATACTATAATTTATAATTAAATTTTTATTTATTAAATATTGTGTGAATCTTTTTGGAATATAGTTATGTATATAATTAAATATTAATTTCAGGTAAAAAGAAAACATATGTGATCATTAATTTTTTTGTGAATATATTTAGAAAATGATTATTTATATAATTTTTTTGTGATGCGGTGGTTTAATTTTTTTTTTTTTAATTTTGTATTGAATTCATAATGTGTGGTATTTAGGTCACTTTCATCTTATAGACAATCTTAACAATATTATTCGCTATCTATATATCTCTTCTCTCTCTCACTACTCGCTCCTTCTCTTGCCTCTTTTTCTTCATAAAAAGCTAAAAGATTCAGTTTAAGAGTCGCTTTCCTTTGAGAGAGAAATATATTTTTGACCACTTCGGTTTTATAGAAGAATAGAGCTTTAACAATTACCGAAAGTAATGAGAATATATTAGTTATAAGTTTTAACAAACATACCAATATGGGTTTGAGACGTAAACATGTGGTAAAATTACTTTTTAATTGAATTTGAGATGTGTTCAAGGGATATAAATTCTAAGCGAATTTAGTAGATTGCATAATTGATTTATTTAACATTAAAATAATTAACAAATAATATTTTTTTAAATCTATCACATATTAATACTATTTAATAATTTTATTAATTTTTATAATTTTCCGTCGATTTTCGACGGGTTATACGCTAGTTATTATATAAACGAAAATTACTCTATCTTTAAAAATTCCTATTGGGCACCTTTAAAATCTCTTCATTCTCATTTATCTAAATTCTCAAATTTTTGAATTTAAAATTAATATTTATCATATTATTTATTATATTCTATAGATATGACATGAAAACAAAATCTTAACAAAATCAACTCATCAAAATCAATATCTATCATATTTTAATATACTAAAAAAAGAGGAAATGCACCCATATGTCATTAGCTCAATTGTAATATCAAAAAGGGTCACTAGTTCAAATTTTATCAATTTTTGTTATATGTTTACTTTTTGGACATTTATACCCTTATAATTTATACCTCATTCCATTCTAACACATTCTCTCTCCTACTTTTCCACTTTATTTTTCTCTCTCATTTTTCTCTCTCTTATTCCCCTAGCTCACGTCTCTCTCTCTCTATCGTTTTTTTTTTCAGTTTTCTTCTTCTTCAAGTTTTTCGTTTCTGCTGATTGTTCTCCGCTCAACGTCGTCGACTTTGTTCATTTCGTTCCGTCATCGTCGTCGCCATCGACATCGCCGTCGTCGTCGTCCTCGTCATCGCCGTCGTTGTCGTCCTCGCCATCGCCGTCGCCATAGTTTGTAGCTTTTTCCTCCATCATCATCGCCGAGAGATGTTCGTCGTCGACGTGGCTTTTGATTTTGTTGTCGCCGGCTTGTTCGTCATCTCCGTCGTGTAGTTGCTTTTGTTGTGATTTTAAAGCAATTTGTTGTGATTTTGTGCTTTTGTTCGTCATCTCCGCCTGCAAATTTTTATGCGATTTTGCTTTGTTTTATTCTATTATTTTTGTTTAGCAAGTGTTACGTTGGTTGATTTGTAATTTTCCGGCGATTTTTGGTTGCGATTTTAAGCTATGGAGGTAAATTCTGGCGACTGTATTTTCTGGTTGCAGGCTTGGTACGTTTTTCTTAATTTCGTACTGTGAGTACCAAGTTTACCTGGTACGCAGTACGTATTGATAAAAACGTACCGCGTACCTTAATTTGTTTTATTGGTACGCAGTACGTATTTATCATTACGTACCAAGTGTACTTGGTACGCAGTACGTAGTTATTAATTCGTACCAAGTTTACTGGGTACGCAGTACGCATTTACTAATGCGTACCAAATTTACTCGGTGCAGGTAAGGCCTTCTTCTTTAGTGGAGTAAAAAGCAATGTTGTTGATGTTGCTTCCAGGAAGTGTTCGTGTCGGGCATAAGATTTGGTTTAATACCTTGCTCTCACGCTACTGCAGCAATTAGGTGAGGTTAAAGTTTTTATTTGTTGGTATTAATTGCATATTCATACCTATTTTGCCAAAACTTCTTAGTACACCTGGTATGTAATTGTAAATGCGTACCAAGTGTACCTCATGTAACTTGGTACGCAGGTACGCTTTGATCAATGCGTACCTAGACATTAAGTTACGATGGGGTACACTTGGTACGAAATTGTAATTTCGTACCAAGTTTGTTCATCAGAACTTGGTACGAAATTAGAAGTTCGTACCAAGTTTGCTTATCAGAACTTGGTACACCTGGTACGTTTTTATATATACGTACCATGTTTTCCTTCGGTGAAGATTTTATTTTTTACACATTTTTAGGTTTAAGAAGGAATCCCCACTGTCATATGTTCATGAATATTATTCTACTGCGACGTGGCGTGAGATTTATGCCGATGATGTGATGCCTATTCCGGATAAAGATTCATGGATTGTGCCGCCACATGTTGCTTCAAGGATTGTTCTTACACCTAAGGAACCTAAGCAAGCTGGACGACCGCGTACAAAGAGGATTCCAACTGGATCTCATACCAAACGCAGTCAGGGTTGTTTGTGGTGTCATGAGAAAGGTCATTATATGAGTACATGTCCTCTAAGACGCCGCTTGATTAATCCAGAAGAAGAAGGGAGTAGCAACCAACCAAGCATCAAAACGAGAACCCGCAAAACGAACAAATGTGGTATTTGTGGTGTTGCGGGTCATACTCGCCAAACATGTCAAGATCCACATAGATTTGGTTGATAAGTGGATATTTATTTAATTCTATTAGCTGTGTAGGGTTTGTCATGTTTTTTCGTTTGAAATTTTTGACGTTTTAATCAATATTGTGTTAAATATTAGCTGTGTAGTGTTTGTACTTTTTTAAGTAAATCTTGGTACGTTTTGTTTAATTGATTACCTTGCGTACTAGGAAAACTGTTATGAATTGGACAAAAAACGTACCGGACTACCAAGTTCGGATGCGGTAAACCTGGTACGCATTTACAATTTCGTACCAAGTTTGCTTATCAGAACTTGGTACGCCGGGTACGCATTACTCAATGCGTACCAATTGTTCGAGTAAATCTTGATACGTTTTGTATAATTGCTTACTTTCCGTACTAGAAAAACTGTAAAGAAATTACTTTTGCGTACTGAGCGTACCAGAATTGACATTCAAAAATATACATAGTTAATCCTTAGCATATGCTAATAGTTATGGATTTACAAAATACTATCCATCATGTACAAAATATTTAACACAAATGCACTGTTCATTCAATTGCCTTCATTCCCTTCATTGAGTACATCGAAATTCATGCACTCCGGTGTCACTTGCGTTGAGGCATGCTCTGATGTCATAAACAAGGGACTCATAACCGTGAGTCATTGTCATGTTTTTCAAACCTTCAAGCTTGAGCCTCTTCTATTTCCATCGGCTCTGCAATAAGAAAAAAAAAATCAATAACAAACACATATTCACTGTTTAGTCATAATCTGCTTGGTAAAACCCGGTACGTTTTTACAAAATCGTACCCAGTGTACTCACACAACATGGTACACCTGATACGAATTGATAAAATCGTACCGAGCGTACCAATTCTACGCTGGTACACCTAGTACGCTTTTACAAAATCGTACTCAGTTTACCAATTGCAGAATGGCACACTATCAAATCGTACCAAGTGTACCTGTATAGTAGGTACGCTTTTGTAAATTCTTACCTATATTACAATAAAAAAACTGGTACACTCGGTACGTTTTTCAAAATACGTACCGAGTGTACTAGAAACATACTAGTTTTCTTGGTACGTATTTGGGAAAATCGTACCAATTTTAACCAAACAAGGGCATATTCAAATGATCAGAATGCAAAATACATCATGTATAAACAATCTCAGCTATTCAACAAGAAGCTATCCTCAATTCCACTAATGACATATCTGGTATTACCGGTACGTATTTCACAAATCGTACCCGGTGTACCAGTAGAGTTTTCCCCCAAAATCACAGATCTGCAAATCGTACCCTAATTTCCATTCTACTCAACAAACTAGGTACGAAATTGATATTCAAAACATAATAAACCCGCGAAATCGGAGAAATCAAGTGATAATCAAACATGCAACCACCGTAAATTTCAGATCTGGAAATCTTACCGGCAAATGCTCGAAAGCATCTTCTTCCTCGGCTTCATCCTCCTCGTCCGGCGGCGTAGCCTGGTCTTCTTCCTCTTCTCGCGGCGGCAACGGCTGTGCTTCTTCCTCTGCCCGCGGCGGCGATGTCTTTTCACCTTCTTCTTCGCGCGTCTCCGGCGGCGTCTGCTATGCTCTGCTTCTTCTTCGCGGCGCCATTTAGATGGAGGAGTGTGGCGGTGTGATGGAGGAGTGTGGCGGTGTGGTTGACGGCGGCGGTAGGGTTTGAGGGGGAGATGTATCGTCGCAGAGAGAGAGAAAACGGGGGAGAGAGAGAATGAGAGGGAAAAGAGAGAGAAGTTCTGTAAATCTATTTTAAATAATAACCGTACACTCACCCACTACCCTATAAGGGTATTTCTGTCAAATTTGGTACAATTTTACCCAAATTTTGTCAAAAGTGTACTTTTGACAAAATTTGTTATTACCATGTAGGGTAATGACATATCACCATTTGCCTCCTAAAAAAATATACTTATATGGTATAAATTAACAATAATAAATCTTCAAAATTTTCTTAAATATTTTAAATTTGATATTGAATTAATAATCGAGTAATACCATACACATATTTTTTTGTTGATTAACTAATGAGACTCTATCTTTAAAATTCCTATGTGGCACCCTTAAAATCTCTCCATTCTCATTTATCTAAATTCTCAAATTTTTGAATTTAAAATTAATATTTATCATATTATTTATATTCTATATTAGATATGATATGGAAACAAAATTTTAACAAAATCAACTCATCAAAATCAATATCTATCATATTTTAATATACTAAAAAAATATACTTATATGATATAAATTAACAATAATAAATCTTCAAATTTTTCTTAAATATTTTAAATTTGATATTAAATTAATAATCGAGTAATACCATACACATATTTTTTTGTTGATTAACTAATGAGATGAAAAAAAAATTCTACGGATATAATATCATCAATGTAGAGTGTGATTTTATTTATAAGAATGTCACTTTATCCAATGTGAATCATTATTTTTAATTTTTATTTAAAAGGAGTGCTATTTTTTGGTTTGTTTGATAATTTTTTTTTTTTTAACATAAGATATGATAAAATTTGATTGGTAGAATAAACCAACTTAATCACATGTTTGGTTTGAATGATTATGCTCGTCCTATACTAACTGAGTGATAATTTATCATTGCAAAATTGGTTTAATTGTTAATCATTCATATAATCCTATCAATTTGTGGGGATAAACGGGTTAATTCGAAATCGGCGGTTCGATTATTTTTTGAAAGAAAAATATGTTAATTTCATAAAGTAGAATATTTAACATCACTATGCGGTGGTGAGAGGGAGATAAGAGAGATAGATAGCGAATAATACTATAGGGGTTACAAACAAGAACAAATTAGTATAATTACTTTTTTAAAAATTTGGATTGAAACCGTGATTGACGGGACAATTCCGACCTAAAACCGTGGGGGTAGATGGACCGATTTCAAACCAACGGTTCAATTTTTTTTTTAACAAATTATATTAATTCTTTTTTAAATTTAATTAGAAGCTAAAAATTTTTATAGTCGAAAAACTATATCACTATTGTCTAATAAATTTGATAATCTTATTAAATAATAAATCCCCCACGATTTTTTCGACGGGTTTACACTATCTATATATTATTAAAACTATTGTGGATTGAAGCCCTCTCCTTAATTTTAGGTCATACGTGGTGCTCTCTCCATTCAATATTTTTATTTATCTTAAATCGTCATTTTAAATATTTTTTATTCATATATTATATTATTTACTATTTTATATACTTAAAACTCCCATAAATATATATATATGGCATTAAAATCTTTCCTTTATTCTCAATATTTTGCCAAACTAAGTTTTATTTAATTACCCCAAATCTTCTAATACAACCGTGTGTACTATGAATTTAATCTACCTATTTATCTTTTTTCTTTCTTTTTTCTTTTTTACTTTTATCTATCTATATTCTAATCTATTTATATTTAATTTTTCTATCTTATCCCACATCATTTTTCAATAAGAACTTCACTTTTGAGAACCTTATAAATACTCACAATCAATATGTGTTTCTCATCCTACAATTATTTGTACAGTCAATTTAATTTGGTCAATTAATATTTATTTGGTCAAATAAATAGTTTTATTTTTATAGAAATAAAACTCAATGTGCGTTTGTTCAACCTGCATTTTTTTTGCACAAGCAATTTAATTTTGTCATCTAATTGACCAAAAAATAGTCACTTTTATTGAAATTTAAATTTTATCAATTATATATTATGCCATCAATATTAAATTTTAGTTTGTGATTGTTCGAGTGTATAGTCGTCATACATAATACGTAATATATCGAACGAGATGGTTCAAATTAAATGGTACTTGCCTACTTTTTATTTAAAATTTAATTTTATCAATTATTAAAACGTCAATATTAAATTTTACTTTGTGACTGTTCAAGTGTATCATAGACTCATAGTCAACCTACTTAATACATATTATATTGAACAAGATGATTCAAATTTAAACTTCAATTTTGTCAATTTATTATGTTGTTAATATTAAGTTTTACTTGTGACTATTCAAGTGTATCATAGACTCATCATCATCCGACATTATGCTTATTAATGGACGAGATGATTCAAATTTCTTAATTTGATCATTTAATTAATTGGTAAAAAAAATAGTCTACTTTATACTTAAAATTTAATTTTATCAATTATTATGCCGTCAATATTAATTTTTTACTTGGGACTATTCGAGTGTATCATAAACTCATAATCATCCTACATTATACTTATTAAACTGAACAAGATGATTCAAATTTAAATTTAATTTTATCAAATTATTATGTTGTCAATATCAAATTTTAATTTTGACTATTCAAGTGTATCATGTACTCATGACCATCCTACATTATACTTATCAATAGACAAGATGATTACAATTTAAACAAGAATTGTTTTATTCAATTAGCATTCCAATTGAGTCTGATTAGTTTTAATTCAACATTCTAAGTTTAAAATTAATATTTTCATATTTTCTCACTTTCTTTAAACTTAATTCAACCTAAACGAAAATACATTTTATGCTTTGGATTAGACACATGTAATGTACTTTCCAATTAAAATAGCAACATTATATTTTGTTACAAAATAATAAGATTTTGTATCTATAAATTATTTTTATTTAACTTTTTTATGTACCATTGAATTATAATATATGAATAAGACTTTTGTACAATCAAAGGAAATACAAAATCCAATATATACTTAAATATTTCAAGTAACCAATTATATTTTTTGCAAATAATTCATTAATATTAGTAATAGAAACACATTTTCAAATAATTCTAAACGAGATTATTGGTCAATCAATATCACATAAAGATAAAGAAGTAATAAAAGAAACTAAAATAAAAATAAAATATTGAACAAGCAAATAAGAGGGTCGTTTATATAAAAGAAATGAAAATAGTACATGAAAAAAGGAAGCTAACCATTCAGGGTATCACACATCAGTTATGAATCACAAAAAATAAATAATCGTTTTACTATATTGAATTAGAAAACAAAGATTTTTCATCTAAAAAATTCAATAAAACTACCAAACATATATATTAAATATAATTATTATTAATATCTTATGAATTATTTAATCACCATCAATTTTTGACTAGTTATAAACTAGTTTTATTTAAATTGAATGTGTCATTCCCGTATGGACGCATTTCCTAAAGACCTACAATTAATTGTATGGACGCATTTCCTAAAGACCTACAATTAATTATGTTTTCCTTTTCTGTTTCCAGATTTGCTTTTCCCATATCATATTGAATTGTGATTTCTCACCTCATTAATTGTTTCCTAAATCTGATCGAGAGAAATTGTAAAGGAATTGTATGCATAATTCCCTAGGACGCATGCCGGTTAGGATCATCTGTCCTAATATTTATGTGACCGGTTTTCATGACAAAATAAATTTTATTATAATATAATTAATTCTAATTAATACTATTATTTTTAGCATTTCTAATAAATATTATTACTGAAAATTGAAACTTTTAAAAAATTATATACTTCCATAATTATGAAAATCAGCGGTAATAAATATTTATCAATTAAAAATGAAAATATAATATTAAAAATTATATCATATATCGTAATTGGGTATAATCAACTGTAGTTAAAAATTACAAAATAGAACCAAACATAAAAAATTAAAATTGAAGAAAAGAATGAAGAACAAAATATAAAAATGTTAAGTGGAATACGGGTGAAAAGTGAGTTATAAACTAAAAATCAAACTAAAATCTATATGCTACTCTAACAAGCCACACTCAGATAGGACAGAACAATCTTTCATTAACAAAAGATAGAATAGAAACAAAATTTTAAAATCCTACAAGAAAAAAAGAAAAGAAAAGACACCAACGGTTTTTACAAGTTAGAATCAAGCTGCTGATCCCATCATCCATGTTTGTTCTTTTTTTTTTTGTTTGTTATCAAACGCGTATGTAATATTGATTAATATTTTAGTATGTAAAACAGTAGATGACCCATTTATAAAAAGAAAAGAAAAAGCAAGTAAAATTAGAGGGCCAATGAATTACTATTTTTTTAAAATATTCTGAATTAATGATGCGATTGTATATATGGCACTAATACAGCTGGTTAATTTCCTTTATTTACAAATCTTGTCATTCATGATAGAGATATATATACTTTGTCTTTTATTGTTTTTTGTTTTTTGTTTTTTGAAGAATCATGACAGAGATATACTTACCATGTTGTTAGTATTCATTAACAAAAAGAAGTATTATTACAAGCTAGCACTAAATCTAAAACTTACAGAAATAGAATGAAATAAAGAAGAATCGAATTATAAAAGAAGAAGAAGGAAAATAGTATTCAGAGTTAGAGAAATCTTAACCAAAACGGATACCACCGAGATTTATGAGCTTTGAATGCATAATTCCCGTTTAGACGCATTCCTGCCACCCCATCCTGTATTTAAGGCAACATAATTAATGTTTTTATAGTATTAAATTTTTGTAAATTAATTTAGATTTCCCAAATCATTAATTGTGAATTTTCTGACTAAATTGTTTGCAGACAAAATTGTATTGGACAAGATCATAACAATACAACTCCTTCCATTTTGTCCTGCACACACACAGACACACACCCTTCACATTTGCATTTTTATCTATATGCCACTCCAACAAGGCCGCCATACCCAGATAATTTTGAAAAAAGAAAGAGAAAATTAACCCCCCTCCCCATCACACACACACACACACACACACACACACACACACACAGAGAGAAATGGAGGTGATGCCATGCTGGTTGGTTATGAAGCATAGATCATTAGATATAATCTTGATGATTAGTTTATTGGGCTGCGCGTGTTTTATGTCACCAGCCTGTGAGTTTAGGTTTTGGTTTGAATAATTTGTTGATGCAATTGATACTATTAAATAGTAGTAATTCTTTGTTAAACTGTTATGATAGCGATTTTCAGTTGCAATGCAGATGCGTACGATCCACTGGATCCAAATGGGAACATCACCATCAGATGGGATGTCATGCAAGAAAATGACGATTCCTCCAAAAATGTAACTTTCTTCATATTCATCTCATCTATCTATTACTTTTATAAACATGTTTTAATTAATTTATACTATCTTACACTACTTGATATGCTTATTTCATATTTGATAAAATTGTTATAGAATTCTGCTTTCTTAAAGTTCATCTTTAGTCTTGTATTGCACAGCTTACATAATCCCCACAAAACAAAAACATGAAAATCACAGAGAATTGTTGCTGTTGCTGCTGCTCCTTGAGAGCTATTTAAGTATAAATTGGGGCATTGAAGAATTATACTCCTATTCATGACTTTTGAGTTCGGACTAGGCCCACTGTTTGAATTAGGCTTACAAATCTAATTTAAGTGAAGCTATCAATAATAAGAAGAGACAGAGAGAAAGTGAGAAACTTGATTGTTGTTCTTTGATTTGAGGGCTATTTAACCATGAACTTGAACATTGAATGATTTTAGTATTCAATCCTTTTGACTAAGCCCACTGATTGAATTAGCCTTAATTATTAATTTTAATTTAAGTGAAGCTATATATGAGTAGAAGAGACGGAGAGAAAGAGAGAAATTTATCATTATGTTAATGAAAATGAAGAAACTAGGTTGGATTAATTTCAGATAAGAGTATCAATAGTGAACTACCAGCTATTCCGACACATAGAGCAGCCAGGGTGGAAGCTAAGCTGGATATGGGCCGGTAAGGAGGTGATATGGAGTATGTTGGGCGCGGAGGCGACTGAGCAAGGAAACTGCTCTGCTTTCAGAGGCACCACTCCTCCCCATTGCTGCGAAAAGCAGCCCGTCATCATTGATCTTCTCCCGGGCACCCCTTACAACAGGCAGACCTTCAATTGCTGCCGAGGCGGCATTCTCACTTCCATCACCCAAGATCCCACCAACTACATTTCCACTTTTGAGATGGGCATTGCATCTGCTGGCCCCGATGCCTCTAAGCCCGCCGCCATGCCGACCAACTTCTCCCTTGGCGTCCCCGGCTACACGTGCGGCCAGGCACTTCGAGTCCCCCCCACTAAATTTGCTGAGGATCAGGGCCGGAGAAGGACGCAGGCATTTGGTACAACTACAACTACAACTCCGATCATTGTTTCTCCATTTAATTTTGTGTGCTTGTTGTTCTGTTGCAGCAACGTGGAACGTGACATGCTCGTATTCGCAGTTTCGTGCTTCACCTGCACCGACTTGCTGTGTTGCTTTATCGGCTTTCTACAACGAGACTATTGTCAAGTGTCCACAGTGTAGCTGTGCTTGCCAGGAAGGAAATCAATGTGTCAGGTACGTTTTCTTTTCAAACAATGTTGCTGAAATGTTTGAGTTCATGTTTATTTGATCCAAGTAATATTTGGTGGTGAACTAACTGCAGGGAAGGGCAGCCGCCTCCGCTGCTGCAGCTAAATCATAACGACCCACCAAAGGCAGTGGTGCAGTGCAGCATTCACATGTGCCCGATAACGGTGCATTGGCACATCAAGCAGAGCTACACTCACTACTGGAGGGTCAAAGTCACTGTCACAAACCTAAACTATGTCAAGAATTATAGTGATTGGAATTTGGTGGTCTTGCACCCTAATCTCAAAAGTGTTGAACAAGTTTTCAGCTTCAACTATAAGCCTCTCAATGTTTATGGCAACATGAGTTAGTGCATTTCTTTATTTCAAATATTTCTATTGCAACAATGTTTATTTATGAGATTAATTTTCTATTTTTTTTTTTAATCTTTTTTTATGCAGATGACAGTGGAGTGTTTTATGGGATTCAATACTACAATGACATGCTTCTGCAGGCAGGGAATAAGGGGAATGTGCAGACGGAAATACTGCTGCATAAAGATGAAGACTTCACATTTAAGGAAGGGTGGGGATTTCCTCGCAAGATTTCGTTCAACGGTCAGGATTGTGTCATGCCATCACCTGATCATTATCCAAGGCTGCCCAATGCTGCCCCTTTTCACGCACACCCACTCTCTTTGCCTCTTTTGTTGCTTATAATGTTGTCATTAATGTTTTAATTTCTAAAAGTTTAAGTGTCTGATATAATTCATCCCGACTTTGTTTATTTGTTTTAATCAATATTATTGGCGATGAGAATATGTTGAACTTGATGCCAGTCGAATCCTTGTCATGTAAATAGACACTTCTAGGCACATGCATTAGCCATTCTTTAATTCGTACTTATCATTGTTAATTCGATTTGTGATTGGCTAATTATTTGCTCGAGATACCCAATTATATATTTTATAGGTAAACTAATTGTAATTAATAAGTTCTACTGAAAGGGTTTTTAAATCATGTGTTTTCTACGCGCTAATCTAATTCCTTATTTAGGACGCGCAAGATGATATGTGCCAACAGTGCGAAAGATTGCATTGGAGTTTGAAAAAAATCCATCTCATCTAAAAATTAATTCATTTATAAAAAATACTCAATACTACCGCTTACTTGTGACCTCGATTCTCGACTCTATCTCTGAAGAGGAGGCCCATCAAATACTTACTTTTAATTTGGGTGAAGTTACTTTCAGCAGGATTTGAACTCAGGTGAAATCAATTTAGTTGTATTAATATTCTCAATACTCACTCTTACTTGTAAATTATGTCTCTGTCACTTTGAAACAACTTAATGGACAACGAGAACAAGTTTTGTACCAAGGCACTAGAGTGTACAATAGGATCATAAAAATCATCTTTACTATACAGTGGGTATAATCATGTGAAACGAGAGAAATCATCAATAAATATAACATAGTGACATAATCTAGAGGTTGAAGTAACGGGCGCAGGACCCCATAAATCATAGTGAATCATGTTCAAAATAAGCTAAAATGCAAAAAATACCCCACCTTTTATTAAATTCTCGTTTAAATTCCCACCTTTTAATTTTTGCAAAAAAATTCCTCACATTTCAATATTTCTCAATTGCATCCCTCTAAAACCATTCTCACACATAGAGGATTAACATCTCATTAAAGTGCATTAACCAACCACTAAAGCACATAAAACCGTTTCTCAAAGAAACATCATGGCTGACTTTTAATATTCAAAGCCATCAAATGGTTGTTAGACAAATTATATTTGAACCAATGTGATTAAATCGATTCCGCAGGCGGTTTTACGAAATTGAAGTCATGACCAGACTTTATTCCTAAACAATTAAACAATTGCTAGTTTAATTGGATTTTTTTGTATATTGGAATAACTCTGGGCTAATTATCAACAATTACAACTATATAATTGTAACTTTCAATTTAGATGAGTACGTGGGTTGAACCCAATTCTAAAGCCCAGACCAAATAAACTCTGAACGATTCAAGATCGTTCTTTCAACGTATAAATTTGCCTACAACAAATTTGTTTCCAACACACAACTCAAATATACCATTTCTCACTCACCAAATAATGGTTTTGAGAACATGAATATATTCCGATTATTTACTCATCAAGTAAAATAATCATCTATTATTTAATTTTCAATAATTAAATAATTAACCGCCACAAATAATGATTTTCAAATCATTATTTCCAACTAAATCTTAAGGATAATTATATTGGATACCCAACCATGATGGCTGGAGGATCCCAGGAACTAGATTCAATGGGACAACTGAGCTATAAGAGTCTGTGTAAAACACTCAGAAGATTATGCTTCACCTATTCTCTAGAGAGCATTGAGTGTATAAAACCTGCACGTGGTAATGAGGTTAAGTCTTTGGCTTTTAATGATTCTTGGATACTTCGAGGAGGTCAAGTATAGCAGGATACTTGGTAAGAAGAATCACCTATATAAGTGTGAAGTGGGGCCGCTTCAAATAATGCACTTATGAATCCAAAGGGTGTTCCAAGACCGTAATGGACACAAAACGTTAGAACGGATGATGATTGAGATAATATTGTGTCAATGTTATTGTCTCGGTATACACCAAGGAGGACTAGTTCAAGGCAATACGTCCACTAGGCCGCCGGTATACTCGATGATGTTGACTATGGAAAGGTTCAAGACCACAAGCCACCTAACTAAATGCAATATCGTCTCTTGAGGACTGAGCTAAGTGTCTGCATACATTTGCACATGACTTTCTCACTCATATGGAGGATTGTTGGAAATAATAGTTTGAAAATCATTATTGTTTAATTATTGAGAATTAAATAATAGATGATTATTTTACTTGATGAGTAAATAATCAGAATATATTCATGTTCTCAAAACCATTATTTGGTGAGTCAGAAATGACATATTTGGGTTGTGTATTGGAAACGAATTTATTGTAGGCAAATTCATACGTTGAAAGAACGATCTTGAATCATTCAAAGTTTATTTGGCCTGGTCTTTAAATTGGGTTCGACCCACGTATTCGTCTAAATTGAAAGTTACAATCGTATAGTTGTAATTGTCGGTAATTAGCCCAGAGTTATTCCAATACACAAAAAAATCCAATTAAACTAGCAATTGTTTAATTATTTGGAAATTAAAGTCTGGTCATGACTTCAATTTTGTAGAACCGCCTGCAGAATCAATTTAATCACATTGATTCAAATATAATTTGTGTAACAACCATTTGATGGCTTTGAATGTTAAAAGTCAGCCATGATGTTTCTTTGAGAAACGGTTTTATGTGCTTTAGTGGTTGGTTAATGCACTTTAATGAGATGTTAATCCTCTATGTGTGAGATGACTATATATATAGGGTGCTTTAGCATGGTTTTAGAGAGACGATTGGCATCTTCGTAGCATTCGAGTAGGAATCATTTATCATTTGGTCAAGCTCAGTTTCTCATCCAAGTCCAGTTCGCCGGGGCTCGTAGATTTGTGGTGCTACTATCTACGAGACGTGAAGTCGTTTACCTTTGGGGACGAGCCGCCAATCCGTGAGCACTACCGGGGGCGTTTCTCGTCTTGCGGGCAGGAGGATTCCTTCGAGCGACTTCTTCTTTGAGTTTGTTTTAATCATTTCTTATCGTTAAGTTTCATGTTTTGTATTTCTAACATTGTTACTTTTAGTCCAACTTTTTGTTCGATTTTCCGTTGTAATTTACATGAACGAGTAACCTGGTTCTAACAATCGCAAGACGAGAAAATAGCAAGTTACTTGTTCGTTCTGTGAAGGAGATTGCGTTTTGGACTATAATTGTGACCTTAAGAATATCAAAACTTTTAATCCTTTGCTTAGAGATGACGTACACCGTTCTAACCAGCGAGTCAAGCACCAATGACTTCGACGTCTCACATCTGTTTGGGCAAACAGGTGGCTTCATCGCTACCTCTACCGTTGTCTCTAATGTTCATCAGTTTAGGAAAATAAACGAACATCTCCCATTTTGTGATGGCTCCATTTGGGCAAATGAACGAACCAGTACAACCAAATGTAGTTAAGCTCGTTGTGGCTGAAGTTGGAAAATGGTGGAAAATCCGTTTAGTGATGGAACAAGTACAAGAGTTTATACTCATGTACATAGTTCATACTAAAGAGTTTATTTGTACAACCTCTTTCGCTATTGAGATGGTGATTGAGAAGATACTTTCTTAGTGGAAGGGTTTTCAAGAGTCACATTAAGTATAAACTAATGGTGATGAATCTTGAGGTTTGGTTGTCAAGCTCAATTTTGAGAAAGACAACAAAAAGGACTAATTCTAGACAAAAGGTTGGAATTGTAGCCAAGTATAACTTGTTGGAATGTGGTTCCTTAAGTATGGAAATGATTGTAACTTGTTGGAACATGATTCCACAAGAAAATGATTTGTCGATGTGCAAGGTTGAACACGATCAACTTGAGTTTTCATGTTATGTAACATGTCAATGAATATTCATTTTGAGATGATGATAACTTGGTTGTGGGGGTATTTGTCAAAATACACTTGTTATTGAAGAAATTGTTGCACATGTTGTTAACACAATTGTATTAATTGTTGGACATGATGTTGTATACCTCAAAGTGTGGGGGTTTACATCTTCGTCAAAACATTTGATCTCTTAGTGAGATTATTGCTATTGAGTGTGTAAAGTCCATAGATAACCTAGCGGATCCGCTAACCACAAGGTTAAATTGAGATCAAATGGTCAAAATTGCTAGGCGGAATGGGATTAAAATCCACATCTTAAGTGCGAAAAATCACCTATGTAAGTGCGAAGTGAGACCGCTTCAAATGATACACTTATAAATTCAAAGGGTGTTCCAAGGTCGTAATAGACACAAAACGTTAGAACGGATGATGATTGCGATAATATTGTGTCAGTGTTATTGTCTAAGTATACAACAAGGAGGACAAGTTAAAGGGAATATAACCACTAGGCCACCGGCATACTCGATAATATTGTGTCAATGTTGTTATCTTCGCTGGTTCTGGTTTTCTTGACGGTTATCCCCTCCGCCGGGCAGATCGATCGGAGCTTCGCCTGCCAGATCTCGTCTTCGTAGACTTGTTTGCCTCCTCGAATCTTCTGGAGAGCAATCTCCGATGATCAGAGGTGGTCGACGAGCTCTTCATCGGAGTATTTGGAGAGGAGTACGTCGCTGACAAGGAGGAAGCGGGGGGAGATGCAGAAGAGGTGGATGGGGCTCTCGGCGGTGGGGTCGACTAGGGCGCGAATGGTGGAAGTGGGTGGGAGGGGGGAAGATGGCGAGGTCGACGAAGGAGTTGGAGTAAGAGGAGTGGAAGAGGCCGACAACGTTGAGAGCCTTCCACATTTTGTTGCACTTCATCTGTTCGACGAAATACTTCACATAGATGAATACACATTGAGGGTGACGTGGCGGGGATGTGGCTGACACATAGGCGATCGGACTGAGATAAATGATCACGTGCCGTGCACGTGCGTTTCAGCCCGATCGGGCCAAGAAATATCCTACGGAGCATGTAAATTTTTACAAAGTGTCCTCAAATCGAAGGCTTGCAGTTTGGTGTCCTGAATCCCCACTACCCCATAAGTTATTGTCCTAAAAATGCCTCTAGCTCCATAAGATTCTGACATTCGAGATGGATTCAATCTAATTCCTCCACAATAGATAATTAGATGAAGTGAGTTTTAGTGTCATCATGTGAATGAGGGTGGCAAGAGGGAGAGTATCAGATGAAGGAGAAGACGATGTCGTAGCTATGGAAGACACATAGAGAGGAAAACGACTTAAAAAAATTAGGCTTAGGTCATTTATAACTGGCATCACTAATTAATATAGAAGGGAGTATAAACTCCACATGACATTTGGTATTAGTTAAACCCTATAAAATTTCTTAAGCTTAGTGAGAGAATTGAGGGTGGTCTGTTTGGACCTGCACACCATATACTTGTACATAAACTTAGCATAACAAGTCTTGTGATACCTCTCGTCTTTAGACACTCCTGCAGAGCACTCTTCAACTCACCCTCCTCCTCCTTGCACCCACCAACAAATTCAACCATGCATATATCAACACACACACACATAAATAATTACACATGAATTTTGCTCGTGCTTTTCCAAATATATATATATATAAATAGAGGAATGCATAAACTTACACATCATGTAGACCACAGCGTGTCAAGCGAGCATCAACATTAGAATGAGATGCTGGCTCTATAACTGACATCACATATTGCCATGAGTGTTCGAATAGATTTAAGCATGGCTACGGGCAAAAATGCCTCATCGTAATCGATTCTCTCTCTTTGGGTGAAACCTTTCGCCACCAGTCTTGCCTTAAAGGCCACAACCTTTCCATCCGGTCCTCTCTTTCTCTTGTATACCTACTTGCATCCTATGGCTTCACAACTCTCAGGAAGCTCGCATTTCTCATATACATCCATGGGAGCGATAGATTCCCATTCGGCAATCATACACGCCTCCCACTCAAGAGCATCCGGATCTGCTAACGCTTCAGAGTAAGTCCAAGGATCTTCCTCGATCACTGCTAATTCTAATGAATCCTTGAATTCATTAAGTAGAGTGTATCGACTAGGCAACTTTTCTTGAGTTACCCTCTCACTACGACGAAGCTCTATAGCAGATTAAGTATTAACGGTTTGTGCAGGTTCCGACGATTGATCGTCTTGCACAACTGGAGCACTAATCACCTCCTCCCCTCTAACTTCTTGAAGTATGACGTCACTTCTCTTCCTATGGCCAATCATGTAGTCCTCTTCCAAGAATCTCGCGTTAGTACTAATAACGACTTTCTGATCCTTAGGACAGTAGAAATAGCCACCTTTCGTTCCTCTATGATAGCCTACAAACAGCATTACCTTGGTTCTTGGACTCAACTTGTCAGCTTCTTTGTTCAAAACATGTGCCGGAGTACCCCATATCTGGATGTGGTTAAGGCTAGGCTTGCACCCGGACCACAGCTCGGACGGGGTCTTAGGCACTGACTTTGAGGGAATCAAGTTTAGCATGTGAGCCGTTGTTTCCAAAGCATATCCCTAAAACAAAATAGGTGGAGATGCATAACTCATCATAGATCGAACCATTTCCAGAAGTGTTCGATTTCTTCTCTCCGACACACCGTTCTGTTGGGGTGTTCCAGGTGTAGTCAATTGGGACGTAATCCTACTTTCCAACAAGTATTCCTTAAACTCGTTGCTGAGGTATTTGCCGACGCGGTCAGATCACAACGACTTGATACTCTTTCCATGTCGCTTCTCTACTTCCGCTTTGAATAGTTTGAACTTTTCAAAACACTCGGACTTGTAGCGCAACAAGTAGATGTACCCGTACCTTAAGTAATCGTCAATGAAAGTGACAAAATACTTGTACCCTCCACGAGCTTGAGTAGACATGGGTCCACACAAGTCGGAATGAATCAATTCCAACACTTCTTTGGCTCTACACCCCTTGGCCTTGAAAGGCCGAGTCGTCATCTTTCCCTCTATGCAGGATTCGCAGATTGGGATGGACTCGACTTGGAAAGAACGCAAGACTCCATCGGAAACCAATCTTTGGATCCTCCTTAGATTGATGTGATCCAATCTTAGGTGCCAAAGAAGAGTTTGATTCTCTTGAGAAGAATTCAACCTCTTCTTTTGGTTAACAGTTAAAGCATTACTTGAAGAACTCGAAGCATGAGAGCACTAAATAGTATAAAGAGAATCAACAACATGTGCATAACCGACAATCTTATCATCTTTCATAAAAGTCGCAAAACTCTAAAAAAGAATAGAATATCCATCTTTCCACAACTTAACCATAGAAATCAAGTTTCGCCGAAAATATGGCACATATAAAATGTCTCTCAAAACTAAAACTGAATTCTCAAAAGATAAATGAACATCGCCTATGGCCGCAACGTCCGCTCGCGCTTCCGTTCCCATGGCAACGCTCAACTCCCCTCTACTCATTTCCCTTGTCCGCATGAACCCCTGCAAGGAATAACAAATATGGTCAGTTGCGCCCGTATCTACTACCCACTTGTGGATAGAACTTGAACTTAAACATATTTCATTAAGAAGAGCAGAAGGTCATACCTTGAGCCTTCTGCTCTTCTTAATGAAATATGTTTAAGTTCAAGTTCTATCCACAAGTGGGTAGTAGATACGGCGCAACTGACCATATTTGTTATTCCTTGCAGGGGTTCATGCGGACAAGGGAAATGAGTAGAGGGGAGTTGAGCGTTGCCATGGAACGGAAGCGCGAGCGGACGTTGCGGCCATAGGCGATGTTCATTTATCTTTGAGAATTCAGTTTTAGTTTTGAGAGACATTTTATATGTGCCATATTTTCGGCGAAACTTGATTTCTATGGTTAAGTTGTGGAAAGATGGATATTCTATTCTTTTTTAGAGTTTTGCGACTTTTATGAAAGATGATAAGATTGTCGGTTATGCACATGTTGTTGATTCTCTTTATACTATTTAGTGCTCTCATGCTTCGAGTTCTTCAAGTAATTGCTTTAACTGTTAACCAAAAGAAGAGGTTGAATTCTTCTCAAGAGAATCAAACTCTTCTTTGGCACCTAAGATTGGATCACATCAATCTAAGGAGGATCCAAAGATTGGTTTCCGATGGAGTCTTGCGTTTCTTTCCAAGTCGAGTCCATCCCAATCTGCGAATCCTGCATAGAGGGAAAGATGACGACTCGGCCTTTCAAGGCCAAGGGGTGTAGAGCCAAAGAAGTGTTGGAATTGATTCATTCCGACTTGTGTGGACCCATGTCTACTCAAGCTCGTGGAGGGTACAAGTATTTTGTCACTTTCATTGACGATTACTTAAGGTACGGGTACATCTACTTGTTGCGCTACAAGTCCGAGTGTTTTGAAAAGTTCAAACTATTCAAAGCGGAAGTAGAGAAGCGACATGGAAAGAGTATCAAGTCGTTGTGATCTGACCGCGTCGGCAAATACCTCAGCAACGAGTTTAAGGAATACTTGTTGGAAAGTAGGATTACGTCCCAATTGACTACACCTGGAACACCCCAACAGAACGGTGTGTCGGAGAGAAGAAATCGAACACTTCTGGAAAATGGTTCGATCTATGATGAGTTATGCATCTCCACCTATTTTGTTTTAGGGATATGCTTTGGAAACAACGGCTCACATGCTAAACTTGATTCCCTCAAAGTCAGTGCCTAAGACCCCGTCCGAGCTGTGGTCCGGGTGCAAGCCTAGCCTTAACCACATCCAGATATGGGGTACTCCGGCACATGTTTTGAACAAAGAAGCTGACAAGTTGAGTCCAAGAACCAAGGTAATGCTGTTTGTAGGCTATCATAGAGGAACGAAAGGTGGCTATTTCTACTGTCCTAAGGATCAGAAAGTCGTTATTAGTACTAACGCGAGATTCTTGGAAGAGGACTACATGATTGGCCATAGGAAGAGAAGTGACGTCATACTTCAAGAAGTTAGAGGGGAGGAGGTGATTAGTGCTCCAGTTGTGCAAGACGATCAATCGTCGGAACCTGCACAAACCGTTAATACTTAATCTGCTATAGAGCTTCGTCGTAGTGAGAGGGTAACTCAAGAAAAGTTGCCTAGTCGATACACTCTACTTAATGAATTCAAGGATTCATTAGAATTAGCAGTGATCGAGGAAGATCCTTGGACTTACTCTGAAGCGTTAGCAGATCCGGATGCTCTTGAGTGGGAGGCGTGTATGATTGCCGAATGGGAATCTATCGCTCCCATGGATGTATATGAGAAATGCGAGCTTCCTGAGAGTTGTGAAGCCATAGGATGCAAGTAGGTATACACGAGAAAGAGAGGACCGGATGGAAAGGTTGTGCCTTTAAGGCAAGACTGGTGGCGAAAGGTTTCACCCAAAGAGAGAGAATCGATTACGATGAGGCATTTTTGCCGTAGCCATGCTTAAATCTATTCGAACACTCATGGCAATATGTGATGTCAGTTATAGAGCAGCATCTCATTCTAATGTTGATGCTCGCTTGACACGCTGTGGTCTACATGATGTGTAGTTTATGCATTCCTCTATTTATATATATATATATTTGGAAAAGCACGAGCAAAAATTCATGTGTAATTATTTATGTGTGTGTGTGTTGATATATGCATGGTTGAATTTGTTGGTGGGTGCAAGGAGGAGGAGGGTGAGTTGAAGAGTGCTCTGCAGGAGTGTCTAAAGACGAGAGGTATCACAAGACTTGTTATGCTAAGTTTATGTACAAGTATATGGTGTGCAGGTCCAAACAGACCACCCTCA